>JAGFNQ010001936.1:82935-431034 GCA_024364735.1 Boesenbergia rotunda | reverse complement strand
CGCTTTGGTGGTAGATACAGATCGATTCAATGAGGCCTTTGACGAGATAAAGAAGATAGGAATCTGTCCGAAGAAAACCACGTTCGCCCGTGCCCTCGGGGTGCTCGCTGTATTGCCCGAGAAGAAGTGGGAGGAGAAAGTGGAGAACTTGAGGGGATTGGGATGGTCGCGGGATCTTGTCTTGGAGGCCTTCGCAAAGCAACCTCACATGGCGCGGGTATCGACTGAGAAGACAAGGAAGATTGTGAAGTTTGTGGAAGAGAAGCTGGGATGGACACCGGAGCACACCGTGAAGTATCCAGCTGTTCTGTTGATGAGCATGGAGAAGAGGATGATGCCCAGGTATGCCGTCCTGAGCATTCTCATGCACAAGGGATTAATCAAGACTGGCTTCGTAGGTAATCATTTTCTGATGTCGAGCAAGAACTTCCAGATGGAATTTGTGGCCAAGTATCAAGAGAAAGCTCCAGAAATAGTCCAAGTTTATCAAAGGAACGACATCGTGTAGATGACGAGGATGTGTTAACCAGCAAACTCTGCTGTGAGACAGGCTTGTAAGCGGGCAAGACGATCTGAATTGTTGCGTTCTAAAAATTCAATGTTAGAACTCGATCTTTAGATATCGTGAAAATTAAAAAGACGTCTTAGCTGTTGTATTATTGTCCTGAGACTATTTTAGAACCTATTAATCCCGGGATGACCGTCCAGTTCTACAAGAGTTTTTTTTATGGAAAATTTGAGAAAACTCTCCAACATCAAATTGGGCTCTACATGCATTCCCTAATCAAAAATTTTTTTACATACTTCCTGATGGGATTGACAAGACAGTTTTGTTTGTTATTTTTTTATCAGTATAAAAGAGTAAAAATTCAGTATAAAATGTAAATATTTGAGAATAAATTATTTGAGATTGAGTACTAATTTAAGAAATTTGAGTATTATTTGAAAAAATTTGAGTATGCAGTATGTGAGGTTGTATTCACCACATCGAGATTTTTAAATGAGAGGTCACCGAAATTTTACACTCAATTTTTCTTAAATTAGTACTTAATCTCAAACAATTTATACTCAAATCTTTATAATATATACTGAGTTTTCACTCTTTTATACTCACCATATCAAGATTTTCATGAGGGGTCACCGAAACTTTGTACTCAAATTTCTGAAATTAGTACTCAATCTCAAATAATTTATACTCAAATATTTACAATGTATATTGAGTTTTCACTTTTTTATACTTAATCAATCAGAGAGAATACAAAAAATTTATCAAGTGGGGAGTGCATATAAATATAAATTTGGGATTGGGGAGTTTTCTTCAATTAACATTTTTTTTATTGATTATTAAGATAAATCAGAAATAACTCATGGAAGTCCATCTCATTCTTAGGTCTATTTTTCACTGAAGAAATAAATCCTCTACAGTGCATTCCTTGATTATTCGTTGGAAAATTTTACCATTGGTTAAACATCTTCAACCCGCCTGATGTCAAATTATGGGATTCAGTATATGTCCTACATCCTTATTTTGTCCACAAAAATAATGAATTAGGTAACGTTGCCTATGGAAATTTGTCATCGATCATCAGAGTAAATCGGAAAGTGCTCATGGTGAGCGACCCAGAAGTATAACATCCAATGATTGCGCCCCCCATTTGAAAAAAATTTTTTGCAAAATTTATTATAGCTGAGGATTGAATCACAGATACCTGAATAACAATTTAGTATCCTTTTGCTATATCATAGCCCGGGGCTATATTGAGATGGGTAGGTACATGAAAAATTTATTGAAGCAACACTAGTATATGTTAAAATGAAATCTATCAATGTTAATTTTACCACAGAATTAAGCACATTTCCTTGCTAATTGTAATCAACTTTTATTCAAAATATACCTTGATCGACTTTTAAGATTTAGATTGTAATCAACTTTTACAATGTCTACGTTAGAATGGGTAACAGCTGGTTGCTAATTGTTATAATAATATCATTATCTTAGGTTGATTTTTATTTAATTTAGTGACAATCTATTTAAAATAATATTTTAATGAACAAAATAAACTAAGAGAATTTTATGACACATATTACATTTCAAATAAATATTATCCTATACTATGTAAAAGTTAGTAGATAGCTATTGCAACATGTAATAGTTAATTAACTTTTATAACAATGTCATTATCTTATGTTGATTTTATTTATTGGAGAGTGATTACTAGTAAAACAATATTTCAATAAGTAAAACAAACTAAAAGGGCTTTGTGACATACTACATTTCAAATGATTATTATCTAATCATGATCAATTGTGCAAAAGCTAGTAAGTAGTTGCTACACAGGTGGTTGCTATATAATAATATTATTATCTTATGTTAATTTTTTTAATTGAAAGTGAAATAACATTTCAATGAGCAAATAAACTAAGGAGACTCCATGATACTTACTACATTTTAAATGAATATTGCCTGATCACGATCAATTGTGTACAAGCTAATACATAGCTACTATAATATGTAATAGTTAGTTGCTAGCATTTTAAAAGCTAACAGATAACCACTACAACGTGTGGTAGATGGTTGCTAACTTTTACAATAGTATCATAATCTTATTTTGATTTTACTTATTAGTGAGTAATAACCTGATTAAAATAATATTTCAATAAGCAAAAAAAAGGGATTTCACGACACCCACTACATTTCACATGAATATTGATGGTCTTTTTTTCCGTCGGTTCGATCTCCTCCTCTCCAGGAAGCTAAATCGATTTCCAAACTTACACAATCTAATTCCCTATGATATAACACAGATTAGAGCTTGGGTCGGCTTACTAGCACGACCCCTCCAACGCTCAAGTTAGCCACTAGAAGAAGTGGGCGATGGAAAAGAAGGAAAACAAGAAGAAAACGAAAAAGAAAGGAGCTTAATAGAGAAGAGTTGTCTCTGCTTATAGGAACAATAGAATCAACGTACCTTTGACTTACCTCCTTGGTTCTTATATAGGTGTGAAAAGCATCTCCATGTTAGACGATTCACGCCCTTCCACTTCCTCTTGTATGCGTCTGTATAGACAAGGCTTATGACAATCTGTTACCCACTTCTCTATTCGTTGATTGCCATGTATTAGGAGGAAGATATCATGGAAACCAATTCTAACATTCATTATTCGCTTCTCAATTCGTTGATCACCACGTATCGAGAGAAAGGAATCAAGCAGGCCAAATCTGATATTCACTACTCGCTTCTCTATTCATTGATCATCACATATTCATAACCAACAATTTTAGAGCTTCTGATGCTCGGTGGAAGACACTATGATGCTCGATGGAAGGTGTCTCCGATGATCCATGAAAGGTATTTTCGATGCTCGGTAGAAGGTGTCTCCCATGCTCGGTGGAAGATAATGCAGTGATAGGGAGAATAGACTAATTTATGAAGCGTCGTAGTTTCGTAGTACCGTAGTTTTACTATAATTGTGATGTTACTATAGCATTACTATAACTTGCATTCGTGGACTTTAGTTGCTCAGGAAATTAAACTAACTTCCAAAGTATTGCTTTACTGTAGCATATTGTAGCATTACTATAGCTTCCTAGGACTTTGATTGCTTGAGGTGCTCGTCGAATATATCAGAATGTTCTTCCTATTGGGATTAAAGACTGTGGACTCGGATACGTACATGGACTTGGGCCGATAGTGGGCCAATTGGCCGCATACATGTAATTATTTTTCGTTACACAGTAGTGGCACAATTAGGGTAGATGTGTGTATAAAACCAACACTTGGATGCAACAAAGGAGGAGGGAATTGAGCCACATTCTTCTATCGTTTTCCTCAGTGTGTTCTTGCGCTCATGCAATTCATGAATGCTTCACGCTTAATCGTAGTTCGTACATGGTGCGGTGAGCGTGGATTGTACATGTGAGGATTCTTATGAATGACAAAGAGAAGCGTGCTGTTGACGATGTTGGGGTTGCAAGTTGCAAACATAGTCCCACATCTAAACACATGAGAAATGATCATAGGCTTATAAGGAATAATGATATCTCCATTGGCATGAGGCCTTTTGGGAGAGCCCAAGAGCAAAACCATGAGAGCTTAGGCCCAAAGTGGACAATATCATACCATTGTGGAGATATCTAAATTCCTTTTGGTCATAACAATTGGTATCAGAGCTAGGTCCCTCTTCAATGGACTAACCGTCGGAAGAAGCACGAGCTAGAGTCATGATCCAGATCTAACCATGTGGGTTAAGCCTTGAATAAAGGATGTGTGAGCTCCCGTGTCATGATCAAGAGGACCAAATACCAGGCAAAGAAGTCCTAGTTGCGGCTAGGCGGTGAAGTCCTAGTAGGTCAGGTGGACCGAGGGGCAGAAAGTCCTAGTTGCGGCTAGGCGGTGAAGTCCTAGTAGGTCAAGTGGACCGAGGGGCAGAAAGTCCTGGTGGGTTGAGGATCGGACATCAAATGGAAAGGATTTCCGCTTGAGGGGAGCTTGTGGCTCTTTGTTTGAGGGGGGGATTGTTGGGGGTTGCAAGTTGTAAACATAGTCCCACATTTAAACACATGGGAAAAGATCATAGGTTTATAAGGAATAATGATATCTCCATTGGCATGAGGCCTTTTGGGAGAGCTCAAGAGCAAAACCATGAGGGCTTAAGCCCAAAGTGGACAATATCATACCATTGTGGAGATATCTAAATTCCTTTTGGTCCTAACAGACGAAACAAAAAACAATAGCGACAATGGTTGACCTAACCTTTGTCAGCAACACTGACAACCCAAACATGTCGCTGGTGAGCATCCCACTCACCAACAACAACTATTTTGTTTGGAAAGAGTGGTTCTGCTGGTGCTTGGTGCAAAGAACAAATTTGGCCTTGTCAATGGGAGTCTTATTGCTCCAAGTCCGACAGATTCTACAATTTTTTCTTGGAAACGTACTGACTGTGTTGTGCTTTGCTGGCTGCTCAATTCAATGTCCAAGGAATTAGTTCCTGGATTCAGCATGACAGTCATGGCTCGTTCGCTATGGCTATCACTCCAGTAGAATTTTGGGCAGTTAAACAATTCCTTGATTTATCAAGTTCAAAAGACTTGTTCAACATTAGTTAGGGAGCTCAAACTGTGATAGAGTACTATATGCGAATTCGCTCCATGTGGGAGCAATTAGACTGCCTTGATTCCCCGATCAAATGTAGCACCTGCAACTGCGAAGTACCAGCTCATATGGCTGCTGGTACTACCCGTGTGATGCAGTTCTTGAAGGGGTTAGGAGAGATATACGAAGTAGTAAATTAGATACTGATCCTGGATCCTATGCCCGGGGTTGACAAGATTTATGCCATGACATTGAATGTGGAAAAGCAACTCGATTTTCAAGTGCAAATGGTTGCAATGCTACAGTCAGCTATGTTATGCCAGAATGTCAATACCGGCCACAATTTAAAGGAAAAGAAGATCAATCTCCTGATGGGTTGGTCTGCTCAGCATGTGGGCGTGAAGGACATACAATTGATCGCTACTTCAAATTGCATGGGTACCCCCCTAAAGTGGAAGAAGAACAAGCCAGGTTGGTCCTTTAAAGGGGCCAAGGCACACTATGTTGATAGCCCACTTGCTGAAGAATAACAAGCAAATTCAACTCCACTGGATAACCTGCAAAACATGCAACATGAAATACTCAAAATCTTCAAAGGGAAAGGAAAAACACAAGGGCCCGAAGTGAATTATGTTGCTGAAAATTACTACTCACCTGGCTATGATCACTCAGATTATGAGTTTCAGGTAATATATAGATTTCTTTTTCTACGAACAAACATTCAGACTAGATTATTGATACGGGAGCTACATCCCATATTGCAAACTCTATTGCATTTTTCTCTAATGTGCAATCACTTGCTGATGTTCCTATTATTATTGCAAGTAGCAAATTCAGGAACAGTAAATTTGGAAGGAAAGGTCACACTACAACATACTCTTCTTGCACCAAACTTCCATCACAACTTACTATCAGTGAGAAAGTTAATGTTGGATTAGCATTTGCAATTCATTTTTGTTGGGAATTCTTGTGTGGTGCAGGACCAGGATACTGATTCCATTGTTGCTGTAGGTCGTCTAAACATAGGGTTGTACGTCTTGGATCGGATGTCATTTTTGCAACATGTGTAGCGGTGTATGACAAAGCAGTTCATCTCCCTCAGTCTTTTGCTCTGCTCAATTTGTCTGGTGTTTTACCCAACAAACTTGCATTATATTATGGCTCTTTATGTTAGTCAAATGCTTCTCTTTTGTGGCACTATTGCCTGGGACACATTTTGCCTTCGAAGGTAATTCATTTGAAATTACCCTGTACTTTTTGTGACGTACCTTGCGATGTTTGTCAATTTGCTAAATTTTAGCGCCCTGCATTTCCTGTTAGTGCATCTCTTGCATCTAAACCTTTTGATTTAGTGTATTGTGATATTTGAGGGACTTACAAGCTTCGGACCACTAGGAGGCATGCCTATTTTCTCACCCTTGTCGATGATGCTATGCATTGTTCTTGGGTCTATTTGTTGCGACAGAAAGGTGAGGTCAGGTGCATCCTTCCAACTTTGTGCAACTAGTATAGACGTAATATGTAGGTCGTGTGAAAGTGTTATGCAGTGATAAGGGTGGTGAATTTACTAGTGCCTCTATACGATATTATTGTGAAAGCCATGACATACTGCAACAATATTCTTGTGCAGGGAGTCTTCAACAAAACGAACGGGTGGAACGGAAGCATCGACATTTATTAGAGGTCACTCGGGCATTACTTGTTCACTCATGCTTGCCTCGTACATATTGGGGTGATGCCTTACTTATGGTGAATTACCTGATCCATTGTCTTCCTTCTTCTGTGTTGAATTCGAAGACACCGCTGGTATAGCTCACAGGTACAACACCTTCTCTATCCCATCTACGGGTCTTCAGTTGCTTATGTTACATCGGGGTTGCTAAAGGACATATGGCCTGGGAGGTTGCCATGAAGGATGAATTACAGGCGATGGAGCAAAACCACACCTGATCAGTCATGCAACTCCCCCAGTGAAAGTGTGTCATCGTGTGTCACCGGTTGTATAAACTCAAACGTCATCCCGATGCAAGCATTGCTCGCCACAAGGTGAGGTTAGTGGCAAAGGGTTACACCCAAGTCGAAGGAATTGATTATGTCGAGAAATTTGCTCTGATGGCTAAAACTACAACGATTCATCTCTTATTGGCTTTAGCCGCTAAGCATAATTGGCATCTCCATCAAGTTGATGTGAACAATGCTTTCTTACATGACCACCTCGATAAGACTATCTATATGGAAGAATCTGCCGGTTATGAGGTTCAAGAGGGAGAAGTATGCTTGCTTCAACGCTCCATCTATGGCTTAAAATAGGCATCTCGCCAATGGGAACTTTGAGTTAACCAAATTCCTGGAGTCTCTTGATTTTCAGCAAGCATTTGTTGATGTGCGCATGTTTCTTTGCCATACGGATATAGACATCATAGATCTTATCGTCTATGTGGACGATATTCTCATTGCTAGTAGTGATCTGTCAGATATTGCTAGAGTGAAACAAGCTCTTCATTGCAAAATCATTGTCAAAGACTTGGGTGCAACCACTTACTTTCTTGGCGTTCACATTGTTGGTGCAATCTTGATTAGGTCAGGGTTGACCTAGTTTGACTAAGCTCGGGTGAGCTTAGGTCTGATAAGCTTGGAAAGCTTATGATTGTATGTTTCGATGTTTGATAATGATGTTTGAATGTCATATGATGTTTGAATATCGTATGGTGTCAAGTGGGTCAAGGTTGACTGGAGGCTTGACTGAACACACCTAGTGGGACTAGGTGAAGTCCAGGTAGATCGGGGAGATCGTACGCTGACATGAGAAAAGACCTAGTGGGACTAGGTGAAGTCCAGGTAGATCGGGGAGATCGTACGCTGGCATGACAAAAGACCTAGTGGGACTAGGCACACCTAGTGGAACTAGGTGAAGTCCAGGTGGATCGGGGAGATCGCACGCTGGCATCGGAAAGGACCTAGTGGGACTAGGTGAAGTCCAGCTGGATCGGGGAGATCGCAAGCTGGCAAGGTGGAAGTCTACCGAGAGACTAGACCTAACTCGAGGGTTAGGCGAATCTGGTTGGGAACCAGGGTAAGTCTGATCTGGGAGCTAGGAAGTGGAAATCCAAGTTGGTCAAAGGGGTTGACCGGACACTTGGTAAGGAACCCTAGACTTGTGAGCACAAGTTAGGTCGGACTTGATCGATTGGGGAATCGATTAAGAGAAGATGTTGCGAGAATAGAAGGTGGCTGAATCGATTGGGTAATCGATTCAGCCTTCCCTTAATCGATTGGTCAATCGATTAAGGTGTCTCTTGATCGATTGGGATAATCGATCACTGATGTTTGCGCGAGAGAACAGAGAGGCTCTGAATCGATTGGGTAATCGATTCAGGGCACTCGTAATCGATTGGCTAATCGATTACGGTTCGAAAACTAGCCGTTGAACGGCTAAATCCTACGTGGTAATCGATTGGCTAATCGATCCAGAAACCCTAGGCGTCGTGTATAAGGGTTTTCGCGCAGGTTTGAGCTGCAACAACTTCTCCTCTTCTTCTCCAACTTCATTGTCATTTCAAAGGAAGCCTTGGAGGACATTACTGCAGCATTTCCAAGGTTTTAGAGGCAATTACAAGCTTGAAGATAGCAAGGAAAGCAAAGTGTGAGCTTATTATTGTAAATCTTGTAAGATTTCATTTTGTATTTGCTTTGTTCTTGTTGTATCTTTGTAACAAGCTTGTAAGAGATTTCTCCACCTCAAGAAGGAGACTTTCATAGTGCATGAGAGTGTGAGGAGAGTGGATCCTTGGATTAGTCACCCGACCGGGGTGGATACCAAGTAAATCCTTGTGTTAGCGATTGCTTGAAGTCTTTCGCCGCGACAAATCTTCTACAAGCGAATCAGAGCAAATCACCCCCCCCTCTAGCTCGCTGATCGGTCCCAACAAGTGGTATCAGAGCAAGGTTGCTCTTATTTGGACTCATCGCCAAGAGGGCAAGAGCTAGAGGAAGAAGAAGAAGTTGGAAGAAATCCTAATTTCAAGAAGTCATCATCAAGGGATTTCAACTTCAAAGATGGAGTTCGGCTATGACACCCGGGCACCTCCACCATTCGACAAGGCAAATTTCGATCTTTGGAAATCAAAGATTGAAAATTTCTTCATGATGGAGATAGAGCAATGGTTTGCTCTAATGGAGGGTTTTGAAGCTCCAACAAGCTCAAAAGAAAAGCTCCTTAAGAAAAGCAAATGGAATGAGGAGCAAATAAAGAGATGCGAGGCCAACAACAAAGTGACCAAGTTATTGGTCAACCTATTGCCAAGCACAATCTTGGACAAAATTGGGGAATTTCAAGATGCCAAAGAGCTTTGGAGCAAATTGGCAAGGCTTCATGAAGATCCCTCCACTATACCGTATCAAGACAAATCCGAAGAGGGAGATTCATCGGAGGAAGAATGTAAAATACGGCGATTCGAAAATCCGAACCAGAAAATTTTTCGGGATTTTTCCAGATAGAGTCCAGGGTTTCTGGCCCTATGGGAGGAGCCAAGGGGCTTTATTGTAAAAAAATTTAAAACTTATCAAGGGTTTCATAAAAGAAAATCTCAAATAAGTTGACTGTAAATTTACTTAAAGTTAAGGGGTTAAGCTGATAAACTATTTAACTCTAGAGACTTGAGGTGTATTATATAAATTTAGAAGGGTTAGTCTGCGAAAAACCTTACCCTAAGGGTAATGTTTGGATTACAAAGAGTCGAGGGGTTTTTCTGCAAAAAGTCCCGCACATATATATTTTCTTTCATTTCTCTACACTCACCCGCAGTCACGCCCGGATCTTCTTCCCTTCCCGTGCCCTAGCCGCCGCCAAAGCCCCAAACGCCCGATTCCTTCTTCGTCTTCCCTCCTTCGCGAATTTGAGATCGTAGCCAAGCCCTAATGGAAGCCACTCCTCCTTCCACCTTCTTCATGCGTAGAAGAGCTGCGACGCCAAGTTCGGGCCGTGGTGTGTTCGCGATGGCGGGAGCCCTAGTTCCTTTCTCCCTCTCTTCTTTGCCTGCAGCCAAGAATAAGACGGGAGGATATACGGTCAGTTGGAAGGCTATCTAGTTTTGGAGCTTGTTCTCGTTGGATTTAGGCAGAGCTTCAGGATCACGGTTGTTTGAGGTGAGGGAATTTCTCTTTAGGGATTTCATTTGTGAATTGGGTTTAGATTTCGGGATGGTGCTAGTTCTCGGTGATGAACTAGGTTTCGGTTTTGATTTAATGCTCCTTGCCGCAAGTTTGTGCTTGGTAATGGGATTCCGTTTGAAATATTATGATAGATATTTCGGGTTGAGGTTTCATGCCGTGAGCTTCAATTTGAGAATTCATCTCGATGGATTATTCCATTATTGGAATCAGGTTGTCGCTCTATTTGGTATTGTCATGGGTGACGTTCCATGCATTTGACCTCTTAATCTTTCTTAGCCGTGAGCCATAAAGGCTCAAATGAGTTTTGGTTGTGTGTGTTGTCATGTAATACCAATTGTTAGTGTTTCAGATATGGATATTAGTTCTTAAGTGCAACCTAATTTTGGGATTTGATTCTAATTGTTTAGATGAGATTGTAGCATAACTGTAAAATAGATCTTGACTGGTTTCTATTTTGGGTATGAATTTAATCAGTTGTATCATGTTGCTTGTTCAGAGTTTTTGGAGCCTTTGATCTCTTGAGATTGTATCTAGTTTTGAAGCTAATTTTGTTTGAATTGATAGTTCTTTAAGCTTGCATATGTTCTTGAATTGGCTGGCCCGTGTTGGAGGAGATTGTAGTTCTGGGATTAGAACAGTGCCATCACAATAAGCTATTATGGTTGAGTAGGTCAGTGGATAGTTCACATATGGATTGTATGGGATTGTATTCTGTGCCTTCGTATCCCTGTCGTGGATTCGATAATAGTTGGAGATGAATTGTTTGGTTCTTTCTAATGCTGCTATGGGTGGGTTTTGTTGTTTTCAGATCTGTGTTCTTGGATCGATTTTGTACCAAATTTATTCGGTTTGGTATATCTGAGCTTAGAAGGAATTAGTAATGGATTGGTTGGATTAATAAAGTAATTGGATGGTTTTGAGTTGGGCTTTGCTTAATATTCAGGAGTTTAGATCAGGGATTGAGTTATGTTCTCCTTCTCCTATGCACGCGGTTCGAATGACTAAGGGTTTTCCCTATTGTTAGAGCCGGTTCAGATTTGGGTTTTTGGTGATTATTGATCTGTGAGGTTTGAATATTATCTTTACTGCGAGTTTTGGAAATTGTCTGATATATTTTGATGGAGTTGGCAGGAAGATTATAAAGGGGTTAAACCTAAACCTAAACCCAATATAGCAAGGGTTAACCATTTAATTAAAGGTAATTAAATAAAATACGAGGGTTAAGATAATCCTAATATGGTTTAGGGACTTGTTTGCTAGTTAATATTCTTTATAATAATGATTTAAATATGTCCTTTGATACAGGACATTGATCGCTTTTGGACTTCGGGACGGGAGGTTCTCATTTGATACGGACTTCTACTCTTGGAGGCGGGTACCCTTTGACTTATCTTTATGATATTGTCATCTTATTATGCATAGACTGTTATAGATAGCAGTAAGATCATACGCTATCCCTGTTATTATACCTGTTCTGGATACTTGTTGTTTATCCCTGAGTTATTGTACCTGTTCTGGATACTTGTTGTTTATCCCTGAGTTATTGTACCTGTTCTGGATACTTGTTGTTTATCCCTGAGTTATTGTACCTGTTCTGGATACTTGTTGTTTATCCCTGTTTATTATGTCGGTCCTAGATACCTGTGGTTTATCCCTGAGTTATTATATTGTAGTTCCATACAGTCTCAGGTATTGTCATATCTATATGTATGCTTAGAGATCTTGTTGTATCCCCTGTCTTTGACCTTGAGGGATCTGTAGTTTTTAGCCAGTATACCTTGTAGGTTACCTGTATATCCTGTTGTAGGATTTCAGACTGAGACTTAGTATACTGAGGACTTGGGGAGGGAGGTATGTGTATCTATCATACACCATCCTTGCATTGTTGCATGCCGGCGATCAGCGACTCCCTTGTGGTTGAGCCTAATCGTCTTCCGGCACATGATATGCACACACGGCCACTCATGGGTTAGTGGATACCGCTGGGTGTGTGCATTTGCTCTGTATTGCTCCGCTCGTCCGCTCAGGGGTAGTGGTTTCAGAGCGTGGTAGCAAGCAGGGATCCCTTCTCTACCCATAGACCAGAGAAGATGAGAGAGATATCTCCCCCATATATACATGGGGCGGAGCGATAGCTCCACCAGCATCCTGTCCACTCGGTCACTCAGGAGCAGTGATGGCAGAGTGCGGACAGTGTCACAGCTCTACTCCACTCGGCCGACACAGTATCGTCTGTCTCGGTGGCTTGACTGGAGTTAGGGGGTGACCATGGCATTGCACCATGTGCATATTTTGCATCGTGCATTGTTTGCTGCACTTGATTGCTGCACTTGTTTGACATGCATATTCTGGAGACTTGTTATCTGTGATTATATATCTATTGGAGTTTCTTTGGTATTTATTACCCTCTTTCCAGGTTAGATGGATTCAGGTATGTACTTACCCAGTATGTTCAGTACTAGTCTTTCCCTACTATTGATATGAGACTGTATTAGCTGAACTCTTATTGTTGGTATAACTTTCTATGCATATCTGTTGGGTATTCGCTGAGCTATGGACTCACCCCGTTGCCATACATTTTATTTCAGGTTGATGCCTGCCAGGAGATCCCTAGTAGCCAGTCCCCAGCTCCAGAGGAGCTCTTTTTGGTTTTTGCTTTCTGTTGTTTCGTTTAATGGACCCTGTAGTATTTACTATGCTTCCGTTGTTATGTTTCGAATATGTATTCACGTTTTATTCGATGGTATTGTATTTTTGAGTCCTATGTTGGACTTCGCTTGGTTTTGGTTTTGTTCCTGCCCCCCGGCAGCTCAGGTGAGTTCGGATTTTGGTTTTACGACGTATAGTCATATATGCAGTTATGTCTGTGTGGATTTGAGGCCTGAGGCCCTTTAAACTGCGTGGTTGTGCAAATATATATATTGTGTGTGTTATATTATCTGTGTATGTGTAAATTGTCCGCCGGACAGGGGAGGTGCTGTCCGATTTTCTATTGGCACAGGGGCTCCTGGGTCTCGGGGCGTGACAATTTATTTTTGGTATCAGCTCAATTGGTACCAGGATTCAGGAACTATTGTACTTGTCCTGGAGGTCAAGGGTTCGAATCCTGGGGAAGGCAAAAACCCACTGCCAGGGGTGGGAAGACCGTAGGGTCGCCGGCCTAGAGGGTTGCCTGCGGGGACCATAGAGGCGGGGCCGCTACAAAGAAGATTCGGAAGTTGAGAGATGCTCAACATCCGAAGATGAAGCTCAAGAAGCCTCCACTTCAAGAATTGAGGGGGAGCAAAATGTGCCATTGACATCGGATCAAAAAGAAGCTTCAACATCATCACCCGAGGTCAATGAAGAAGAAGAAGAATCAAGTGTCACCCCTACACTCCATGAAGGTATAGATATTTCAATTTGTAAAAATAAAGATCACATCATTTGCTTTGAGTGTAGGGAAAGAGGACACTACAAGAGTAAGTGTCTAAAATTGGTCAAGAAGAAGGTGCAAATGACACTTAAGACCAAGGAGAAGGCAAAGGAGGTCGACCCCGTGGCAAAGAAGGATAAGAAGCACATTGTGTGCTTCTCATGCAAACAAAAGGGGCATTATCGGAACCAATGTCCAAAGGGGAAGAATCCAACTAAGGCAAAAAGGAGGAGCTCAAACCAAGGGGGTGCCTCCAAGATCAAGACTAAGGTACCATTAGGTAATGGTACTTATTTAAATCATGATAATATGCATGCTAGAAATAATTATTATCATTTTAATGCTATTTATCATGAAAATAGGAGGTATGAAAAACCTAAGAAGAAATATAGAGCCTTCCATGCTAGGACTACCCCACCTAGGGATACTAGATCATTTAAGGGTAAATCTACCCAAAACAAGGCCAAGAAGAATAATTACCAAGGCAATATTAGAAAATCAAGCCTTGAGGAAGTAATGATTGAAAATCAAGTTTTGAGGTCAAAACTTGAAAAATTAGAAAAATCCCTCAAAAGAATAGAAAATCTATTTAAGGGATCTAAGGATCAAAACCTAGATTTAGGAAATCAAGGATCCATTAGGAGCAAGAAAGGTTTGGGGTACAAACCTAAAACCAAGGATAATGGTCCATCCTATCATAGAGTTCCATATAGATATGGAACTTAATCTAGGTCTAGGAGTCAAGTCAAGGTTGCAAGGGAAGCCATCCCTAGAGTTGACCAAGACAAGACAAAGGTGACTAAGGCTTCGGAAAAGCCTAAGAAAGTCTTTAGGAAGGTATCAAGGGAAGTCATCCCTAGTGAATACCTAGAACACCCTAGGAGCACCAATAGGTGTTGGGTTCCTAAGAGTGTGTTTGCCACACCCTAGATAGGTCTAGGGAGTGTCAACTCAAATGGGAAGGGTAGTTAACCCAACCTTGATGAAGTTGGCACTTTGGGACATTTTCAAGGAGTTATTTCCCTTGAAAATGAAGGAATCAAGTATTTACTCTAGGAGGAGTAAAATTGTGCCAAACTATATTTTTGGAAGAGTGAACTTAATAAAAGTTGGCACAACTAGGTTAGAATCCAAAGATAGGCCAAGTTGGGGAGTTTTGGCATTATCTTAGAAATTAGGGCAAATTTAGGATTATCAATGGCTTAGCGATGAGTTATTGATACTTAGATAGGAAATCTAGGTACTTTCCTTTATGCTATTATGTCATGTTTTGTATGCCCTATCACATGCCATGACATCATAATCCATTATTCATATGCTATTATGAAAATATTATATGTCATGTCATACATGCATCATCTAGCTATAATTTCTTTTGAAAATTCTCATATGATGCATGTCATAGTTATAATCATGCATAAATTTAATTTTTATTGAAATTAAGGACATTGACATTAATTGACATCCTAGGTGGATGATCAAAGTTTATAATGCCTAGATAGAAATGCATGAACCCTTAGATTAGGGAGAACATGACCTTAACATCTCACTAAGACTATAAGGTGACTTGTATGTGTTTTTGAGACACATTCGAAACAAGTGAGATGTTAGGAAGATGAACAAAACTCAAGGTGTTGATTTATCCTCATCTTAGTGAGTTTTAGGTTCATCAAAAGTTAAATTTAAATGGACTCTAATCATTGGGAAAACTAATGTACAAGTCATGTGCATTTAGCCCAAGGAACATTGTTGGATATTGTTTTTGAAAAACATTTTAAAACTATCTTGGAAAACCTTGGTGAAGGCTATCTTTTGATAGTACTCATCATTGATGAAATGGATACAAAACAATGAAAAACATTGAAGTATTTCAATGGTTTCCAATTTTGTGTCAATCTTTGAAAAAGGAGGTTATTTTAATAGAACATTATTTTTTCTTGATAGTATATGGTATAAATAATGTCTACACAAAATTTTACGATTTTTCAAATTTTGTAGAATTATTTAGGAGTTTCTGAATTTCGGATCTGAAATTGTTTTCAGAAATCAGAAACTCCCAATCGATCGGGTGATCGATTGGGACAATAGTCAATCGATTGGTCAATCGATTGGTAGAACTTTTCGCGAGCACAGAAGCTCGCGTAATCGATCCGTTGATCGATTACAGTCAGCCGTAATCGATCAGTTGATCGATTAAGGCATAGTGTAATCGATTGGTTCCCAACACCAATCGATTGGTAAGTCTGAAACTGTCTGGTTTCAGTCAGTTAACCCATTTTCGAGTAACCTACTAATCCCTAGCCCCTTGGAATACTTTTATAAGTATATTTGGGTCACTTTCAGTATGAAATTAAAAAGGGAAATGGTTTGGTGAAAATTATAGGGTTAATGAGAGGTTTTGGTTCAAGTTTTGAATTTCAAAATCTTAATCACCTCAAGTTGAGTTTTCCTAAAAGTTTAGGAACTCAAAAATCATTGTTGGTGCAATGATAGAGGTTTAGAGCATGTTTTGAGGGGGAGGTCTTCCTTAACAACATGTGGTTGAATTTTTATTTTTGGATAAGTGAAAGAATGAAGATTGGAAATCTTCATTATGATGAATGCTCAAGGATGAGCATAGGTTCAAATGAAAGTATGAGACTTTCATTGGGTTTGCCTTTGACCATAGAGACTCTTGGGAAGAGTTTTTGATGTATGTCAAAGGGGGAGAAAATTGAAAGGCTAATAGGGATTAGTCTTTCTCAAACATATTGTCAAACATCAAAAAGGGTGAGATTATTGGTGCAATCTTGGTTAGGTGAGGGTTGACCTAGTTTGACTAAGCTCTGGTGAGCTTAGGTCTGATAAGCTTGGAAAGCTTATGATTGTATGTTTCGATGTTTGATAATGATGTTTGAATGTCATATGATGTTTAAATATCGTATGGTGTCAAGTGGGTCAAGGTTGACTGGAGGCTTGACTGAACACACCTAGTGGGACTAGGTGAAGTCCAGGTAGATCGGGGAGATCGTACGCTGACATGAGAAAAGACCTAGTGGGACTAGGTGAAGTCCAGGTAGATCGGGGAGATCGTACGCTGGCATGGCAAAAGACCAAGTGGGACTAGGCACACCTAGTGGGACTATGTGAAGTCCAGGTGGATCGGGGAGATCGCACGCTGGCATCGGAAAGGACCTAGTGGGACTAGGTGAAGTCCAGCTTGATCGGGGAGATTGCAAGCTGGCAAGGTGGAAGTCTACCGAGAGACTAGACCTAACTCGAGGGTTAGGCGAATCTGGTTGGGAACCAGTGTAAGTCTGAGCTGGGAGCTAGGAAGTGGAAATCCAAGTTGGTCAAAGGGGTTGACCGGACACTTGGTAAGGAATCCTAGACTTGTGAGCACAAGTTAGGTCGGACTTGATCGATTGGGGAATCGATTAAGAGAAGATGTTGCGAGAACAGAAGGTGGCTGAATCGATTGGGTAATCGATTCAGCCTTCCCTTAATCGATTGGTCAATCGATTAAGGTGTCTCTTGATCGATTGGGGTAATCGATCACTGAGGTTTGCGCGAGAGAACAGAGAGGCTCTGAATCGATTGGGTAATCGATTCAGGGCACTCGTAATCGATTGGCTAATCGATTACGGTTCGAAAACTAGCCGTTGAACGGCTAAATCCTACGTGGTAATCGATTGGCTAATCGATCCAGAAACCCTAGGCGTCGGGTATAAGGGTTTTCGCGCAGGTTTGAGCTGCAGCAACTTCTCCTCTTCTTCTCCAACTTCATTGCCATTTCAAAGGAAGCCTTGGAGGACATTGCTGCTGCATTTCCAAGGTTCTAGAGGCAATCACAAGCTTGAAGATAGCAAGGAAAACAAAGTGTGAGCTTATTATTGTAAATCTTGTAAGATTTCATTTTGTATTTGCTTTGTTCTTGTTGTATCTTTGTAACAAGCTTGTAAGAGGTTTCTCCACCTCAAGAAGGAGACTTTCATAGTGCATGAGAGTGTGAGGAGAGTGAATCCTTGGATTAGTCACCCGACCGGGGTGGATACCAAGTAAATCCTTGTGTTAGCGATTGCTTGAAGTCTTCCGCCGCGACAAATCTTCTACAAGCGAATCGGAGCAAATCACCCCCATCTAGCTCGCCGATCGGTCCCAACACACATTTCTCGATCAATAGATGGTATTCATCTCTCCCAACATCACTATATACGGGATGCCATCGCTGGCCTTGCTGCTTCTGATTCCAAAACATATAGTACCCCGATGCCACGGAATTTTAAGTTTCAACCGCTTGGTACTTCACCTCCATTGGCCTGCCTAGATCCCTACCGTGGCCTAATAGGGCGACTGTTGTACTTAGGTTTCACCCGGCCTGATTTGGCATTTCCCGTGCAACAACTCAGTCAATATATGTAAGAGCCGACCATGGAGCATTGGAGTGCGACACAACACGTCATTGGTTACTTGTGGAATACCTGCACTCATGGATTATTCTATCCGGTTGGCGGCATGACCAATTTGGAAGCCTATAGTGACGCAGACTGGGGTTCTTGCCCTCTCATTCAACGCTCTATGACTGGGTTTTGTGTTCTAATGGGAGAGTGTTTAATATCTTGGAAAACCAAGAAACAAAACACTGTTTCTCAGTCTTCCACTGAGGCATAATACAGGAGACTTGGGACCACTACGGTGGAACTTGTATGACTTTCTTACTTACTCAGAGACCTTCGTTAGCCCTATCCTATGTCGATCCCTCTTCGGTGCAATTATCAATTTGCCATCTGTATCATGACGAATGAGGTGTTCCACGAGCGCACTAAACATCTAGACATGAGCTGTCACTTGATGCGCAATGAGTACAAGAAAGGCTTTTTATACCCACGCTATGTGCCCACCTGTCGACAACTAGAAGATCTTTTCGCCAAGTCCTTGAGTTCCCAGTCATTCCATATACTCTTATCCAGCCTTGTTCTCGGAGTTCCCTCTTCCCAGCTTGAGGAGGGGGTGTTGGGATTAAAGACTGTGGACTCGGATATGCATATGGACTTGGGTTGATAGGAGACCAATGGGTTGCATACATGTAATTATTTTTTCTTATACAGTAGTGCACAATTATGATAGATGTATGTATAAAACCAACACTTGATGCAACAGAGGAGGGGTGAATTGAGCTACATTCTTCTGTTGTTTTTCTGTGTGTTTTTGCACTCATTCAATTCACTAATGCTTCACGCTTAATTGTAGTTCATACACTTCCTTCAAATCAAGCTGAGTTATGAAGTCAAATGAAGTCCATAAAAAGTATTGGTTCGAAGATGATTAGTTCGGAGATAAATCCTGATATCATTAGATGCCCCTCCTTAAGTCAGATTAAGAAATATTGGTTATGACCAAATCGGGAATAAATTTAAATATCATTGAATATTATTTGATTATGATCGTCAGTTAAAAACTAACACATATTTGTTACCACATAAACTTTCAAATCAAATCAAGGGCATTTACCCTTTAAATGAAGTGTTCTAATTGAACCAAAAAAAAAAAACAGATGTCACGATTTCTTAAATGTTGGCCTTTTTTTTTTTAAAAAAAACCCTACTTATTTTACTGGGATTTGAAAACAAGAAGGTGGAATCGTCACCTTAAAATTAACAGATCAGAATTTTATCCCTGTGCGTAATTAACGACGCTCGAACCTATAATCCTGAAGCAAATGGTAAAATACCCTCACGGACTGGATCGGATGGTAAAATACCTGCTGCTTAAATCGAAGGTTGAACGTTTCGCCTTTTCAAATTGAAGCAAATGGTAAAACATCTTGTCATCCAATCCAGCCCGTGATAAGATCTCGCGCTGGGATTTGAAAGCGAACCAAAGTTAGGTCGAAAGATCTCGCGCCGTCGTTAACCTCAAACAGCTGGTCTACGGAGCGAACTCAGCGATGTTTCGGCGTCTCTGCGCCGCCGTCCACCGTCGACTTCAGGTGACTGCCACTCTTGGCCATCATCTGACCACCGCGTCCACCTCCGGTCCACACTTTCTGAAATTCGTCAAACCCTATTCTGTTTACTCCGTCAGCGCCGACGATCCCTCATCCCTGACCGCCTCCTTGCTCACGACATCGTGCGGGATCTCCGATCATGCCGCCCTCTCCATCTCCAAGAAAGTCCAGCTCGACACCCTCGATAGAGCGCTCTCGGTTATCGCCCTCCTCAAGGACTACGGCTTCGACGAAGCCCATCTCGTCCGCCTCGTCGACCACTGTCCTCGTGTCTTGTCGATGGACGTTGAGAAGACCTTGAAGCCGAAGCTGGAGCTCTTCCGCGGGATCGGCCTCGTCGGAACTGCCCTCCCGGAGATCCTGTCAGCTAGGTCCAATGTGCTCACGTACAGCGTGGAGAAGCGATTGGCCCCCAACGTTGAGCTCCTCAAATCAATTTCGATAACGAATGCGAACCTTGTGGAAGCCCTAAAGTACTCACCTTGGTTGATCACCTCCGCCGCCAGTACTACCCTTCTTCCCAAGGTCGATGCTCTGCGCGCATATGGCGTGCCCGATGAGGTAATCTTAGTGCTTTTAACCCGTTACGGCCACGCTTTGCTAAAAGATACATCTCGATTCATTGAGGCCTTTGACAAGATAAAGAAGATGGGTATCTGTCCAAAGAAAATCACTTTTGCCCGTGCCCTCGGGATGCTTGTTATTTTGCCCGAGAAGAAGTGGGAGGAGAAAGTGGAGAACTTGAGGGAATTGGGATGGTCGCAGGATCATGTCTTGGAGGCCTTCGCAAAGTATCCTCACATTGTGCGGTCATCAACTGAGGCGATAAGAAAGACTGCCAAGTTTGTGGAAGATAAACTGGCATGGACACCGGAGTACATAGTGAAGAATCCAACTGTTCTGCCGATGAGCCTGGAGAAGAGGTTGATGCCCAGGTATGCCGTCCTGCACATTCTCATGCACAAGGGATTGATCAAGCCTAGCTTCACAGGGAATCATTTCCTGATTTCGAACAAGAAGTTCATGATGCAATTTGTGACCAAGTATCAAGAGAAAGCACCAGAAATAGTCGAAGCAATCAAAGGAGTGAAATAGGATAATGACTAGACAAACACTCAACAATTGCAAGCAGGCAAGGTTTTCCTCTTACACCATTCCTTGAGATGATCTGAATTGTTGTATTGTTGCATGCATCTTTGCTAGATTTTGTTGTGTTAACTTAAACTCAGTTTATGGCATGCCATTTGTTGCATAGATTATGATTGAAATGAACTATTAAGCTTTTGAAAGTTGAATTTTGGTTGAAGGAATTAGTTAGTGCCATAGAGATACTTGGCATGTTTATCCATTCTTACAGCTACAGAAAATAGTCAAAGTGCTTCAAAATGTCAGGATGATCCCATCCAATTGAGATCGTCTCCTTCCAAACATTGATTGCTATCTAGCAATCCACTGACCTTTGATTGCTAGGAGATCCTGTCCGCGACCCCCAGGCTACTGACGTGCAGCGTGGAGAAGCGGTTTCTCCCTAATGCTGAGCTCCTTATATCCATTTTGAAAATGAATGCGAACCTCGTGGATGCCTTGAAGCATATGCCTTGGCTGATCACCTCCGACATCAGAACTACCGTGCTTCCCAAGGTCGCTGCGCTGCATGCATACGCCGGGCCTGATGATGTACTCTTAGTGATGTTCACCCGTTGCGGGGATGCTTTGCTGGTAGATTCAGCTTGATTCAATGAGGCCTTTGACAAGATAAACATGATGGGTATCTGTCCAAAGAAAACCACGTTCACCCGCGCCCTCTGGGTTCTTGCTGTATTGCCCAAGAAAACATGGGAGGAGAAAGTGGAGAACTTGAGGGAATTGGGGTGGTCGCAGGATTAGATCTTGAAGGCCTCAAAGTGCATCCTAAAATTTTGTGGACATCGACTTGAGAAGATAAGGAAGGCCATGAAGTTTGTGGAAGAAAAGATGGGATGGACACAGGAGAACACAGCGAAGAATCCATGTCTTCTTTCGATGAACTCGGAGAAGAGGATGATGCCCAGGTATGGTGTCCGACACATTCTCATGCACAATGGACTAATCAAGCCTGGCTTCACAAGGAATCATTTCCTGTCGTCGGACGAGGAGTTCACGATGCAATTTGTGACCAAGAACCAGGACAAAACTCCAGAAATAGTTGAAATTATCAAAGGCGTGAAATCGGATAGATGACAATAATGTGTTTTCCACAAATCTGCTGACAAGCAAACTCTTCTGCACGACAAGCCAATGGTAAGCAGGTAAGGTTTTCCTCTTACACCATCCTTTGAGATGATCTGAATTGTTTAGTTGTTGCATGCATCCTTGCTAGATTTTGTTGTGTTAACTTAAACTCAGTTTATGGCATGTTACTTGTTGCTTTGAGTATGATTGAGATGAATACTACTATTATGCTTTGAAAGTTGATTTTTGGTTGATCTAGTTGGCCCTATAGATGCGATGACTAGGAGAAGAATTAATATTTTGTATGTACAAGAAATAAAATAGGTAGGTGAGAAGACAAAAATGATAGAGAATTTGAGTTTTAAGTTATGGTACACAAGAAAAGTAAATCAAGAAATAAAGTGAGTATTTTTGTAGATATTTATTTAAAAGATAAAGTTGTTGGAGTGGTTAGAAAAGAGGATAACATTATAGCTCTCATAGTGGTGAAAGAAACTGTGAATGTAATTAGTATATATGCACCTCAAGTAAAATTAGGTAAAGAAACTAAATCAAGATTTTGGAATGACTTAAATGATGTATTACAAAATATTCCGTAAAATGAAATGATTTTAGGCTGCGTTTGGTAAGAGGTAATGTAATCGAGTCTGTAATATAATCAAGTTTGTAATATAATGTAATGTAATCAAGATTACATTACTATGTTTGGTAACGAGTTGTATGTAATCTTTGATAATCATAGGCTACGTTTGGTGAAAGGTAATCCATCCTGTAATGTAATCAAAGATTGGCGGCTGACGACCGACAACGACGACCGACGACTATGGTTGGCGACTGCCGTCGGTCGGCCGACGACCGCCGCCGGTCGGCCGGCGACCGGCCGCCACCGTCGGCTGCCGGCCGGCAACCGGCGAACGGTCGCCGACCGGTCGGCGACCGGAGGCCGGTGACCGGCCGTCGACCGACGGCCAACCGGCGACTTTACAAGTTGTAATGTAATCGGATTACATCGTTTTAGTTTTGTAATCGAGATTACAAATCTTGAGTCACTTTTGTAATCGAGATTGCATTACATTACAATTTTAAAATTATTTCAAACAAAGGAATCCAACTTGTAATGTAATCTTGATTACATTACAGGATGGATTACCCCCTACCAAACGCAGCCTTAATGTGAAGCGATCTAAATGGACATGTTGGAGTGAAAAATGAGGAATATGAGAAGGTATATGGGGTTATGGGTTTGGAGCAAGAAATGAAAAAGAAAAAAAAAACTATATTAGATTTTGTGATAGTATATGACTTCATACTAGCTAATATTTTTTATGAAAAAAGAATACTTGATCACATTCAAAAATAAAAATAATAAATCACAAATTAACTTTTTTATGGTTAGAAAGAGGGATAGAAAGATTTGTAAAGATTGTAAGGTTATCCTTGGATAAAGATTAACTACCAACATAGGTTAGTAGTATTGGATATACACCTTAATTATAGTATCAATAGAAGAAAAATATACACGACTCCAAGAATTAAGTCGTGAAAGTTAAAAGATGAAAGACAAAATACATTTAATGAGAAGGTAGAAGTACAAGAATTAGGTGAAATATACGATGACTTTAATGCAACATGGGATAAAATGATATCAAAGTTGAAAATAGTAGTCAAGAGGATACTTGGTGAGTCAAAGGGCATTCACCACCAAATAAGGAATCGTGGTGGTGGAATGAGAAAGAATAGGAGAAAGTGAAAGAAAAACGAATAGCCTATAAGAAATTATATATTTATAAGAACTAGAAAAACTTAAAATATATATATATATATATATATATATATATATATATATATATAATTGCCAAGAAAGAGGCTAAGAAATAATGAAAGATGCAAAAAAAATGAAACTTTTGAACGATTATATCAAAACTTAGATACAAAATAAGGGGAAAGAGATTTTTAAATAACTAAAGTGAGAGAAAAATAAGAGATCTTAACCAAATAAGATGTATTCAAGATGGAATTTCAATAGAGTATTAGTAAATGATGGAGAAATAAAAAGCGGTGGAAAATATATTTTCATCAATTTTTTAATGAAGGTTAGATGACCAACTCAATTTAGACAATTTAATAGGTCAAATGAGTATAGAAATTTAAATTTTTATCGTAGAATTTAAACTTTAGAAGTAGAACAAGCTTTGGAAAAGATGCAAAATGGAAAACAGTGGGACCAGATGATATCCCAATAGAGGTATGGAAGTGCTTAGAGAAATAAGGCGTTAAATAACTTACAAAATTATTTAATTTGATATTGAGAACGAAAAAAATGCCTAATTAATGGAGGGTAAATACTCTAGTTTCCTTATATAAGAACAAAGGAGGCGTACAAAATTATGCAGACTATAGGAGTATTAAACTAATGAGTCATACCCTCAAACTTTGGGAAAGAGTAATAGAAAAAGAGTAATGATACGCTCAAGGAAAATTTCAAAGAATGATGTGACAGTCAGCGTGTACATGTTCGATTGTCGCTCGAACATCGTCGGCGGCCTCCGGCCGTCGCCCCGAATCAAACTATACCTTGGGGGGCACGGTGAACCCGTCGGGGATCGCTACAATTGCAATGCCACATTATTCCTTGAGGTTTTCTTTAAGTTTTTTCCTTGAACGTAGCATTAGTCATAGAAAAAATATTAAGGAAGGATACCACGATGATTGAAAATCAATTTGGGTTCATGCTTGAAAAGTCGATAATAGAAGTTATACATCTTCTCAGACAACTAATTGAAAAATACCGAGAGCAAAAGCAAGATCTACACATGTTATTCATTGACTTAGAAAAAGTTTATAATAGGGTCTCAAGAGAAATTATATGGAGAATTCTAGAAAAGAAATGTTAGCGTAACATATATTAAACTAATTAAGGTTATATCAGTGTTCGAAAATTCGGGCTAGGCGGGCGCCTAGGCGCCGCCTAGCCGCTCGACGCCAGCCTTTCGCCGCGAATACAAGGTCCGCGGCCAGGCTAGGCGGACGGGCCGCCTAGGCGGCCTGTGCGGCGCCTAGGCGGCGTGACGTGCAGTCGAAGCGTCGGATCGCGATTTGGAAATCACGATTTGAATCGAGATTTGTTTCCTTTTCTGTTTTTTTTAAACCCTAAACCTCCTGTTCTCATTCATCTGCCACCTCCATCGCCTCCTCTGGAATCGCTCGACGTCGCCGCTGCCTCCTCCGGTATCGCTTGCCATCACCGCTGCCTCCTCCGGTATCACTCGCTCGCCGTCGCGCGCCGCAGGTATGTGTTTACATTTTAATTATTTTTTTTACGCTTCTAGCGTCAAGGGACGTTTTCGGCGGCGCCGGAAGCGTCGTCGGAGACTTCCGGTGGTGCCGGATGGCTCCGGCGACGCGTCCGGCGCCGCCCGAAGCGTCCCCCGACGCTTTCGGCACCGCCAGACGCGTCGCGAGAAGCGTCCGGCGTCGCCCGAAGCGTCCCCCGACTCTTTCGGCGCCGCCGGACGCATCGCGAGAATCGTTCGACGTCGCCGGACTTGTCGCCGGAGACATCCGGCACCGCCGGAAGTTTCCGGCGACGCTGCCGGCACCGCCGGACTCTTCCCGCGACACGTCCGGCGGCGCCGAGAGCAGCCTGCGCCGGCTTGTTTTTTTTTTAATTTTTTTAATTTATTTTATTTAAAATTTTAAACATTTCCTTAAATAAATAGAAAATTTAAATTAAAAATCATATTTATTAATTATAAATTATATTCTTATTCAAAAATTTATATTTAAAATTAAAATATATATATTTTATATATAATTTATATTTAAAGCTTATATTTAACATTTATATTTTATATATCATTTTTTATAATTTATTAATGATTCTAAAATTCTAAAATTTGTTTTTAAATTATTTTTCAGGTTATTTCTGCTCTACAATGGCAATGTATCCATCTTCGACGGCATCAGTTACTCAACCTGAATCCGGGATTCTTAGAAGAAAGTCAAATGATATTGGATGGGAGTTTGGGATGTTGATTGATCCTAAGAACCTCGACAAAATTAAATGCAAGTTGTGTGCAAAAATAATGTCGGGAGGAGTATACAGGATTAAGGAGCACATTGGAAATATACCTGGAAATGTATCTGGTTGTCGAAAAGCATCTCAAGAAGATAAAAACAAGTGCAAACAAGCTATTTTAGAAGGGAGGAACAGAAAGAAAAACAAAATAATGGAAGAACAAAGTTGTAGAGCAGAGGTGACTATTTCTCCTGATGAAGAAGAAGGTTCTGAAATTGAAGGGATAGATTCATCTAAAAAACCTCTTCCTCTTGGCCTCATAGATAGATTTGCATCAGCAATTGCTCCAGAAAATGTAAGTTCAAGTGGGAGTAAAGTGTTTCGCCAAAAAAATATAAATGAGGCTCTTTTCAAGGAGAGAACTCAACAAGTTCAACAATATGTTGGGAGATGGGTTTATGAAAATGGAATCTCATTCAATGCCGTTGATAATGTAGCTTCAAGCAACTAATGGAAGCAGTGGGTCAATTTGGACCAGGATTCAAGCCTCCAACTCAATATCAACTAAGGGAACCACTGTTAAAAGCCGAAGTTGAAAGAACAAAACAACTGCTGAAGAAACATGAAGAAGAATGGGCAAAGAATGGATGCTCGATCATGACAGATGCATGGAGTGATAGAAAAAAAAGAAGTATCTTAAATTTGTGTTAATTGTAAGGAAGATACTACATTTTTAGAGTCCAAGGAGTCTTCAGATGAGGCACATACTGCTGAACTTATTTTTGAGTATGTTGACAAGTGTGTTGAACAAGCAGGAGCTCAGAATATTGTTCAGATTGTAACAGACAATGCCACCAACAATATGGCTGCAGCTAAATTGATGAAAGAAAAGCGACCCGGTATCTTTTGGAGTTCATGTGCAACTCACACTATTAATCTCATGCTTGAAAGTATTGACAAACTTCCACGATATAAAAAGGTTATTGACCAATCCAAATCTTTTACTATTTTCATTATGCTCACCATAAGACTTTGTCATTGATGAGAAGTTTCACGAAGAAAAGAGTCATAGTCCGACCAGGAGTTACTAGGTTTGCATCAAATTTTCTCACATTGCAAAGTTTGATTGAAAAAAAAGCAAGTTTAAGGGCCATGTTTACAAGTGATATGTGGGAGACATGTAAATGGTCAAAGACAAATAAAGGAAAATTGGCTTACTCTACTGTGATGAGCATGAGTTTTTGGAATGGTGTGACACTTTGTTTGAAAATATTTGCTCTTTGGTTAGAGTTCTTCGATTGGTAGATGGAGATAGAAAGCCATCGATGGGGTTTCTATATGGGGAGCTTCTTCAAGCTAAAAAGATATCAAGGTTGCCCTGAACAATGTGGAATCAAATTATCAGCCTATCATAGCAATTATTGAGTCAAAAATGAAGGATAGACTTGATACATCATTGCATACCACTGCTTTCTTGTTGAATCCCTATTTTTACTATAAAGATAGTTCTATTGCTCTTTATGAGGAGGTTGCGATGGGGATTTTTGAATGTATAGAAATTTTGTATGCGAATGAGTTGGATCTACAAGATACAATTATTAACAAGGAATTTGCAAAATATAGAGACAAGACTGGGTTATTTGGAAAAACACTGGCAGCAAAAGCATGTGAAAAAAATGATGATACATTTGATCCATGTGCATGGTGGAGTACATACGGCGTTCACACACCTAACTTGCTAAGAGTGACATTGAGGATACTTTCATTAACTTCAAGTGCATCTGGGTGTGAAAGAAATTGGAGTACATTTGAAGGAGTAAGTTTTAAAACTTTAAGTCTTTATTCTTTAATTAAAGTCAAGTATATATTATTATATTCATGTTACTAATTTTAATATTTATTCTTTTTTTTTAGATTCACACGAAGAAAAGAAACAGGTTGGATGTTAACAGATTTAACAATCTAGTATTTGTCCAATTTAATGCTAGATTGTTGAACAAACAAAAAAGAGAAAAAGAAAGAAATGTGGATGTCCTTCTTGCAAAAGATGCTTCAAATGCACAAGGTTCGATTGTGGATGGTGGGGAAGATGATGAAGTTGAATTAAGTTCTGGGCTCACATGACAACTGGTTGATGAAGCAAGTGGAGCAGATGAAAATCTACAACCCCGAAGAAGCACTAGAGTAAGAGAACTTCATGAAGATGATTTTGAATATGAAGAAGAAGAGGAGGAACACAATGATGATATTGAGTTTGTGTCCGATGAAGACCAAGTTGTTGAAAATTATGGAGAAGAAGAAGTAGTATAAATTCTATTAGTGTAATGTTGAAGTTTGAACTCATTTTAAATTCGAGTTTGTGTTTTGAGTGACTATGAAATTTTATTAGTTATGCAATTTTGAAGTTTAAACTCATTTTAAATTTGATGTTATTGTGTTGGACTTGGAGTTATAATATGTGATTTATTATGTTATAATATTAATTATGTAATTTATGTTGATACCGATTAATCCGCCTAGCGCCGATTAATCCCCGCCTAGGCGGCCTAGGCGCTAGGCGCTAGTCTAGCGTCCGACTAGCGCCTAGCGAATTTTAGAACCTTGGATTATATATTAGGATGTAACTATCAGAGTTAAGACTTCAGACGGATTACTTGAAGTATTTCCAATAAAGATATAATTACATTAAGGATCAACCTTAAGTCCTTATCTTTTTACACTAATCATGGACGAACTCGCTATACACATTCAAGATACAGTATTATGGTGTATATTGTTTGCAGATGATATTATTTTGATAGACAAGACACGTGAACAAGTAAATGCTAAACTAGAGTCTTAGTAGAAAACACCAGAAGTGAAAGGTTCTAGACTTAGTAGAGTAAAAGACAGAATATATGAAATTTAATTTAGCAATATTAGATATAATGAGACAATTATTAAGATAGGAGATGACGAATTATCTAGAACTGAAAGCTTTAAGTGTAAGGATCAATATTGATGGTCTTCAGAAGATTAGCAGCAAAGATCACCAATAATGTGTTGCTGGTTTTCAAAAGATAACAACAATGTGTTGCTAGTTTTCAAAAGATCAGCAATACATCAACAATACATTGTTGTTCCAAGTTCTTCTAATCGGGATTGTTTTTCTTGTACATATTACCCAATATGCCCAGCTTGAATCGTTTGGTGCATTTCTAGTAGTAATGTAGCTTGAAATAATTATAATTCAGCATTTTATAACCTAGTAACCAGTTTTGTATGGACAAGGAAGACTAAATCGCTTGCTGTTGTTTGTAATATGGATTATTTTAATTGCAGGAAGATCCGATTTGTCTGTGAGTTTGAGACTTGATGTTAACTTGAGATTAGATGTTGTTGATAGGCTTCAAATAAGATGGCAGTGATGGATTGCTTCCTCTTTCCCTATAGTTATTGATATGCTTGAAAAAGCATGAGGATTCTGGTAGACAAACTGTATCCAATTGTTTTATGTACATATCAAATTAATCAAGTATTTTATCCACAATCATGGAGAAGAAGATGATCATAAGTATGCAACTCTGCACATTCCTTCTTGATAATTTCATGTATAACTCTGAACTCAAATACTGGATGAAATTCCAGAAACAGCAGTTTGTATGTATCTACCAGGTTTTTGGTTCCAATATCAATTTCACTGCAACTTCTCTGCCAAATGGATGAGTTTATAATGCCATGGATATGATCTTTGTTGTTCCTTCAATGTTGGATTGTGATTTTATAAACTTAACTGCACATAAATCTATTTTTTTAATTAATATTTGTTTTTTTATTAATTCAGATAATTAAGTTTAAAACATTCTAAAATTTTCAGAAGTGATGGGTTCATCTTAGAGATGATAAAGTAAATGGACGCGGGGGCGGGTTTACATTAGGACTAGGGAGTCATGGTCTCTTAAATTTTTAATAATATTATTTTTATTTAGAAAATTTTCTTTTTTAAGTATAGAAATTTTATATTTTTAGTGTATATATTATTTGACTCCTTGAAAAATATATATTTATAGTAGATTTAATGATAAGTTTAATTTTTATTTTAGCATATAATTCAAATTTTTTGAATGATTAAATTTTTTTAATTTTTTTTTAAATTTTAATTAAATATATATTATCTATTTTAAAAGATTGGGGAGGATATTATTATCATAATTATTTTCTTAATTATTATTATAATAATTATTTATGTTATTTTCCACAATTCCCTATAAATGAGGAACGAGGGTACAATTTATTCAACGATTAATGATAAAATTCCCTATAAATGAGGAACGAGGGTACAATTTATTCAACGATTAATGATAAAATTCCCTATAAATGAGGAACGAGGGTACAATTTATTCAACGAACCAAATTTTGGTGCACTACCGTCGTTAGGTCGAGCAGTTCGTTTACAGAGGGAAATCAACAATGTTTCGACGTCTCTGCGCCGCCGTCCACCGTCGACATCAAGTGTCTACCACTCTTGGCCATCGTCGGACCGGCGCCCCCTCCCGTCCACACTTTCTGGGATTCGTCAAGCCCTATTCTGCTTCCTCCGTCGGTGCCGACGATCCCTCATCCCTCATCGCCTCCTCTCTTACGAGATCGTGCGGGATCTCCGACCGTGCCGCCCTCTCCATCTCCAAGAAAGTCCAGCTCCACGCCCTCGACAAAGCGCTCTCAGTGCTCGCTGTCCTCAAGGACTACGGCTTCGAAGAAGCTCATATCGTCCGACTCGTCGACCGCGATCCTCGTTCCCTCTTGATGGACGTCGAGAAGACCTTGAAGCCCAAGCTGGAGTTCTATTGCGGGATCAGCCTCGTCGGAACCGCCCTCCCGGAGATCCTGTCAGCCAGCCCCCGGCTGTTGAGGGCCAGCTTGGAGAACCGATTGCTCCCCAACGCTGAGTTCCTCAAATCGATTTTGAAAACGAATGAGAACCTCGTGTGTGCCCTAAAGCACTCATCTAGGTTGATCGCCTTTGACACCAGAACCACCGTGCTTCCCAAGGTCGATGCTCTGCGCGCATACGGCGTGCCCGATGATGTAATCTTAGTGCTTTTGACCCGTCACGGCTATGTTTTGGTGACAGATACAGCTCGATTCAATGAGGCCTTTGACGAGATAAAGAAGATGGGTATCTGTCCGAAGAAAACCACCTTCGCCCGTGCCCTCGGGGTGCTCGCTATATTGCCCAAGAAGAAGTGGGAGGAGAAAGTGAAGAACTTGAGGGAATTGGGGTGGTCGCAGAATCATATCTTGGAGGCCTTCGCAAAGTTTCCTATCATTGTCCGGCTATCGACTGGGAAGATAAGGGAGATCGTGAAGTTTGTGGAAGAGAAGCTAGGATGGACATCGGAGCACACAGTGAAGAATCCGAGTCTTCTTTCGATGAGCCTGGAGAAGAGGTTGATGCCCAGGTATGCCGTCCTGAGCATTCTCATGCACAAGGGATTAATCAAGACTGGCTTCAGAGGGAAACATTTTATAATTTCGAGCAAGAACTTCCAGATGGAATTTGTGACCAAATATCAAGAGAAAGCTCCAGAGATAGTTGGTGCTTATCAAAGAAGGGAAATCGGATAGATGACTAGACAAATCTGCGAACAAGCAAACCCTACTCTAAATAAGCCAATGGTAAGCAGCCAAGGTTTTCCTCTTACACCATTCCTTGAGATGATCTGAATTGTTCAGGTGTTTCACGCATCTTTGCTAGATTTTGTTGTGTTAACTTAAACTCAGTTTATGGCATGTTACTTATTGCTTAGAGGATGATTTAGATGAATAATAGTAAGCTTTTGAAAGTTGATTTTTGATCGATCTACTCCGCCCCATAGACTCCAATTATGTTTGTTGATCGAAATGTTATTAGGCGATCAGTTATTTTCCCTTTTGTGTGAGTGATATAGTCTCCACGAGATGGATTGACGGTTAATACGTGAGTATTGTCATCTTTTTTATTTTTTATTAAAAGAGCGGCCCACCTTGCCAACACCCCATAAAATGACAAGGATATCTTTCGGTTACATTGTTCGATATTATTATCTCTTATCACTTAATCTCATTAGCCAATTGTACGAACAAATAAGTTTGTATTAATCATACCTGGTATAAAATGTTGTTAAGTAGAACAAGTTCGTGTTGTAGCAACTGTAGTTTGTAGTTGTTACAACGTGAATATTAGATGATCATCTTAAATTCATATTGTAGTAATAATGAAACTATAATTATTATAATGTAATTTTTTGAACATGTTATGTATGTGTTGCAGTTAAATTGTAACTGCTACAAATATTATAGCGGTTACGTTTTTATAAATGTTACAATATGAATTTGTCATATTGATATAACTGTTTGATGTGCCCAAATATTGAAAAATAATCTTGTCATTTTAAAGAGGGGCTGATGGGGCCACATCCCTCAAGCGTTTTTAGTTCCAAGATAGGAAAACAAAGTTTGTAGATTGGTGAAGTCGTTATACAACTTAAAACAAATATTAAGTTAGTGACATAAAAAATTTGATAATGCCAAGATAGGAAAACAAAGTTTGTAGATTGGTGAAGTCGTTACACAACTTAAAACAAATACTAAGGTAGTGACATAAAAAATTTGATAATGTCACGAAGGAATGTGAATTCAAAATAAATGAATGTGCCTACATGAAAACCACAAAGAATGTCTATAGTATCTTATGCCTATATGTAAATGACATACTCATCGTTAGAGTAAAGATAAGATAATCAAATATATTAAAGATATGTCGAATTCAAGATTTAATATAAAAGATATGAGTCTAGCTGATATAATTTCAGAAATCAAAATTCTTGGAATAGCAAAAAAATTTATTTTTAGTCAATTCTATTACGTTGACAAAATTCTTGAGAATTTCATCAATAGTGATATTATATTGGCACGAATATTAATAGATACGAGTCAACATTTCTCGAAAAATCATGAAGAAAACATCTCTAGGATAGAATATTAATTCTAAATATTGATAAATCATTAAAATATGATTATAGAAATGATCCTACTTATCTCATGGTGCATGCTCTTTGTGCACCATATTTATATTTTATAAGCTTAGAGTTTAGAGTTTAGAATTTAAGATTTAGGTTTATTTTTAAAAAATGCATATGGTGTACATAAGATAAATAGAATAGCATTCCTCTAATTATAGATAAATAGAATAGCATTCCTCTAATTATAGATATTTGTATATATCTAGATACGTGTAAGTTAATAAATCATAAGAAATAATCAAAGAGAAGAACATATGTACATCGGCAATTTACCAAAAGACGTACCCAAGAATACGTATTTACCAAACGGTGTCTTATGATTTTATTTTCACCAAAGGGCACACTTAATAATAGTGAACTTCCTCTTATACCCCTCCTGTCAATCAAGTACTGCATGCAATTCTCTTTCCCTTTCTCTTTCTCATTGTAAGTAACAAATTTCGAGATGGACCATAAAAAGATGTTCCTTTATATTTTGATAATAATATTATGAAATCTTTTTCAAAACAAAAAAATATTGAAATTAATTAAAATATTTTTATTAAATTAAAACTAAAAAACATTTCAGCCGGCCACGTTGGGCCTGAAATGGTTCCATTTCAGGCCCAATGTGGGCCTGAAATGTTTCCATTTCAGGCCCAACGTGCCCAATATTAAGGGTCATTTCTCGATTCTTTGATATTACATTTTAACACCTCGTAGAAGTCCAAATAAACAATGGATAGCAAATTTGAACTTCTTGTAACCTCAGAAATCCACAGGAACTGAAATTTTTACAATCGGAGCTCTCTAGGTCAATCAGTGGCCTTTTGGAGTCATTGGGGCCTGAAATGGAAACATTTCAGGCCCACGTTGGGCCTGAAACGTGGGCCTGAAATGTTTCCATTTCAGGCCCCAATGACTCCAAAAGGCCACTGATTGACCTAGAGAGTTCCGATTGTAAAAATTTCAGTTCCTGTGGATTTCTGAGGTTACAAGGAGTTCAAATTTGCTATCCATTGTTTATTTGGACTTCTCCGAGGTGTTAAAATGTAATAATATAGAACCGAGAAAATATCACGTTGGGCCTGAAATGGGCACGTTGGGCCTGAAATGGAACTGAAATCCACAGAAACCTGAGAAGTCAAAATAAACAATGGATAGCAAATTTGAACTCCTTGTAACCTCAGAAATCCACAGAAATTGAAATTTTCACAATCGGAGCTCTCTAGGTCAATCAGTGGCCTTTCGGAGTCATTGGGGCCTGAAATGGAAAAATTTCAGGCCCACGTTGGGCCTGAAATGTTTCATTTCAGGCCCAAACGTGGGCCTGAAATGAAACATTTCAGGCCCAACGTGGGCCTGAAATGGAAACATTCCAGGCCCAACGTGGGCCTGAAATTTGGGCCTGAAATGGAAACATTTCAGGCCCACGTTGGGCCTGAAATGTTTCCATTTCAGGCCCCAATGACTCCGAAAGGCCACTGATTGACCTAGAGAGCTCCGATTGTAAAAATTTCAATTCCTGTGGATTTCTGAGGTTACAAGGAGTTCAAATTTGCTATCCATTATTTATTTGGACTTCTACAAGGTATTAAAATGTAATAATGAAGAATCGGGAAGAAATCACACATTAGGCCTTTTAGGGTCATTGGGCCTGAAATGGTTGGACACCTATTGCATTGGTGATATCTAATATATAGATGTTTGGGCACCTAAAATATCATCTCCTACCTCTGACCTCTCTATTCATATGGAATTTTCAGAAATCCAGATATGGGAGGTCCATCAGTGGGTTTTGGTCAAAACTCACTGATATTTCTAAACTACTCCTATTTGATTGGTGATATCTAATATATAGATGTTTGGACACCTAAAACATCATCTCCTACCTCTACCCTCTCTATTCATATGGAGTTTTCAGAAATCCAGATATGGGAGGTCCATCAGTGAGTTTTGATCAAAACTCACTAATATTTCTAAACTACTCCTATTTGATTGGTGATATCTAATATATAAATGTTTGGACACCTAAAACATCATCTCCTACCTCTACCCTCTCTATTCATATGGAGTTTTCAGAAATCCAGATATGGGAGGTCCATCAGTGAGTTTTGACCAAAACTCACTGATATTTCTAAACTACTCCTATTTGATTGGTGATATCTAATATACAGATGGTTGGACACCTAAAACATCATCTCGTACCTCTAAACTCTCTATTCATATGGAATTTTCAGAAATCCAGATATGGGAGGTCCATCAGTGAGTTTTGATCAAAACTCACTGATATTTCTAAACTACTCCTATTTGATTGGTGATATCTAATATATAGATGTTTGGACACCTAAAACATCATCTCCTACCTCTACCCTCTCTATTCATATGGAGTTTTCAGAAATCCAGATATGGGAGGTCCATCAGTGAGTTTTGACCAAAACTCACTGATATTTCTAAACTACTCCTATTTGATTGGTGATATCTAATATACAGATGGTTCGACACCTAAAATATCATCTCGTACCTCTAAACTCTCTATTCATATGGAATTTTCAGAAATCCAGATATGGGAGATCCATAAGTGAGTTTTGACCAAAACCCACTGATATTTCTAAACTACTCCTATTTGATTGGTGATATCTAATATATAGATGGTTGGACACCTAAAACATCATCTCCTATCTCTAACCTCTCTATTCATATGGAATTTTCAGAAATCCAGATATGGGAGGTCCATCAGTGAGTTTTGGTCAAAACTCACTGATATTTCTAAACTACTCCTATTTGATTGGTGATATCTAATATATAGATGTTTGGACACCTAAAACATCATCTCCTACCTCTAACCTCTCTATTCATATGGAATTTTCAGAAATCGAGATATGGGAGGTCCATCAGTGAGTTTTGATCAAAACTCACTGATATTTCTAAACTAATCCTATTTGATTGGTGATATCTAATATATAGATGTTTGGACACCTAAAACATCATCTCCTACCTCTAACCTCTCTATTCATATGAAATTTTCAGAAATCCAGATATGGGAGGTCCATCAGTGAGTTTTGACCAAAACTCAGTGGGTTTTCAGAAATATCAGTGGGTTTTGATCAAAACACACTGATGGACCTCCTATATTTGGATTTCTGAAAATTCCATATGAATAGAGAGGTTAGAGGTAGGAGATGATGTTTTAGGTGTCCAAACATCTATATATTAGATATCACCAATCAAATAGGAGTAGTTTAGAAATATCAGTGGGTTTTGGTCAAAACTCACTGATGGATCTCCCATATCTGGATTTCTGAAAATTCCATATGAATAGAGAGTTTAGAGGTACGAGATGATGTTTTAGGTGTCCAACCATCTGTATATTAGATATCACCAATCAAATAGGAGTAGTTTAGAAATATCAGTGAGTTTTGGTCAAAACTCACTGATGGACCTCCCATATCTGGATTTCTGAAAACTCCATATGAATAGAGAGGGTAGAGGTAGGAGATGATGTTTTAGGTGTCCAAACATCTATATATTAGATATCACCAATCAAATAGGAGTAGTTTAGAAATATCAGTGAGTTTTGATCAAAACTCACTGATGGACCTCCTATATCTGGATTTCTGAAAATTCCATATGAATAGAGAGTTTAGAGGTACGAGATGATGTTTTAGGTGTCCAACCATCTGTATATTAGATATCACCAATTAAATAGGAGTAGTTTAGAAATATCAGTGAGTTTTGGTCAAAACTCACTAATGGACCTCCCATATCTGGATTTCTGAAAACTCCATATGAATAGAGAGGGTAGAGGTAGGAGATGATGTTTTAGGTGTCCAAACATCTATATATTAGATATCACCAATCAAATAGGAGTAGTTTAGAAATATCAGTGAGTTTTGGTCAAAACTCACTGATGGACCTCCCATATCTGGATTTCTGAAAACTCCATATGAATAGAGAGGGTAGAGGTAGAAGATGATGTTTTAGGTGTCCAAATATCTATATATTAGATATCACCAATCAAATAGGAGTAGTTTAGAAATATCAGTGAGTTTTGATCATTAACTCACTGATGGACCTCCCATATCTGGATTTCTGAAAACTCCATATGAATAGAGAGGGTAGAGGTAGGAGATGATGTTTTAGGTGTCCAAACATCTATATATTAGATATCACCAATCAAATAGGAGTAGTTTAGAAATATCAGTGAGTTTTGACCAAAACCCACTGATGGAACTCCCATATCTGGATTTCTGAAAATTTCATATGAATAGAGAGGTCAGAGGTAGGAGATGATATTTTAGGTGTCTAAACATCTATATATTAGATATCACCAATGCAATAGGTGTCCAACCATTTCAGGCCCAATGACCCTAAAAGGCCTGATGTGTGATTTCTTCTCGATTCTTCATTATTACATTTTAATACCTCGTAGAAGTCCAAATGAATAATGGATAGCAAATTTGAACTCCTTGTAACCTCAGAAATCCACAGGAATTGAAATTTTTACAATCGGAACTCTTTAGGTCAATCAGTGGCCTTTTGGAGTCATTGGGGCCTGAAATGGAAAAATTTCAGGCCCACGTTGGGCCTGAAATGTTCCCACAACGTGGGCCTGAAATTTTTCCATTTCAGGCCCCAATGACTCCAAAAGGTCACTGATTGACCTAGAGAGCTCCGATTGTAAAAATTTCAATTCCTGTGGATTTCTGAGGTTACAAGGAGTTCAAATTTGCTATCCATTATTCATTTGGACTTCTCAGGTTTCTGTGGATTTCAGTTCCATTTCAGGCCCAACGTGCCCATTTCAGGCCCAATGTGATGTTTTCTCGATTCTTCATTATTACATTTTAACACCTCGAAGAAGTCTAAATAAACAATGGATAGCAAATTTGAACTCCTTGTAACCTCAGAAATCCACAGGAACTGAAATTTTTACAATCGTAGCTCTCTAGGTCAATCAGTGGCCTTTTGGAGTCATTGGTGCCTAAAATGGAAAAATTTCAAGCCCACGTTGGGCCTGAAATATTTCCATTTCAGATCCCAATGACTCCAAAAGGCCAATGATTGACCTAGAGAGCTCCAATTGTAAAAATTTCAGTTCCTGTGGATTTCTGAGGTTACAAGGAGTTCAAATTTGCTATCCATTGTTTATTTGGACTTCTCCGAGGTGTTAAAATGTAATATCAAAGAATCGAGAAAAGATCTTTAATATTGGGCACGTTGGGCCTGAAATGGAAACGGGCCTGAAATGGAACCATTTCAGGCCCAACGTGGCCGGCTGAAATGTTTTTTAGTTTTAATTTAATAAAAATATTTTAATTAATTTCAATATTTTTTTGTTTTGAAAAAGATTCCATAATATTATTATCAAAATATAAAGGAACATCTTTTTATGGTCCATCTCGAAATTCGTTACTGACAAAGAGAAAGGGAAAGAGAATTACATGCAGTACTTGATTGACAGTAGGGGTATAAGAGGAAGTTTACTAAAATATGTGCACCCTTTGGTAACATTGAAACCATGGTACGCCTTTTGATAAATACCTATTTTTGGGTATGTCCTTTGGTAAATTGCCGTATGTACATATCAAATTAATCAAGTACTTTATCCACGAGAATGGAGAAGATGATCATAAGCTATGCAACTCTGCAGATTCCTCAGTGATAATTTCATGTAAAACTCTGAACTCAAATACTGGATTAAATTCCACAAGTAGTTGCTGTCATCAAAGGATAGTGATTCCTGAACAGCTTCTTGTATCTATCTACCAGTTTTTTATTCTAATATACATTTCACCGCAAGTTCTCTGCCAAATGAATGAGGTCCCTTGGGCTATGGTGCAGTGGTAGGGTGATTAGTCACTATATTAGGTATCTACGATTTAATTTTTCCTTCAAATAGGGCGCGACTCCTGAGACGCTGGACTTCTAGACCGCTCACTGCGAGCGCTTCCTAATTTATCCTAGCGGTCAGTAGGAAATTTTTGTGAGACCGGATCGATCGTCCGAAGTTGAAAAAACCTCGTGAATCATTTTTCTGCCAAATGAATGAGTTTATAATGCCATGGATATGTGATCTCTGTTGTTCCTTCAAAGTTGGATTGAGTTTTTCTACACTTAACTGCACATAATATCATAAATCTATTTTTAATTAATATTTGATTTTTTTATTAATTCAGATATTTAGTTTTTCGGTTCCAAGAAAATTTTATTCGGCCATTCATATTAATCCAGAAGCGCTCGAGCGATTTTCTTTGACAAATGATTTGTGTTAGAGACAAGAAACGAAGGACAAAGTAAATAGACGTTAGAAAGTTTTAGAAAAAAAAGGATAAATAATTTTAAATCCTTGTATTTTTTATCAAATAGTATTTTATCCTCTTATATTTAAAAAATAATATTTAACCTCTTTATTGCTATCGAGTTGCATTTTGCATCTCCCTATATTTTCTATCAAATAGTATTTTGTTCTCTGTATTTAAAAAATAATATTTAATTTTTTATCAAAAATTAGAGAAAACTTGTAAAAGACAATTGCATCTTTATCTTTTTTTATCATTTTTTAATAGAATTTAAGAGGGAAAAATATATTGAATTACCTATTATATCTTTTGGTAAAAACTCTCACAAAATTTATATATGCACCAAAATGAACAATAGGAAAGTAGTCACTTTGAAAGAGATAACTAACCAAAAACTCATTTCATCACCCTCATCAAACAAAAAAAGCCTAAATTCTAAATTAATGAACTAAAATTAAATAAAGATAGAACAAAGTTTATTATTAAAAATCTCCTTCTCATCGTTAAATATGACATACAATGAAGTAGGAGTAAAGTATTAGTGTGATAAAATTGCACTTATAGGCACATCAAAGACATTACAAAATCTAAGAAGAAAGTTTATAGGTTGTTGTGACTACGAGGTTAGTACTTAAACATCTTAATATATTATATAAATCCAAAATGACTAACATTCAATGGATATTAACTACTATTTATATGTACAAAAATGTTGGATGTTAGTTCTACATCTAAAACTAACATACAATATTTTTCTATATGTAAATAATAATTGAGGTCTATTTGATATTAGAGATTTTGAATTTATGTGGTATATTAAGACTTTTGAGCACAAATTTATAGTCACAACAGCCTATAAATCTTCTTCCAAAATTTTGTAATGCTTTTGATTTGCGTATTGGTACAATTTTGTCACACCAATACTTTATTCATACTTCATTATTTGTCACATTTGATGATTAGGAAGAGATTTTTAATGATGAACTTTATCTCATATTCATTTGATTTTGGTTCATCAATTTTGAATTTTGACTCTTTTAATTGGGTGAGATTAGTGGAATAAGTTTTTGACTAATTATCCCTTTCAGAGTTGTTATTTTTCTATTTTTTATGCTAGTGCATATATGAATTTTGTGAATATTTTTACTGAAAAATATAATGATCAATTCAATATATTTTTCCCTCTTGAAATCTATCAAAAATTATAAAAAAGACAAGGGCACAATTGTCTTTTACAAGTTTGTTCACATTTAATTTTTTGTCAAAGATTAAATATAATTTTTAAATAAGGGGTAAAATGCTATTTGATAGAAAGTAGGGGGGTTTAATATAATTTAATAGAAAATAAGGAAGTTAAATATTATTTTTTAAATATAGCTGACCAAAATATAGAAAATAATATATAGGAGAGTGAAAGTTATTTAAACTTGAAAAAAAAATGAAAGGGTTAATGATAAAATTCTCTATATACGAGGGAAGAATGGGTAATTTTTTTAATGAACCAAATTTTGGTCGACGGATCCTCCAACATTATAGTGCATCAAAAAGACAATTAATTATTATTTTAGATATATATGATTCGATCATCGACTATAATATATTTTATATATTTTTTTTAAATAGGGCATGAACCTAAGACACTACCGCGTGAGAGCTTTCCGGATTGGTCGCTAGGTATCTGATTTTTTTTTTTCAAAATTTTAAAATTTGGTCGACAGATCTACTGCCTTCCTTCACTAGGTCGAGCAGTTCGTTTGTCCCCATGGGATCCGGAATGGTTAGTACATTAGAGCACCTTCGGAGCTCCCACTGCTGATGTGGCGCCTACGAGGGAGCTCACTCCCATAGTGGGAGTGAGCTCCCTCGCTCTGACACAGGGAGCAGCTCCGCCTGTGCGGAGCTGCTCCCTCATGATTTTTTTTATTTTAAATTTTAAATATTTTTTAAATTGTTAAAAAAAAACAACAACAACGGCTATGTAATTAGCCGTTGAAGTTTTCAACGGTTGGAATTAAATTTTATTTTTTATTTAAAAAATTTCTATAAATAGTATTCTTCATCAACTCATTCTTCATATCATTCTCTCATCTCTCTATTTCTTTCAACTACTAAATATTTGCATCGATTCCAAATGGCTGAAAATCCAGATCGATCGATGCTCCGTGAATTCTGGAGAAATGAATTGATGGAAGATGCGGACGATATTGATGAACAAAGAATGCTTCGGCTATATGAGCAGCGACAAACGGTACGTCAAAGAGCTCAAAGTTCTTCTAGCAGAACACAGAGGAGAAGGTATTTGAATCGGGATCGTGAAGTCGGACATGCTCGTCTTTTTAATGATTACTTCTCTGATCATCCGCTATATTCTAATGACATATTCCGACGTCGATTTCGAATGCAAAGAGGTTTATTCCTTCGTATAGTCGATGCTTTAAAAAATCATTCAGAATATTTTCAATGGAAGGTCGATGCAACGGGAAAAAAAGGTTTGTTGCCACTTCAAAAATGCACGGTAGTTATTCGTCAATTGGCATATGGAGCCCCTGCTGATCATTATGATGAGTACCTGCGAATTGCTGAAACTACTGTCATCCAATGCTTATTCAACTTCTGTCGATGTGTAATTGAAGTGTTTGGAGCTCAATATTTGAGAAGACCTAATGCTGCTGATATTCAACATTTGCTTGAAATGCATGAGCAAAGACACGGCTTTCCTGGAATGTTGGGTAGTCTTGATTGTATGCATTGGCAATGGAAAAATTGCCCTGTCGCATGGAAAGGTCAGTTTACTCGAGGAGCTCATGGCGTCCCAACAATTGTACTTGAAGCAGTCGCATCTGCGGACTTGTGGATATGGCACGCCTTTTTCGGGATTGCAGGGTCACGTAATGATATCAATGTGCTTAATGAATCACCTTTATTCAACAATGTCTTACAAGAAAATGCACCCGAGGTTAATTTTATGGTTAATAATACACAATATACAAAAGGATACTATTTGACTGATGGGATTTATCCAGAATGGGCTACTTTCGTCAAGAGTTTTCCATGCCCCCAAGATCCCAAGAGAAAAATGTTTAAAGAAAGACAAGAGGCCGCGAGAAAGGATGTCGAGCGAGCATTTGGGGTGCTCCAATCTCGATGGGCAATGATCAGAGGTCCAGTACGATTTTGGTACAAGGATAATTTGAAAGACATCATGTATACATGTATTATTTTGCACAACATGATTATCGAGAATGAGGGTGATGCAGTAGTCACTTGGTCAGATGATGAAGGAGATCCTCCATCACAAATATTTCAAGGCTCCACTCGAGAATTTCAAGAATACCTTCGGAGAAATTGTGAGCTACGTGATAATCAAGTGCATCATCAATTTCGAGCCGACTTAGTTGAGTATATCTGGGCACGATACGGTTATAATCAGTAAAAAAATAATTTATTAATTTGTACGGTAATATTTATGTAATTTTTTTAATTATTAATGTTATTGCAATTAGTAATCTGTGCATTTTGAATTTAATAAAAATTTAATTATGTATAATGTAAAATATGAGGAGAGATGAGAAATAAAAATGTGGGACCCATGAAGGAGTTGTTGAGAGGTTTATTGATAGTGGAGAAATATATGAGGTTTTTTACTTTTGACGTGGCGTGTATGTGGCGAGCTCTGGAGGAGCTCCTACCACTGTGGATGCTCTTAGAGTATTAACGAAGAGGTCCTGGGTTCGACTATATCAATTCTCCCGGACCAACGATTTCTTTTTTTTTGTCTAGGTCGAGCAGTTCGTTTACAGAGCAAAATCAACAATGTTTCGACGTCTCTGCGCCGCCGTCCACCGTCGACTTCAAGTGACTACCACTCTTGGCCATCGTCGGACCGCCGCCCCCTCCCGTCCACACTTTCTGGGATTCCTCAAGCCCTATTCTGCTTACTCCGTCGGCGCTGACGATCCCTCATCCCTGATCACCTCCTCCCTCATGAGATCGTGCGAGATCTCCGACCGTGCCGCCCTCTCCATCTCCAAGAAAATCCAGCCCGACGCCCTCGACAAAGCGCTCTCGGTGCTCGCCGTCCTCAAGGACTACGGCTTCGAAGAAGCTCATCTTGTCCGCCTCGTCGACCTCTATCCTCGTGCCCTCTTGATGGACGTCGAGAAGACCTTGAAGCCCAAGCTGGAGTTTTATTGCGGGATCAGCCTCGTCGGAACCGCCCTCTCGGAGATCCTGTCAGCGAGCCCCCGGCTGCTGACGCCCAGCTTGGAGAACCGATTGCTCCCCAACACTGAGTTCCTCAAATCGATTTTGAAAACGAATGAGAACCTCGTGCGTGCCCTAAAGCACTCACCTTGGTTGATCGCCTTGGACACCAGAACCACCGTGCTTCCCAAGGTCGATGCTCTGCGCGCATACGGCGTCCCCGACGATGTAATCATAGTTCTTTTGACCCGTTACGGGGACGCTTTGCTAAAAGATACAACTCGATTCAATGAGGCCTTTGACAAGATAAAGACGATGGGAATCTGTCCGAAGAAAACCACTTTCGCCCGTGACCTTGGGGTGGTTGCTAATTTGCCCGAGAAGAAGTGGGAGGAGAAAGTGGAGAACTTGAGGGAATTGGGGTGGTCGCAGAATCATATCTTAGAGGTCTTCGCAAAGCAACCTGACATTGCGAATATATCGTCGGAGAAGACAAGAAAGATTGTGAAGTTTTTGGAAGACAAGCTGGGATGGACACCGGAGCACACTGTAAAGTATCCAACTGTTCTGTGGATGAGCCTGGAGAAGAGGGTGTTGCCCAGGTATGCCGTCCTGAGCATTCTCATGCACAAAGGATTAATCAAGACTGGTTTAACAGGGGATCATTTCCTGATTTCGAACAAGAAATTCATGATGAAATTTGTGACCAAGTATCAAGAGAAAGCTCCAGAAATAGTCGAAGTTATCAAAGGAGTCAAATCGTGTAGATGATGGCAATGTGTTCTAGACAAATCTGCTGACAGGCAAACTCTTCTGCGAGACAACCCAATTGTAAGCAGGCAAGGTTTTTATCTGAATTGTTGCGTTGTTGCATGAATCTTTGCTAGATTTTGTTGTGTTGACTTAAACTCAGTTTATGGCATGTTACTTGTTGCTTAGAGTATGTTCGAGATGAATACTAACTATTAAGCTTTTGAAAGATTTTTTAATTGAAGGAATTAGTTAGTGTCATAGAGACACTCGGTTATCCATTGTTGCTTAGAGTATGTTCGAGATGAATACTTGATGAATTCCTTGCTCCATGGAATCTATTGCGGCAGCGAGTACACTTCTCACTCGTACTTGTACTCGCCATGGCCGCTTGAGTTGTGATACATGACCCTTTAANNNCCAAAATACGATCTCACCTGAGCTGCCAGGGGGCAGGAACAAAGCCAAAACCCCACGAAGTCCAACATAGGACTCAAAAGTACAATACCATCGAATAAAACATGAATACATGTTCGAAACCTGGCAACGGAAGCAAAATGTATACTACAAGGTCCATAACCAAAACAACGTAAAGTAAAAACCAAGCAAAGCTCCTCTGGAGCTGGGGGACTGGCTGCTAGGGATCTCCTGGCAGGCATCAACCTGAAATAAAATGTATGGCAACGGGGTGAGTCCATAGCTCAGCGAATACCCAACAGATATGCATAGAAAGTTATACTAACAACAAGAGTTCAGCTAATACAGTCTCATAACAACAATAGGGAAAGACTGGAACTGAAAATACTGGGTAAGTACATACCTGAATCCATCCCACCTGGAATGAGGGTAATAAGTATCAAGGAAATATCAAAAGACATATAATCTCAGATAACAAGTCTCCAGAATATGCATGTCAAATAAGTGCAGCAATCAAGTGCAGCAAACAATGCACGATGCAAAATATGCACATGGTGCAATGCCATGGTCACCCCCTAACTCCAGTCAAGCCACCGAGACAGGCGATACTGTGTCGGCCGAGTGGAGTAGAGCTGTGACACTGTCCGCACTCTGCCATCACTGCTCCTGAGTGACCGAGTGGACAGGATGCTGGTGGAGCTATCGCTCCGCCCCATGTATATATAGGGGAGATATCTCTCTCATCTTCTCTGGTCTATGGGTAGAGAAGGGATCCCTGCTTGCTACCACGCTCTGAAACCACTACCCCTGAGCGGACGAGCGGAAGCAATACAGAGCAAATGCACACACCCAGCGGTATCCCACTAACCCATGAGTGGCCGTGTGTGCATATCATGTGCCGGAAGACGATTAGGCTCAACCGCAAGGGAGTCGCTTATCGCCGGCATGCAGCAATGCAAGGATGGTATATGATAGATACATATACCTCCCTCCCCAAGTCCTCAGTATACTAAGTCTCAGTCTGAAATCCTACAACAGGAAATACAGGTAACCTACAAGGTATACTGGCTGAAAACTACAGATCCCTCAAGGTCAAAGACAGGGGATACAACACGATCTCTAAGCATACATATAGATATGACAATACCTGAGACTGTATGGAACTACAACATAGTAACTCAGGGATAAACCACAGGTATCTAGGATCGACATAATAAACAGGGATAACCAACAAGTATCCAGAACAGGCATAATAACCAGGGATAAACAACAAGTATCCAGAACAGGCATAATAAACAGGGATAGCGTATAATCTTACTGCTATCTATAACAGTCTATGCATAATCACATGACAATATCAAAAGAGATAAGTCAAAGGGTACCCACCTCCAATAGTAGAAGTTTGTATCAAGGCAGGCAGAATGAACCACCCGCCAATAATAAGCAGTAATAAATCAAAGTCAAGTCCCTGTATCAAGGACATGTTTAATTAGCTACTACAAACAAATAATAGTCAGCTAATTAATTCCTAAACCATGTTAGGGTTAACCTATTTGTGCCTTTCCATTTAATTATCTCTAATTAAATGGAAGACTACTGATTACCTAGCGAAATCAATATTAGGTTGAAACATAGGTTTCAATCCCAAGATAACCCAAGAGATCACCCTTAGCTGACTAAACCATGCTCGAATTTTATCACAACCCTTATCATACAGTTCTAGGTTAGAACCCTTCATGGTAAGCACTAACCCAACAAGTTTCCCTAAATCTGGTGTTCAACCAAAATTCTCACCAGAAGGTTCAATCTAGGATCAACCACAATACCTACCACTGATCAAACACTGTACCTACAGTACATGTAATCTGAACAAGAGCAAAATACTCCCTATGCTACAACCAAAACCATAGCACAAATGGAATAATATCTAGCTGCCAATTCAAAATAGGATTGAGGCCAAAACTCAATCCGACTCTTACCTGAGCCAAATAGCTCTCCAAAGCTATTCCAATTTCTTGCACTGAGCTTTGAGCAGGGAGTGAGAGACCGTAACCCAAACCTAGCTTGACATCTGATCTGGGATTGGCATGAACGAGATCCCTCACACAGCTCCCACCCAATTCCTTATAGCAAGCAGAAGGCAACTCCACCCAGCAGTGAAGCTCGCAGTGATCTCTGCAAACCCAAACACACCCAATTCACTCAACAATTCCAGATCTAATCCACTGCAAATCAACTCCACCTTGATAGCTTGAGCAGATTAAAATCTTACCCGTAATTTGGCAGAACTGGGTGATCCTCTCCCTCTGGTTCAGCTATCACAGCCACCACGCACGCCCGCCTTGTTTCAGCGAATTTGTTCCCCCCCCCCCCCCCCCCCCCCCCCAAACCTTAGGGAAGAGCCCTTCCTACCGCAACCTACTCCCGAATGATGGCATGGTATCAGACAGAAGCCAACAACTATCAACAAGAAAGAAAACGGAGATCTCTTCCTCAAACCTATCCGGCGTCGGAGATGGAAAATGGCGCTCGGTTCCTCTTGGATTCGGGAAGCTCGATGGCAGATGGATCTGAGCGACGGCAGTGATAGAGAATCGAAGAGTCGCCGGGGGATGGTGTTGGAGTCGGCCGAGGAGGAAGGTCGGCGGCGAGCGAGAGGGTGAGGAAATCATCAAGCGGTCGGCTGTGGATTGAGAGAGGGCGACGGCTAGGGCACGGGCGCGGGGGCGCTTTGCTGCGGCAGTGGAGGAAACGCCTGCGGCCAATGAGCCCTAATCGGCTCTTATAATGGCAATTTTGCATTTAAGTCCAACCCATTATAGTTAATTCGAATTTCGCCCCTGAATTTGGAAACTTTTAGCAAACAGCCCCCCTTCAAGTTTTGGATTTAACAATTGCTCCCCAACGCTGAGTTCCTCAAATCGATTTTGAAAACGAATGAGAACCTCGTGGATGCCCTAAAGCGCTCCCCTTGGTTCGGCTTTGACAGCAGAACCACCGTGCTTCCCAAGGTCGATGCTCTGCGCGCATATGGCGTGCCCGATGATGCAATCATAGTACTTTTAACCCGTTACGGCTGCGCTTTGGCGACAGATACACATCGATTCAATGAGGCCTTTGATGTGATAAAGAAGATGGGTATCTGTCCGAAGAAAACCACATTCGCCCATGCCGTTGGGCTGCTCGCTCTATTTCCCAAGAAGACGTGGTTGGAGAAAGTGAAGAACTTGAGGGAATTGGGGTGGTCGCAGAATCATATATTGGAGGCCTTCGTAAAGTTTCCTTTCATTGTGCGGCAATCTACTGGGAAGATAAGGAAGATCGTGAAGTTCGTGGAAGAGAAGCTGGGATGGACACCGGACCACACAGTGAAGATTCCAGCTGTCCTGTCGTTGAGCCTGGAGAAGAGGTTGATCCCCAGGTATGACGCCCTGAGCATTCTCATGCACAAGGGATTAATCAAGACTGGCTTCAGAGGGATTCAGTTTGTGATGTCGAGCAAGAACTTCCAGATGGAATTTGTGACCAAGTATCAAGAGAAAGCTCCAGAGATAGTTGGAGCTTATCAAAGAAGTGAAATCGGATAGATGAATAGACAAATCTGCTAACAAGCAAACTCTTCCGTAAGACAAGGCCAATTGTAAGCAAGCAAGGTTTTCCTCTTACACCATTCCTTGAGATCATCTGAATTGTTGCGTTGTTGCATGCATCTTTGCTAGATTTTGTTAACATAAACTCAGTTTATGGCATGTTTCTTGTTGCTTATAGTATGATTGAAATGAATACTATCAAGCTTTTGAAAATTGTTTTTGATTAATGGAATTAGTTAGTGCCATAGCAACACTTGGCATGTTTATCCATTGTGGGAGGAGCTTTGGCAATTGTTCCTTGATCATAAGCTCTTACAGCTACAGAAAAGAGTCGAAGTGGCTGAAAATGTCAGGATGATAAATCTGTAGTTTGTCAGTGTGCTAGGTCAACGTAAGTGTGGATCCCATCCAAGGCTGATCATCTTCATCTCTAAGTTTATTAAAGGAATTTTGACAAAAAAAACGTGGCCACTTGAGAAGACTCTGAAGTCGAATTGATTGGGTTATCAAGGTATCATGATACTCAAAAAATAGCATTAAAATTTGTATTGAGAATTGAGATATCTCACTCAGGGTCTTATTATCAAGTTTAATCTTGGCAGTTTCAATAAGGTATCTACTGAGAAGCTGGGAAAGAGCATGAGGATCCTGGTAGAGAAATTGCATCTGGAACATATCAAATTAGTCAGGTAAAAGTAATTTTATCTGCAAGCATGGTGAAATAGATGATCATAGATAGTTTCACGATCGTAGATAATTTCATGTAAAACTGTGAGCTCAAGTACTGGATGAAATTCCACAAGTAGTTGCTGTCGTCAAAGGATATATATTCCAGAAACAGCTTCTTGTATGTATCTACCGGTTTTTTGTTCCAGTATCCATTTCACTGCAACTTCTCTGCCAAATGAATGAGTTTATAGTGCCATGGGTATGCGATCTTGTTGTTCCTTCAAAGTTGGATTGCATTTAATACTTAACTGCAGATAATATCATAAATCAATCAAAATCAATCAGGTCGATTTATTTATGAGCCAACTTTAGATAGCAGAAATACTAGTCTAATCAGAGACTCCTTACAAATGTGCTTGTGCAAAGCCATGTCTGTAGGTGCAATTGTGGAGCTCAACCCATACCTGGACCCTTTTAAGCCAACTCTAGGATCAAGCAAGCTTCCCTTGCACAACCCAAGCCATAATGCAACATCTTGTCTTGAAGTTAAGAGGACGCTTGGTATATATTTGGTAATGAGAATGATAATGTGTTTTGATTGAGGGGTTTATGAGTTTAGTGATAACCTAGTGGGGGGTGGATTATAAAATCAAGGATATCATATCCATATTTTGATTCCGATTCCCGTATACCAAGTACTATAAATGAGAATGAAATCTTCATTCTCACCTTCTAAACCCGCTTACCAAGTGCCTTCTAAATTTGCATTTATTGTTGAACAGGAAATACCAGAAGTAGTTAGTTATAGTTTTGTTAGAGTACGTGGCTCATGCAACTGCCACCGACATGGCCGTGGCCGTGTCGGATGTTGGAAAGTCCATCGCACGGCCGTGCCACAAAGCACGGCCAAGCCGTGCATCTACTGGAAATCTATGTTTCAATGGAACATCGCCATGTTCTGTTATGGAGACACTGATTAATTGGGGATGCGAATAATATAGGGATATTTACGTCTTAATACTTTTATATGATTAGAGTTGTATAAATATGTAAGATGTAATCCTAATTGAGTATTTTAGTTGAGAAATCTTTTGTTGTTGCCTGGAATAGACACTTTGCCAGAATCATTAAATCTGTTATTCTCACTCGTTTTTCTTTTCAATTCTTGTGCCGGAATTTGTTGTGAGTTTCACAAACGATTTACATTTAATTTTGTTCTCATATTTGTCTAGAATTTATTTTATTGGTTGACTTTTAATTTTTGCTTTTTTTTATTTAGTATCAAAATATTTATGATTTTTTACTGAAGGCGTGAGCAAAATTTAGTTATTATCCATTTCACTACCCAAGTTTTAAAATTCCAAAAAAACATATTGTGCGTTCCCATTATACCCCTCTCTTTTTTCATGTTCAAAATTTTCTTTCCATGTATAATTTTTTCTTAACCTGTTTAAAAATTCACTATTCTAAATTTATAGAGTCGAATTCAGATGTGAAGGCATAAATATATTAAGAGGATTTGAAGGGTACATTGATTTTGATTTAATGTAATTCCGAATTTTCTAAGTTCAACTATAAGTTTTGCCCGAAACTAACATAGAGATCTATATTATCCGAAAATTTTAAAGTTCAATTTTGCAAATCAAAGAAGTCTTGAGAATCCAATAATGTTAGTTAACGAGAGTCGTTATCCTGAGCCTTATAATAAGCTTTTGACAAATTTTATTAAGTTTTGCATGTTTAAAAATTTATTACTTTCAATTTAGGCTGTCAAATTTAAATTTAACCACATAAATATATTAAACAGACTTACATGAGTGCATTGGTTCAGCTTGGAGTGATTCGGAGTTTCCTTAGTTGGTGTTCCTTAACTAAGGAACAATGTTATACTACAAAACTAAGCATATTTCCTTGCGATGTTATTTTACTTGTGATATATATAGCAGTAGTTGGCAAGAAGAAAAGACGATAATAATTGCTTAAGACACATGTGAGCCAATGTGAAGAACTTAATCAAATGTGTTCAAGCTACTTGAATGCGGAAGGATGGAAACAATCATCCTCATGGAGTGTTAAGCTGAAGTGCAAGTTCAGTTGCCATCCATGAGAAAGTGCATAGTCCTTTAAATGGTAAAAGGTGATTCGCTTATTTCTATTGTCTCCGTCAACCCATCTAAAAAATGATGAACCAGGCAGCAGACAAATTGAACCTGGGGTGATCAGCTCGGCCCCATGGAAGTTTCCCACCGGTCATCAGGGTAAATCGGGAAGCGCTCGCGGTGGTCAGTCTAGAAGCCCAGCGGCCCAGGGTTCGCGCCCCATTTGGAAGAAAAATTCCTGCAAAATGCGCCGTAGCTGGGGATCGAACCGCGGATGCGTGGGTTAACAACTAGTGGCCTTACCGCTGCACCATAGCCCCGGGGGCCCGTCAACCCATCCAAGAGTTAACACAAAGGAGGTAAATCACAATGATTAATAATCCGGATATTGTGACTAGTGCATGGGATAGCGGGCACACTGGCTTTGCCATGTTTTGACCCATATACTTCAAGATGACAACACTCATATATTAATCATTAGTTTATCCGATGGGATTGAAAGTATGTAGTCATTTAGGTATATACAAGAGTGGCCAAGACATGAAGATTGTCTCAAAGGTTATCGACTTGATTGCCACTTTGAAGAATGAATACACAATTTCTCTTCAACTACAAGCAATAGATGATTTAAATGGTTCTTGTGAATTGTTGGATGTGTTGTTGGTGTTTATATCTCATGTGTGATATATTTGACGTAATTTTCTTATTGATATTATATATTTTTTTATAATAAATAGATACCGTCTTTCCTTCCTTATTTGTTTAATGTATATAGGCATCCCGGATGCGGTATGCTCTTTTGATATTTTAAGGATATCATTTGTTGCGACACGTCAATGGATTTTGGACTATAATCTTTTTCTTGATACCTGTTGGCGTTGAGCATCCCGTGATTGACACGTAAACTGAAGAAACTATGTGGTAAGATCTAGTGAGTCTGGACGACTCTCTTTATGTGGCGCCCGTGGCCCCGTCGGGAGGGTGGTTCCTGAGAACACCACAAGCAGGCATATTTTAGAGACTGACCCGGGAAGACACACGCCCGAGATCACCTCGGGAGGTCAGGTCCCCGAGACCATCTCGGGAAGGTAAACGCCCGAGACTCCCCCCCCCCCCCCCCCCCCCCGGGGGCCAAAAGACCCTAAGATTACCTCGGGGTAGTGGAGCCCAAGGAGCGCTCGACCTCAAGTAACGGTCCTCTTTTTTCGGATCTGCGGATAATCATCACCAATTATTACGGGATAATCATGACCCATAATTACCGTAACGGTCCAAATTTAATGGTTGTGTGGACCGTTGCAAGGGTTATCCCGTAACCGACAATTGGGGGGCGTGACGAAGATCGTGGAAACACCTCAGGTATAAAAGGTACTCCAACCCCTCCGGTAAAGCGGTTACGCACTCTCTAACTTACATACATCTCCTATATTGAGACACTGACTTGAGTATCGGAGTGGGCTCCGTTGGACAATCTCCGGCGTGTTCCCATTAACGCTCATGTTAATCTCGCAGGACAGGAGCTTTTCCTCTCTCGTCGTCATCCCGGTTGATTGGACTCTATTGACGGGTCGTCGACGTCGATTCCTTCCGGAACAAGTTTGGCGTCGTCTGTGGGAAACCAGTAGAACACCAGAAGGAGCACCGATGGCAGAGCCTTCGGGACAATCCATCGTCCTGACGAAAGAAGAACTAGATCGCTTGGTGGCCAACGCCATCAAAAAGTCTCTCGAACAGTACCAAATCGAACATGTCATGTCACAGCGAGTCGCTTCTATGCAGGAGGAGATCACCAAGACAAAGCTCCAGAAATAGTCGAAGTTATCAAAGGAGTCAAATAGTGTAGATGATGGCAATGTGTTCTAGACAAATCTGCTAACAAGCAAACTCTTCTGCAAGACAACCCAATTGTAAGCAGGCAAGGTTTTTATCTGAATTGTGGCGTTGTTGCATGAATCTTTGCTAGATTTTGTTGTGTTGACTTAAACTCAGTTTATGGCATGTTACTTGTTGCTTAGAGTATGTTCGAGATGCATACTAACTGATAGGGTTGAATGAGCCTTGGCCGGAACGAGGGATGAAGAAGTTGCAGGACATAATACATCGGGTCGAGATAACCCTCTTTCCCGGGCCCCGGGACTCACCGCGAGCGACTCACCCGAGAAGGCCAGCTAGAAGATTCCTCTCAGGAACACCTCGGGAAATTTGGTCCCGAGAGCACCTCGGGAGTTATGGCACTGAAGGCCCCCGAGCTCACCTCGGGAGGTGAAGTCCCCGCAATTACCAACCTCAGCTACTAACCCCCCCTCTCGGTACGGATAAGCATTCCCACAAGAAGGGGTCCCCACGACCCTCAAAAGTCGCAACAGGTGGACAAGTGATAACGGTGTCCCCCCTCTCGGTACGGATAAGCATTCCCGCAAGAAGGGTTCCCCACGACCCTCAAAAGTCGCAACAGGTGGACGCGTGATAACGGCGCAGACTGTTTCAGAGGATATCCCACTGCCGCCGAAATAGGGGGGCGTGGCTTACGTATCGGAGATGTAACATCGATCGAGGGGCACGTCTAGTCTGTCGACGTCAGTATAAAAGGTAGTCCTACCCCTCCGGTAAGGGGATTACGCTCTCTCAACTCTATATATCTTCTTTACTTTTCGCAAACTTTTTTTCTCGACAGACACTGACTTGAGCGTCGGAGTGGACTCCGTCGAACCCCTGTCGGCGTGTCCTCTAACGCTTATGATAACTTCGCAGAACCCCAAATTTCTTCCCCCCTCTCAGCAACTACCACAGGGGCAAAACTTTGATGTCTGACTATTGTCGTCGATTCTTTCCGGAACACTAACTATTAAGCTTTTGAAAGATTTTTTAATTGAAGGAATTAGTTAGTGTTATAGAGACACTCGGTTATCCATTGTTGCTTAGAGTATGTTCGAGATGAATACTTGATGAATTCCTTGCTCCATGGAATCTATTGTAGCAGCGAGTGCACTTCTCACTCGTACGCGGATGGCCGCTTGAGCTGTGATATATGACCCTTAAACAAAATTAAATAATAAGAGTTAATTAAAAAATAATTTTAAAGAATTTTTTTTAAAAAAAATTCTGAGATTATTTTTATAGATTTTTGGGATAAATGGGGAAAAAATATGTTTAACTTATCTTAATTATGTGAGAAAATATTTAATTTTAAAAATTATTTCATATTATTATTTTTATTTCCCTAAAGTTCTGTTCTTCTTTCATCTCGCTGCCGCCTCTTCCAAATTCCCAATTCTCGATCTCCTCTCTCTCTCTCTCTCGATCTCTTATTCTCCTTGACTCATGCGGACACCCTCTCCATCGTCGTGAGTGCCCTCCTTCCCCAACTCATATCTGTCGACGACCTCCCACTGATGTCGCTCTTGTTATTTGAAACAGTAAATGTAATATGCACCAAAGAAGTAGACAATAAAATATATAGATGCAGGAATCTGATAAGAAAAGTGCAGGGTTAGGAATAATTATCCGGTTGAAGCGCCGGCGTACCGACTGTCCTTAGAGAATTGATTGCCGCCCTATGGTGCAAAGGCTCCTGGCAAAATTCTCCCAAGATCCGACTACCACGCGGCATTCGTAGGTGCACTCCAAGACGAACGCTACCCTCGGAGACAAACTCAGATCGCACAAGGCGAAGCCTCAAGACCCAAAACCGAAGACACGCTCAAAGAGAAGAGAAAATGCTCGAAGAGAAGAGAAGCAGTGAATAAGTTCTCTGCATTCTTCCCCTTCTTTTATAGATCCGAAGAGACAATGAGTGCCTCTTCGTGTTCGCGCTGAGGCCGCGAGGCGTCGCGCCGTGGGCGACGCTGAGGAAAGTCGCGCCTGTTGATTTCTCAAAAAAAAAAAGAAATAAAAGAAAAGAAAAAAAAACTAAATTGGTTTATAAACAGAAATCTACAAAAACGAACCGGGCCGCCCGCAAACGCGAGTCCCACGGGCTGGGGATTTGCACCCCCCCCCCCTGCGCGCGATAATCGCGTGCGTCGCGCCCGGTTTATGGATTTTCGGCCCAGATCCCCTGAAACCACATGATTTGGGCTCAGCTCGCGTATGCATGTAGATCCTCCTATGCTTTCTAAGCATAGTAGGAATGACTTCATATATAAAGCCTTCCAACTCTCTTAGCTTATCAATGTGGGACTAAACACATACACCAAAATGTTTGAAATTCAAATAAAAATCAACAATCCCCCACAAATTTTAAATTATTTTGGTAGAAAAAACAGGTCTTGAGGTTTTGTCGTAATGAGCTTTCAGTGAAAATACCTTCCGATTTGAATTTTTACCTCAGTAAACCAATCTTATTCACACATGTTTGAAGTGAACTAAGTCTTGAACTTAAACCTTTAATATGTGAAAATCAATTGGCAACAACTCATCACAGGAGACGGTTGAATCCTTCTGGGTTGGTGCATTACGGCTATGCCACCGAATCTTGTTTCATAAGTGTTAAGGAGAGACCCCCCACACTGCGGCCTCACAGTTACACTTACATAGGTGAGTTCTCCAAGGATGTACTGCAAGCATCCTGTCATAAAGACCTAGAACTCATTAAGAGCCTTATGCTGATCCTTACTAGCAGTCAAGCATCTATCCAGGGAAGAGACTTTGAGATTATATCTCAATCAATTTATGCTTACGGTTCACCCTTATAGCTTGTTTATACCACATTGAACCTACTTCTTGGGATCTCCAATCAAATAGGTTGGGTTGCCGCTATAGATGAAACCAAAATAGGCCTCAGTCCCATTCCTTGGCCTTACTGGATCTCTTGATTTTCTCAGAATCAAGTTCTTTTGTGAGTGGATCAACAATTTTGTCTTTTGAACTTACAAAGTCCAATGACACCACTCCTAGAGACACTAGCTCACGAACAGACTTCAATCTTATTCGTACATGTCTCTTCTATTTCTGGTTATACTTGGAGCTTCTAATCTGAGCTATTGTTGTTTAATTATCACAGTTCACTGACATAGGAGGTATTGGCTTCATAATCAAGTGAATCTCGGTAAGAAGACCCTTAAGCCAATCAGCTTCAGTTACTGTGGTATCCAAAGTACATAATTCTTCCTCAGATGTAGAACGGGATATGATCGTCTGTTTAACAGACCTCCAAGCAACTGCACCGCCTCCAAGTGCAAAAACATAGCCAATAACGCATTTACTCTCAGTAGTGTCAGCTATCCAGCTGGCATCACTATATCCCTCCAGGACTGCAGGGAACCTCCCATAGCACAAGCCCAAGGATATAGTACCCTTTAGGTATCTGAGTACTCTGTCTAATGCATCCCAATGTATTCTGTCCGGACAGCTGGTAAACCTGCTCAATTTAGTTATAGTAAACGAAATATCAGGTCTAGAACAATTTGCTAAATACATTAGACTACCAATTATTTGGGAATATCTTAATTGAGACACAGCCACGCCACTCTTATTCTTGTGGAGAGTTTTTGAAGGATTATAGGGTGTGACTACAGATTTTATGTGGTTATAGTCATATTTCTCTAACACTTTCTCAACATAGTGTGCCTGAGAAATTGCTATTCCATCAGTTGAGCGAGTCAACTTCAGCCCTAAAATCACATCAGCACAACCCATATCCTTCATATCAAACTTACCACTTAAGAGAGCCTTGGTCTCGTTAATAATTGAAAGGTTAGATCTAAAAAGTAAAATATCATCTACATATAAGCATAAAATGATACATTTATCACCTTTCATTTTAGTATATACGCATTTATCAGAGTCATTAATTTCAAAGCCAAATGATAGCATAGCTCTATCAAATTTTTCGTGTCATTGCTTTGGGGCTTGCTTCAAACCATAAAGACTTTTTACTAACTTACAGACTTTATTCTCACTTCCAGAAACTACATATCCCTCTGGCTGATCCATATATATCTCTTCTTCAAGATCTTCATTAAGAAATGTCGTTTTGACATCCATTTGGCGGACCTCAAGATGATATATGGATATCAGTGCTATCAATACTCAGATTGTAGTAATTCTAGTAACAGGGGAATAAGTGTCAAAATAGTCAATCCCTTCTTTCTGTTTGAATCCCTTAGCAACTAGGCGGGCTTTGAACTTATCTACTGACCCATATATATCTCTTCTTCAAGATCTCTATTAAGAAATGTCGTTTTGACATCCATTTGATGGACTTCAAGATGATATATGGATGTCAGTGCTATCAATACTCGGATTGTAGTAATTCTAGTAACAGGGGAATAAGTGTCAAAATAGTCAATCCCTTCTTTCTGTTTGAATCCCTTAGTAACTAGGCGGGCTTTGAACTTATCTACTGACCCATTAGGTTTTAACTTCCTCTTAAACACCAATTTACATCCAATGGTGGTACAACCATGAGGCAAATCTACTAACTCCCAAGTGGCATTAGAGATAATAGAGTCCATTTCATTTTTAATGGTTTCTTTCCAGTGCTTAGCTTCAGGAGAAGCCATAGCATCTCTATATGTCACAGGGTCACCTTCTATATTATAGGTGATAAAATCTTGGCCTAAATCCTTAGGCACACGTTGACTCTTGCTCTTTCTCAATTATGTACACTCACTAGATTCATCTAATCTAGAGTGACTTGAGGAAGGTACACCCACTAAGAATAATGGGACCTCTATGGAGGCAGAGTTATCTCTAGTAGGAGTACTAGAAATAGACTGAGGTGTTCTAGTCTTCATAGGAAATATATCCTCAAATAATATAGCATCACGAAGTTCTACAATAGTGTTTGCATCTATTCCAGAAATTTCTGATTTAATAATCAGAAACCTATATGCAGAACTATTCTGAGCATAACCCAAGAAGATACCATCTACAATCTTCGGACCAAGTTTTTTCCTTTTATGTTCAGGTACTAGTACTTTTGCAAGGCACCCCCACACTTTAAGGTATTTCAAACTTATCCTTCGACCTTTCCAAAGTTCATATGGGCTTTTATCCCTTGACTTCATAGATACTCTATTTAACACATGACAAGCAGTGTATAGAGCCTCCCCCCATAAGAAGTTAGGTAACTCAGAACTACCTAACATGGAATAATCATATCTTCAAGGGTTCGATTTTTGCGTTCTGCTACACCATTAGATTGAGGACTATATGGAGCAGTGACCTCATGAATTATACCTGAATCTTGATAGAATTTTTGAAACATGTTTGAGGTGAACTCTCCACCCCTATCAGACCTTATCCTCTTAATGGTTAGGTTTGTTTGATTTTCAGCTTCAGATTTGAAGATCATAAATTTATCTAAAGCTTCATCTTTTGTTTTCAGCAAATAAACATAGCAATAACGAGAGTAATCATCAATGAAGGTAATGAAATACCTTTTATGATCTCTCATTATTATACCGTTAAACTCACAACAGTCAGTATGAATTAATTCTAAAATATTAGAATTTCTATCAATTGATTTGAAGGGTTTACGGGGTTGTTTATATTGCACACAAACTTCACATTTTTTCTTATCATTTATGGCATGCTTAGGAATCATGTCAAGATTCATCATCCTTTTTATAGTTTGAAAATTAACATGTCGTAATCTATCATGCCACACATCATAAGACTCAATGTTATAAGAACAACAAATATCACTGATTTTATTTATAGTCGTATTTTCAGCATTGAGTTTAAATAAACCTTCATTAAGGTAACCCTTTCCAATAAAGGTTTCTAAATGTAATAATACAACTTTATTACATATAACGACCCGGAAAATTCTCTTAATATTTTCTTTAAAATATTAAGCATGTCTAGATAATTTTCCGAAGGATCTAGAAATATTAGTACGAACCTTAGCCTAGAAACCCAAGGTTCTCTCATTTAAATTGAGAGAAACTAAGTACTAAGGGGCCTTATAGGGGCTTCTAGTGCCATTATTATGGGTGGTTTTAGGTAGAATTTAATATAAAAATAGATGGATTATAATGAAAAATATTAACATAATTATGAGGGAATTTTTAAGAAATTTTCAAAAATAATAGGAAATAAATTAAAAATAAAATAGAAAATTAGTGCATGCACCAAGGATTGAACCTTAGACCTAGTCTACAACCATGCATGCACTAACCAATTCACCTAGCAAGGGAGTGCTATGAGGGAATGAAGTGGATATTAGTTAAGGTGTAGGAAATGAAGAGTCATCAAGGGAAGAGGCACCATGACTCTTCATTTACCCCTTTTCAAAATGATATAAATAGGGAAAGGAAGTTACAACTTCCCTTCTCTTCTTCATTTCTTCTTCCTCCTTGCTTTGGCCGAAAATTCAAGGTGCTCTTCCCCTTGAGAAAAGTTCCACCAAGGACTCTATTTGGAAGATCTAAGGCCCCCCTACAAGGATACAAGGACTAAGGAGAATTTAGAGACAAGGAGGTTCTCTTGTTATCTTTTATCCAAAGTTGTAAGCAAGATCAAGGAAGGTAAATCCCTCTCACCTGTGGTATGATAGCTTTCAAAGTTATATGTCATGATCTAAGTCTTATTGACATGATATGTTGGAAAAAAAATCCATGAAAAGGGCATGAAGGTTTCGGCCAAGGCACATCTTGGGCTAGAAATCATGTTAAAGACTTGATTTATATTTGCAAATGGTTACATATGATAGGTGAAGTATAAAAGCATGATGTTTGAAGTTTTAGGGCACCCTAAGAACCCCTTAGGGTTTCGGCCACTTTCAAGATTAGACATAGGTTTAATCTTCAATTCTCCAAGCATGCTTAGTATGTCTTGTTATGATATCGTATGGATGAAAGTAGTGATTTGTATAAATTTTCTATGGGTTTGTTACCCTTATGGGTTTCGGCCAAGTCATGTACTAGGGCTAGGGCTTAGTGTTAAGTCCAATCAAGGGTTAAATTGGTCTTCCATGGTATGATATGTAAGGTATAGGATATTAATCTTACCCTAGGAAAATTTTCTATGAACTTAGTTTTCTTCAAGTTTCGGCCAAGACCCCAAACTTAGGGTTTGGTTTGGGTTCGGGTCTCAAGAATGCATGTTATAAATTACCATGATGCTAGTACATTTTTAAGCATGATGTAAGGGCCTCCATGTGACTAAAATCCTAGTTGATGTGTTATATAACATGACTTTATATGCTTGATGTTAGGTTATGTTTTAATCATGAATATTTAGATCATATGCCATGGATACATGTAATTGATGTAGAAGTAGGTTATGATAAATATAATAATGCATGAATATTGATAAATGCTTATAATGGATTTATGATTCATGAAGATATATATACATGTTTTATGATGAATGCTATGAACCCTAGTAGTAGGTGTTAGGATTATATGTAGCTTCTCATCCATGTCTTATGATGAATACTAGGATTATGTATGCTAGATAAAATGTGTCATGTATGAGGTGTATGTTTATTATGTATCATGATCATGCAAGCTTGATGAACCCGGATAAGGTTATGACTAGAACCATGATTATGCATGTATGTCCTATTATGTGAATAAAGAATGATAAGTATGAATGAAAGTGATGGTTATGCCTTAAGTATGTATGATAAGTATGAATGATAAGTATGAATGATGAAGGCATAACGATGATATGAAATAAGTATGAATGATAAGTATGAATGACAAGTATGAATGATGAAGCATGCATGTTTATTTTTATGTATGAGGCTTGTACCGGACCGAAGTAAGAGTCCAAGGGATGGGCACCTTAAGAACGCCCCGGTTCTGGACTACCGACTATGCTGTCCACGGTTCTGGCACTACCGAAGCTGTGCAACAGGGATGGGCACCTTAAGGACGCCCCGGTTCTAGGACTACCGACTATGCTGTCCTTACCCTAGTAGGTTGAGGCTAGCTACCTCATATTTACTTAGGGATGCGCGCTTATGATGTATGTATGTGGTACAAGCCGGGGACCCCAATGATGTTATGTTTATGTTAAGCATTTAAAAGTATGATTTCAAAATTAAGCATCTTTATGTAGTAAATGCATTTGACTCATTCATACATCCATGTTATGCATCGCGCCGAGGTAAGTATATTTTATGCTTGTGTTTATGCTCATATTTCATGTCATGTATAAGTATGCTTTATGTTCATATATGCTAAGAATTATGTTATGATAAGTATGCCTATGTTCATGTATGCTAAGAACTATGTCATGATAAGTATGCCTTATGTTCATGTATGTTAGGAATTATGCCAAGTATAAGTATGTTCCATGTCATGTATGTATGTTTTACGCTCATGTATGTTAAGATTTATGCCATGTTAAGTAGGTTGTAGATCTATGGTGATGTTAGGAATCATGCTATGTTAGTTGTTCATATGCTTATGACTTATGCTATGACTATGCTTATGTCTATGTTCGAAGTTATGTTATGTCAGATACTTGATATATTTATGTTTAAGTGACGTATGGTTTTAGTGAGTAGGAAAGGGTTTTACTAAGCCTTTGTGCTTATAGTTTTATTTTCCTCGTACCGCAGATCAAGCAAGAGGCTATTAAGGGAAGCCGCAGGAGAGGCAGAAGCATGTGTGTGTGTAGCAGTGACTTGGCAAAAGATTCTCGTATTCTCACATAATGCATGTCTTGGGTGTGAAAATGTTTTCTTAAATTTGATGCTACGTTTTATGGTTATGACTAATAGATGACTTAAGACTTATGATGCTACTTTTATGGATAAGTACATACTGCTTATGATGATTATGAATAAGTCATGGAATGGTTAAGTTATGATATGATGCCATGTATGAATGTTCCATGTGTTTAGTTGCATGATTAAAAGCATGTTTAGGAAAAAAAAATGTTTCCGCTGCATTAAGATGTTTCGTTTATGCACATGTATGTTTAGCGTAACGACGCCCATCTCGCCACACCAAGAGATGTGGGAGAAAGGCGGGCGTTACATTACATTTGAAGTTTAACTCATAACCAGCACAAACTAATTTTGACCCGCTAACCAAATTCCGTCGGACAGCTAGAACATGATGCGCCTCATATAGTGACAGGACCTTCCCTGAGGTAAACCTCAAGTCAACTCGTCCAATCCCTAACACTCTGGTTGCAGAATGATTCCTCATGGTTACGGAAGTGCCTTCAATTACCTGATAAGTAAGGAAGGCAGAACGATCAGCACAATAGTGCACATTAGCACCTGTATCAACTAACCACTCATTGGGTTGATAAATCAAATTTAGTTCGGCGTTAAAGGAAACAAACCCATTGCTGGTGCTGGTTACAACATTGACCTGTGCCTTGGTGTTGGGCACATTGCCTTGGTTCTTCTTCTTGTCCTTCCGCTCAGGACAGAATTTGGCAAAATATCCAACTTGTCCACAAGCCAAGCACGGCCTAGTCCCATGCTTCTTCTAAACCTTTGATTTGGGTTTCATTTTCTTCTTCATTTTTTGGTCTTTGAACTTGTTCTTGTCAGAAGAGACCACCACATTTGCCTTTGAAGCAAAATCCATAGGCATCCCCTTATCATCATCCTTATGTTGCTTCCGATGTTCTTCTTCGATATTTAAGACAATCATTAAATCTTCAAGAGAGATTTTACCTCTCCTGTGTTTAAGTGTCATGCCAAAATCTTCCCAACTCGGAGGTAACTTTTCGATGATAGACAAGACTTGAAGTTTCTCGGGTATTGGCATATCTCCCTCAGCAAGACTATGAATCAAAATTTGAAATTCATGGGTCTGCTCAATGACAGATTTACCCTCAACCATTTTGAAGTTTAGGAACTTCCCCACGGTGTACTTCTCTAAATCAGAGTCCTCGGAGTTATATTTTTTATCCAAAGATTTCCATAACTCTTTGACAGAGGTTGTAGAGCAGTACACATCAAATAGTGCGTCTGAGAGGGCAGACAGGATTCTCCCATGGCAGTGATAATCCCTCTGTTTAAACCTCTCAGTGGAAGCACTACGGGCAGGTTCTTCTTCATCAGGTGAAGGAGGATCCAATTCTATAACGGAGAAAAGCCCCAGTGTAGTAAGCCAAACTTCATCCATTGCTGCTAACGTTTAAAGTTTTGCCCGGAAAACCTCTTGGGTTTGGCGCTAGCCTCGTCAGACCCCGACGTTCTAATATTTAACATGTCTACTTAGGCACAGTCAATTCTCTAAGATTGTTATTTGAAATAGTAAATGTAATATGCACCAAAGCAGCAGACAATAAAATATATAGATGCAGGAATCTGATAAGAAAAGTGCAGAGTTAGGAATAGTTATCCGGTTGAAGCGCCGGTGTGTCGACTATCCTTAGAGAACTGATTGCCGCCCTATGGTGCAAAGGCTTCTGGCAAAACTCTCCCAAGATCCGACAACCACACGACGTTCGTAGGTGCACTCCAAGACGAACGCTGCCCTCGGAGACAAACTCAGATCACACAAGGCGAAGCCTCAAGACCCAAAACCGAAGAAACGCTCGAAGAGAAGAGAAGCAGTGAATAAGTTCTCTGCATTCTTCCCCTTCTTTTATAGATTCGAAGAGACAATGAGTGCCTCTTCGCGTTCGCGCTGAGGCCGCGAGGCGTTGCGCGCGACGCTGAGGAAAGTCGCGCCTGTTGATTTTTCAAAAAAAAAGAAATGAAAGAATAAATAAAAAAAACTAAATTGGATTATAAACAAAAATCTGCAAAAACAAACCGGGCCTCCCGCAAGCGCGAGGCCCACGGGCTGGGGATTTGCACCCCCCTGTGCGGGATAATCGTGCGCGTCATGCCCGATTTATGGATTTCCGGCCCAGACCCCCTGAAACCACCTGGTTCGGGCTCATCCCGCGCATGCGTGTAGGTCCTCCTAAGCTTTCTAAGCATAGTAGGAATGACTTCATATATAAAGCCTTCCAACTCTCTTAGCTTAGCAATGTGGGACTAAACACATACACCAAAATGTTTGAAATTCAAACAAAAATCAACAGCTCTTTCATCGTCATGCGCCCTCTCCTTCTCTCGCCATCTCGGCTGACAGGAGCACACTGCCGGTAGCAGTATAGCCAAGCACTTCAATGTCGTCGATGCCGCTTTTCGGAACCACGCATCATCTTCACTTGAGCGCTGCTTCCTCTTCTCCCTCTCTGCCGCACCATCACTTCGAGACTTCTTCCGTTCGATCAGTGAGTGAGATCGTTGGTGATCTGTGAGCAAACGAACGGAGCAAGCAAAAAAAGCAAAAGGTGGAACCTCGAGAAAGCATAGGTCGAGAAGGCATTAGATTAAGGAGATAATGAGATTCCGAGTTGCATGCCCATTTGACGACGTTTTGCTGATGTATCAATAACATTGTATTACTCGAGAATTGATGATAACCTTGTCCAAACAATCTTATCAATGATAATCTTGTCCAGATAACTAAGATTATTAATGATCATCCTGAACAATACATTAGACGAAGGAGATAATGAGATTCCAAGTTGCATGCCCATTTGACAATGTTTTGCTGATGTGTCAATAAAACTATATTACTTAAGAATTGATGATAACCTTATCCAAACAATGTTATCAATGATAATCTTGTCCAGATGACTAAGATTATCAATGATTATCCTGAACAATACGCACACTAAGAATTTTTAATTTTTTTATCTTGAATATTATAATCTAATTGAGAAATAAATTCTAATGATTTTAATTTTTATTTTATTTAACTTGAATACTATAATTTAATTTGGAAGATATCTTAAAATTTTTTTAATTTTAGTTAGTTTGAACGTAATAATTTAATTGGGAATGTCAAGCTTCGACTAATTTAATAATTTTGAATCCGAATCCTCTGAGACGTTACTTATGAGTCATGATATTTAAGAAAGAATAATGATTGGGAGAGTAAAAATGGGAGAATGAAAATCATAGTAAATGACGTGGAATCTTGAATGCACGATCGTCGACGGGTTCACCGTGCCCCCAGGATATAGTTTGATTCGGGACAGCGACCGAAGGCCGCCGATGATGTCCAAGCGATAATCGAATGTGTATATGAAAAATATCACGTCATATCATGTCATGGTACATTATTTACTGTAATTTTTTCTTTTCATTTACACTCTCTCTACCATTGCTATTTAAGAAATAATAGCTTAAATGTTGTAATTTTCTTGTAAAAACGAAATAACTACAGCTGAAACATTAGGTTTACACAGCCAACTCAGCGATGTTTCGGCGTCTCTTCGCCGCCGCCCACCGCCAACTTCAGGTAACTGCCACTCTCGGTCATCGTCGAACCGCCGCCGCCGCCGCCTCTCGTTCTCACTTTCTGGGGTTTTCCAAACCCTATTCCGTCTCCTCCGTCGGCGCCGACGATCCCTCCTCCCTCATCGCCTCCTCCCTCACGAGATCGTGCGGGATCTCCGACCATGCCGCCCTCTCCATATCCAAGAAAGTTCAGCTCGGCGCCCTCGACAAAGCGCTCTCGGTGCTCGCCGTCCTCAAGGACTACGGCTTCGAAGAAGCTCATCTTGTCCGCCTCGTCGACCGCTATCCTCGTTCCCTCTTGATGGACGTCGAGAAGAACTTGAAGCCCAAGCTGGAGTTCTATTGCGGGATCAGCCTCGTCGGAACCGCCCTCCCGGAGATCCTGTCAGCGATCCCCCGGCTGCTGACGCCCAGCTTGGAGAAGCGATTGCTCCCCAACGCTGAGTTCCTCAAATCGATTTTGAAAACGAATGAGAACCTCATAGATGCCCTAAAGCACTCACCTCGGATGATCAGCTTCGCCAGCAGCAGCGCCGTGCTTTCCAAGGTCGATGCTCTGCGCGCATATGGCGTGCCCGATGATGTAATCATAGTACTTTTGACCCGTTACGGCTACGCTTTGGTGAAAGATACAGATCGATTCAATGAGGCCTTTGATGTGATAAAGAAGATGGGAATCTGTCCGAAGAAAACCAAATTTGCCCGTGCCCTCGGGGTGCTCGCTATATTGCCCAAGAAGAAGTGGGATGAGAGAGTGGAGACCTTGATGGGATTGGGATGGTCGCAGGATCATGTCTTGGAGGCCTTCGCAAAGCATCCTCACTTTGCGCGGGCATCGACTGAGAGCATAAAGAAGACCGCGATGTTTGTGGCAGAGAAGCTGGCATGGACACCGGAGCACACTGTGAAGTATGCAATCGTTCTGACAATGAGCCTGGAGAAGAGGTTGATGCCCAGGTATGACGTCCTGAGCATTCTCATGCACAAGGGATTAATCAAGACTGGCTTCAGAGGGATTCATTTTGTGATGACGAGCAAGAACTTCCAGATGGAATTTGTGACCAAGTATCAAGAGAAAGCTCCAGAGATAGTTGCAGCTTATCAAAGAAGTGAAATCAGATAGATGAATAGACAAATCTGCTAACAAGCAAACTCTTCCGTAAGATAAGGCTAATTGTAAGCAGGCAAGGTTTTCCTCTTACACCATTCCTTGAGATTATCTGAATTGTTGCGTTGTTGCATGCATCTTTGCTAGATTTTGTTGTGTTAACATAAACTCAGTTTACGGCATGTTTCTTGTTGCTTAGAGTATGATTGAAATGAATACTATCAAGCTTTTGAAAATTGTTTTTGATTAATGGAATTAGTTAGTGCCATAGCAACACTTGGCATGTTTATCCATTGTGGGAGAAGCTTTGGCAATTGTTCCTTGATCATAAGCTCTTACAGCTACAGAAAAGAGTCGAAGTGGCTCAAAATGTCAGGATGATAAATCTGTAGTTTGTCAGAGTGCTAGGTCAACATAAGTGTGGATCCCATCCAAGGTTGATCATCTTCATCTGCCAAACATATGGTCAATCCTTGGTTGCTATCTAGCAATCCACTCCTTACAAATGTGCTTGTGCGAAGCCACGTCTGTAGGTGCAATTGTGGAGCTCAACCCATACCTAGACCCTTTTATGCCAACTCTAGGATCAAGCAAGCTTCCCATGCACAACCCAAGCCATAATGCAACATCTTGTCTTGAAGTTAAATTTACATTTATTTTTAAACCGGAAATATCAGAAGTGGTTAGTTATATTTTGTTGTAGTACTTGGCTCATGCAACGGCCACCGACATGGTTGTGTCTGTGCCCGTGTCAGTGTTGGATATTCGAAAGTCAGTCGCACGTACGACCGTGCCACAAAGCACGGTCAGGCCGTGCATCGTACTGAAAATCTATGTTTCAATGGATCACAGTCATGTTTTGTCATGGAGACACTGATTAATTGGGGATGCGAATAATATAGGGATATTTACGTCTTAATACTTTTATATAATCAGAGTTGTATAAATATATAAGATGTAATCTTAAATGGGTATTCTAGCTGAGAAAACTTGTGTTGTTGCCATGGAATAGACACATCCGTTAAATCTGTTATTTTCACTCGTTTTCTTTTCAATTATTTCAAGACTTGTGTCGGAATTGGTTACGCGTTTCGCAGCAGATTTATATTTAATTTTGTTCTCATATTTGTCTAGAATTTATTTTATTAGTTGACTTTTTAATTTTTCACTTTTTTAAATTTAGTATCAAATTTTTATGATTTTTTACCGAAATGTGGGCAAGATTTAGTTATTATCTAGTTCATATACCCAAGTTTTAAAATTCCAAAAAAAACATATTGCTTTCCCATTATACCCCTCCCTTCATTTCATGTTCAAAATTTTCTTTCCATTTATAAATTTTTCTCAACCGGTTCAAAAAATGCATTGTTCTCAATTTATTCTATTAAATTCAGATATGAAGACATAAATATATAAAGAAGCTTTCAGGAGTACATTGATTTTGATTTAAAGTAATTTGGAGTTCTCTAGATTCAACAATAAATTTTGCCCGAAACTTACTCAGGGATCTATATTATTTGAAAATTTTAATGTTTAATATTTTCAAATCGAGGAAGTCCTAAGAACCCAATAGTATTAGTTAGCGAGTGTCATTGTCCTAGGCTTTATAATAAGCTTTTGACAAATTTTATTAAGTTTTTGTAAGTTTTAAAATTCATTACATTCAATTTACGCTGTCAAATTTAAATCTGAGGACATAAATATATTAAAGAGGCTTACATGAGTGCATTGGTTCAACGTGGAATGATTCAGACTTTCCTTGGTTAGTGTTCCTTAACCAAGGAACAATGTTTTACTACAAAACTAAGCACATTTCCTTGAGATGCTATTTTACTTGTGATATATATAGCAGTAGTTGGCAAGGAGAGAAGACGATAATTATTGCTTAAGACACATGTGAGCCAATGTGAAGAATTTAATCAAATGTGTTGAAGCTACTCGAATGCGGAAGAATGGAAACAATCATCCTCATGGAGTGTTGAGCTGAAGTGCAAGTTCAGTTGCCATCTATGAGAAAGTGCGTAGTCCTAAAAATGGTAAAAGGTGATTCGCATATTTCTATTATCCCTATCAACTCATCCAAGAGTCAATACGAAAAAGATAAATTAAAGGGACTACTAGTCAAGATATTGTGACTAGTACATGGGATGAGCGGATATACTGACTTTGTTAGGTTTTGACCTGTATACTTCAAGATGATAATATTCACACATTACGTCTAAAATATTCATTTCTAATGAATTTTGATCTTAATCCTCCTACATGTTCCCATGGTATTTGAGAAATTGTTTATCTAAGAGATGAGAAAGGAAGTAATTAAACGTTCTAATTTTCTTAGAAAAATGAAAGCGTTTTGAAAAAATTCTGTATAAATGGGGGCGAAAGGGCAACTTTTCAGAGTCAGGAACCAAAGATTGGGCCAAAGATTTACAGCCGTCGTTACATCAAACAGTTGGATTACACAGAGATGTCTCGGCGTCTCTGCGCCGCCGTCCACCGTCAACTTCAGGTGACAACCACTCTCGGCCATCGTCGGACCGCCGCCGCCTCTCGTCCACACTTTTTGGGCTTTGTCAAACCCTATTCTGTCTCCTCCGTCGTCGCCGACGACCCCTCAACCCTGACCGCCTCCTCCCTCATGAAATTGTGCGGGATCTCCGACCATGCCGCCCTCTCCATCTCCAAGAAAGTCCAGCCGGGCACCCTCGACAAAGCACTCTCGGTTCTCGCCCTCCTCAAGAACTATGGCTTCGACGAAGCCTGCCTCGTCCGCCTCGTCGGCCGCCTTCCTAGTGTCCTGGTGATGGACGTTGAGAAGACCTTGAAGCCCAAGCTGGAGTTCTATTGCGGGATCAGCCTCGTCGGAACCGCCCTCCCGGAGATCCTGTCAGTGAGCCCCCGGCTTCTGACGCCCAGCTTGGAGAACCGATTGCTCCCCAATGCTGAGTTCCTCAAATCGATCTTGAAAACGAATGAGAACCTCATAAATGCCCTAAAGCGCTCATCTTGGATGATCGCCTTGGACAGCAGCACCCCCGTGCTTTCCAAGGTCGATGCTCTGCGCGCATATGGCGTGCCCGATGATGTAATCATAGTACTGTTGACCCGTTACGGCTACGCTTTGGTGACAGATACAAATCGATTCAATGAGGCCTTTGATGCGATAAAGAAGATGGGTATCTGTCCGAAGAAAACCACATTTGCCCGTGCCCTCGGGGTGCTTGCTGTATTGCCCAAGAAGAAGTGGGAGGAGAGAGTGGAGACCTTGATGGGATTGGGATGGTCGCAGGATCATGTCTTGGAGGCCTTCGCAAAGCAACCTCACATTAGGACCGTATCGACGGAGAAGACAAGGAAGATTGTGAAGTTTGTGGCAGAGAAGCTGGCATGGACACCGGAGCACACTGTGAAGTATCCATTTGTTCTGACAATGAGCCTGGAGAAGAGGATGATGCCCAGGTATGCCGTCCTGAGCGTTCTCATGCATAAGGGATTAATCAAAACTGGCTTCACAGCGAAACATTTTCTGATTTCGAGCAAGAACTTCCATATGAAATTTGTGACCAAGTATCAAGACATAGCTCCAGAAATAGTCGAAGCTTATCAAAGAAGTAAAATCGGATAAATGACTAGACAAATCTGCTAACAAGCAAACTCTTCTGTAAGACGAGTCATTGGTATGCTCAGTTTATGGCATGTTTTCCTCTTACACCATCCCTTGAGATGATCTGAATTGTTCAGTTGTTGCATGCATCTTTGCTAAATTTTGTTGTGTTAACTTAAACTCAGTTTATGGCATGTTAGTTGTTGCTTAGAGTATGATCGAGATGAATAATATTAAGCTTTTGAAAGTTGATTTTTGATAAATGTCATTAGGTGATCATGTATTTTTCCTTTTGTGTGAGTGATATTAGTTAATAGTGCCTTTACTAATTACAATTGCTTTATCCTAAGTACATTTTCTTAAGGTGCTATTATGCTCTTGATATATATAATCCTGTGGGGGATAGGAGAAAAGATGATAGTTATGCTTGAGACATGTGAGCTACATGAAGCTACAGCCTTAAAGTTTACATGAAACTAATAGATTTAGATATGGCATATTTCAAACGTGAGCCAAGTTGTTTAGACGATTGAATTTGTAACCTTAACACTAAAATGCTATCGAACATGTCAAGTCATTAGACATTGAGTGACATAGTAGGGTAATGGTAAGAAGACCATCAAATTAACGGTTTTATGCTCCTGACCATGGTGTTGAGGATGCCCCACTAACAGTAGGCGATGTTCCTACTAGTTTTCAATGTTGAAGATGCCTAAGCTGTATAGACCTGACCGCGGTGCTGAGAATACCCGACCGGGAGAAACTAAAGTTTCCTACCAGCTTGCGGTGCAGAGGATGCCCAAGCTGTGTAGACCAGGCCGCGGTGCTGAGAATGCTCGACCGAAAATAGTTGAAGTTCCATAACAGCTTGTGGTGCCGAGGTACCTAGACCCTTTTATGCCAACTCTAGGATCAAGCAAGCTTCCCATGCACAACCCAAGCCATAATGAAACATCTTGTCTTGAAGTTAAATTTACAGTTAATTTTAAACAGGAAATATCAGAAGTGGTTAGTTATATTTTGTTGGAGTACGTGGCTCGTGCAACTGCCACCGACATGGCCGTGGCCGTGGCCGTGGCCGTGTCGGATGTTGGAAAGTCCATCGCACGGTCATGCCACAAAGCACGGCCAAGCCGTGCATCGTACTGGAAATCTATGTTTCAATGGAACATGGCCATGTTCTGTTATGGAAACACCGATTAATTGGGGATGCAAATAAGATAGAGATATTTACGTCTTAATACTTCTATATGGTTAGAGTTGTATAAATACATAATATGTAATCCTAATTGAGTATTCTAGCTGAGAAAACTTTTATTATTGCCATGGAATAGACACACATGAGACTCGTTAAATTTGGTATACTCACTTGTTTTCTTTTCAATTATTTCAAATCTTGTGTTGGAATTTGTTGCGCTTTTCACAACATATTTATATTTAATTTTATTCTCATTTTTGTCTAGAATTTTTTTTATTGGTTGACTCTTTTAATTTTTGACTTTTTATATTTAGTATCAAATTTTTTTTGAATTTTTACTGAATGCATTAGCAAGATTTAGTTATTATCCATTTCATATATCCAAATTTTAAAATTCCAAAAAAAAACATATAGTGTTTTCCCATTATACCCCTCCCTTCTTTTCATTTCAAAATTTTCTTTCCACGTATAAATTTTTCTCAACTTATTCAAAAATTTACTACTCTAAATTTATACATTCGAATTCAGATACGAAGGCAGAAATACATTAAAAAGCTTCCAGGAGTACATTGACTTTGATTTAAAATAATTCGAACTTCTCTACGTTCAGCAATAAATTTTGCCCGAAACTAACTTAGGTATTTATATTATTCAAAAATTTTAAAGTTTGATATTTTCAAATCAGGAAAGTCCTAAGAACCAATGGTGTTAGTTAGCGAATGTCATTGTCCATTGTCCTAGGCCTTATAATAATTTTTGACAAATTTTTTTAAGTTTTTGTAAGTTTTAAAATTCATTACTTTTAATTTTTTTAATTTACGCTATCAGCTTTGAGAGCATAAATATATTAAAGAGACTTACCTGAGTGCCATTGGTTCAGCGTGGAATGATTCGGAGTTTCCTTAGTTAGTGTTCCTTAACCAAGGAACAATGTTTTAGTACAGAACTAAGCACATTTCCTTGAGATACTATTTTGCTTGTGATATATATAGCAGTAGTTGGCAAGGAGAAAAGAAGATAACTATGAGACACATGTGAGCCAATGTGAAGAAGTTAATCAGATGTGTTCAAGCGACTCGAATGTGGGAGGATGGAAACAATCACCCTCATAGAGCGTTGAGCTGAAGTGCAAGTTCAGTTGCCATCTATCAGAAAGTGCGTAGTCATTTAGATGGTAAAAGATGATTCGCTCGCTCTCATTATCCTTGTCAATCCGTCGAAGGGTCAACACCAATGAGTTAAATCACGAAGGTTATTAGCCTGGGTACTATGACTAGAGCATGAGGAAAGCGGGCACACTAACATTGCTAGGTCTTCCGGAAGCGAACAATGTGGACAGCAGGTCCCGGTTGTACAGTTTTGGGTGACGACGAGGTATGTCTTAGTCTGCAAGGTTAACACAAGCGTTAAAGGGACACACCGTAAGGAGTTGCGACGGAGCCCTCTCTGATGCTCAAGTCAGAAGCCTTTTAAAATAGGAAAAAAGCTAGAAAATATGTTTTGTCCAGAGTTCAGAGAATTCAGAGTCCCTTACCTAGGTGTCTCAACACCTTATATAGTCGTTGTTCCTCTCCTTCGAGCACTCAAACATGATGGTAACCACCTCCCCTGTTTCCACGCATTATGGATTGTAACCACCTGCTAACTGTCACACGAAAGGGAGGTGCTAGTAACTGCCGCTGCGCATATTAAGTTTACCATTATTATCAAGTGTTACGGGTCATTACCGCCTGCTAGCTGTCACACGCAAGGGGGGTGTTGGTAATTGTCGCCGTGCATATTAAATTTGCCATTATCCTTCCAGGTTCTCCCATTTCATCATTAATGCTCGGCCAGTACTCTGAAAGTACTTAGAGACTTCATGAATGAAATTCCGAGTGATAGGCCAACCGAGGCTGAACACTCGGCTGAACTTCTCTCTCGAGATGGCCTCGGGCACTTCTCTCTCGAAATGACCTCGGGATCTTTTCTTTTGAGATGACCTCGGGCACTTCTCTCCCGAATTGGCCTCGGGTACTTCTCTCCCGAGATGACCTCAAACACTTCTCTCCCGAGATGACCTCAAACACTTCTCTCCCTGCCATTGTAGTCACGCCACATAGCCTCCACAATCCACGTGTCTGCCTTTGGCTAACATCCCAATCAAAAGCCCCCCGTTATGTCTAATCGAAGGAAGTTTGGCTGACTGATTGGGCTTGTGGCACTTTGAGAGAGAGAAGTGTGAATAAGAAATGACATCAGTATTTTTCAACACTAACTATTCACGAATCTGAGAATTCGAAGCATTTGCGGCGGGAGATCATTTAGCCCCAAGAGTTTCGATAAGCTATGATTGATAGCTGTCAATCACTTATTAAGAGCGCATGCGGTATATTAATGTGTTCAAGTGACTCCAATGTGGAAGGATGGAAACAATCATCCTCATATAGTGTTGAGCTGAAGTGCAAGTTCAATTGCCATCTATGAGAAAGTGTGTAGTCATTTAGATGGTAAAAGGTGATTCGGTCGCTCTCATTGTCCTTGCCAATCCGTCCAAGGGCCAGCACTAATCAGGTAAATCACGGGGATTATTAGCTCAGATGTTGTGACTAATGCATGGGGAGGACGGGCACACTGGCTTTGCCAGGTGTTCCGGAATCGAACGACGTGGACAGCAGGTCCCGGTGGTACAGTCTTGGTTAACGATGAGGGATGTCTCAGCCTGCAAGGATAACACAAGCATTAAAGGGACACACCGGAAGGAGTCGTGGCGGAAACCTCTATGATGCTCAAGTCAGAAGCCTTTCAAAATAGGTAAAAAGCTAGAAAGTAAGTTTGCCCAAAGTTCAAAGAATTCAGAGGCCCATATATAGGTGCCTTAGCAACTTATATAGTCATTGTCCCTCTCCTTCGAGCACTCAGACGTGATTGTAACCACCTCCCTTGTTTCCACGCATTACAGGTTGTAATTGCCAGCTAGCTGTCACACGAAAGGGGGTGCTGATAACTGCCGTCGTGCATATTAAGTTTACCATTATTATCACGTGTTACGGGCCATAACCACCGCTTGCCAGCTATCACATGCAAGGGTGTGCTGGTAACTGCCGCCGCGCATATTTAGTATATCATTATCCTTCCAGATCGTTCTTCGTTTTCATCATTAATGCTCGGCCAGTACTCCAAAGGTGCTTAGAGACTTCATGAATGAGATCCCGAGTGACAGGCCAATCGAGGCTTAGCACTCGGCTGAGCTCCTCTTTTGAGTTGGCCTCGGGCACTCTCTCCCGAGATTACCTCAGGCACTTCTCTCTCTGCCATTGTGGTCATGCCACATAGCCTCTGTAAGCCACGTGTTTGCCTCTGGCTAACATCCCAATCACAAGCCCCCCGTTAAGTCTAATCGAAAGAAGCTTGACTTACTGATTGGACTTGTGGCACTTTGAGAGAGAGAAGTGTGAATAAGAAATGACATCGAAATTTTTGAACACTAACTATTCATGGATCCGAGGAATCGAAGCATTCGCAACGGGAGATCATTTAGCCTCAAGAGTTTCTCGAGTTCCAATGCACTATGATTGATGGCTATCAGTCACTTATTAAGAGCGCGTGAGACATATTCATGACTGGAGATTACCTTTGCGAATGGAATGGCGCCACGCGGCGCTATCTCCGCGAAGCATACTTTACTCGACTTGCAAGTCAAGGCATATTAACCAGCGGCTACAGTGAGCTGCACGGTTCCGAAATCTAGGGCTCAGCCGTGTCCTGCATCCATTCATCTTGTGCTATTGCAGTCTCCCTATAAAAGGGAGTGAGGAAATCGTCCTCTACTTGCTTTCACCGCCGACCCTCGGAGCTTGCAAACCTCATCTTCTTTCGCTGAAGTTTTTTTCCATGTAAGTTTCATCAGACCATCGTCCTTTTCTCTTCATCCTTGATCATCTATACCTTTTCCTTAGTTTTCTCCCTTAGCCATAGAATCATTGGAAAGAGTAGAAAAGAAGAAGGAACGAAAGGATGAGACTCGGGGAAAGAAAAAGGGTAGGTCTACCACTTAAAATGGTATGAGGCCATATCTTCCAATGTTATGCTTGGAGTTTTGAGAACTATTTGTGAAGCCTATGACATTCCTAAAGATTTCAAAGTCCGGGTACCCAGGATTGACCAATCTTTTTTAGAGTCTCCTCTAGGGTTTTACACCTTCTTCTTAGGCCAAGTAGAGTTAGTATCCACTTTCCGATCCCCCCTTTCTTTAAGTTTATACCATTCTATTCAAGCTATTTAGGATACCTCTAACCCCTCGCTTTTTTCATTATTTTTTTCTCCCAAACCTAGCATCCAGAAGAGCCTTTAACTTTACGGCTCGGGCAAGCCATAAGATTGTAGGCGGCCTTCCGTCCTCGCAAAAGGATGGATGGAAAGATTCTTTTTTATTAGACTTTCCGAGCACCCTTTTTCCCTGACTTGCTGGCTAGACAAACCGTTCCCCATGCCAGAGTTAGGTGGCTTTCAGTATGATCAGGGTACCTGCGAACCAAAGGAATACTAACTGGGATTGAGTTCCAGGGCCTCGACATGGTCCGATGTGAAGGACTCTTGTATCGATCCGGGATTACCCCCAAGGTTACTAACCTCGATAGCGACCTCAGTAAGTCCTTTATCTTTATTAATGCTTGTTTATACTACTTGATGCTTATTTGACTTTTTGCAGAAGCCACCGTGCTCGCCCGATCAATAATCAAATTGCTCAAATGGGAGCTGGCTGAAGAAAATTCATTAACTTCTCCCTACGTCCCGGGAGACCCTCCTTCAGAATCAAATGGAGACTCCAAGAGGACTCACACCCAGGAGCATAATCTCATGGAGTCACCCATTACTCGAGAATCAAGCCCTTCCCCCGTACTTGTTGCTGTAAGAGAGGCAAATGCCCCATTGGAACTGGTTACCCTTCCTAAAGTCGAGCCGGCTCGAGAAGCTAGTTCCCCGCCACACAGGTGAAGACTGCTTCTCCTTCCTATCGAGGAGGGAGAGGAGACCGAATTACCAGGTGACACCCAGAGGCATGAACCAACTCCTGTCCCTCAAAAGCACAAACTCCGATCAGGCCGAGCACGTGCCACTGCCCCTGAAGACGATAAGGATATTATTCCCATGTCAAAACGTCGAAAGGGATTACCTCCGACTACAGAGCGGCGCGAAAAGGAGTTCGAACAACCAACCGAGCAGTTGGACAGCCAACCTGTCCTTCTTTCCCCAATTGCTGCCAATCGCAAGGGCAAGACTACCTGTTTCGAAGAACCTGAGCCAACGAGTGGTCGCCTTCGAAAAAAGGTGCAAGTAGCCGAAAAGATAGCTAAAATTGGACAACAACGCTTGCATATCAGGGAGCCGGCTCACGGGTTTTTGCCTAACGACGAGGTCTCCTCGAGCTCAAGTGATAGTCTTTCTGGGCCATCTGTTGTAGCCGTCAAAGCTATCTACCGAGTGGACCCCTTGCCCGCTCCTCTGAAGCTACCTCAAACATTCTTTCTCCCAGAAGTCGGGATGCTATTAAGAAACACAACGAGGAGCATATCGTCTCTCTCAGAGAGGTAGGCTCGACTGAGGTGGTTGCCCGACTATACGAGTCCCTTTTGAAGGTACAATTTCGCACATTTTTCTTTATTACACTTACTTATACTATGAGATATCATTACTCCCCGTATTAGGCCATGTCCGAGTGCTTAACTCTTGGGCACCAACTGTCTCCGGAGCGCGAGATAGAGTCCTTGAAGCAGAACGTGTTTGAGCTCGAAGTCGAGGTCCAACAGGTTCAATAGGAGGGCCAAATGCAGGCTGAGGTCACAAGACCTGCGAGGCAAGCTTGAACATGTCGTAGACAACTCCAAAGTGTTGGAGTCGACTTTGAATAGTATCCGACACAGGAAATGCCTTATGGTGAAGAAAGTCAAATCTTTCTCAATCTAGTGCACTCAACAATCTCTGGATAAGGATCAACTTCAGACCCGGGAGACCTAACTGCTAGAGGATGTTCGCCTCCTTACAACCTCCAAGGAGGAGTTGAGCAACCAAGTCAAGGGGCAAATTGAAAAAGCTAGCTAAGCATGAGGCGGATCTGTAGACTGCCACTGATTATATAGTTCATCAACAAGAGATCATTGCCCAAGCTGAGTCTCGATTGGCAATGGCCCAAGAAGAACGCGATGAGACTCTGGCTTCTTGAGACCAAATGGTTGCTGAGGCTGAGCGGATGAAGACTGAACAGGATCGGGCCCTCAAGGAGCTAGAACGCTACAAAGCTAGAGAGGAAGCCTGTCAATCCAAGATAGAAGCAACCTTCAAAGCTAAGTTTCTCCAGTCAAAGCCGTTCAGCGACATCATGGCTAGCCAGGTCTTAAAACGGATAAAGCAAGACTTCAACGATGTTGTCCAGCAAATTCAACGAGCCGATGAGCTGAAGCCCAACGTCGATCAGAAGTTTCTTAATGTGGACCAAGCTGGGAGTTGTCTGCTGAGGAGAAAGAGCTATAATGTAATTTCATACTTTTTGCTTTGCCGAGCCAAGATGCTCTTAATATTCTTATTGTAATCTAGCACTCGTTTGTTCTTTTGTAAAGTATTCGTCTTTCTGATTGTAATTTACATGTGCTTTCTGATTCAATCTCATATTTGTATTTGTTTGGCATCCACGTCATTCTGATTATAATTTGTCTTCTGAATCATATCACTAATTTCCCAGACCCATGTCCGGCAAACTACAAGCTCTACTCCCTCTCGAGAAAGTGATAATACTGACTATATGTCGGATGAATTGCGATACCGACCCTACGTCGGATAACTTGTCTCCATGCAAGGAAAGTTTAGTCGGAGGACAATGAGGTATGGAGCCGAAATTGGGAAAATGAGTCTCGGATGAGACAATATGTAATAAACCGGTGTAAACCCAGTTAAGTATAATCGCGACTGCGACCAGGTCTACACAGCTTGGGCGCCCTCGATACCGCAAGCTGGTAGAACCTTCTGCTGCTACCGACCGGGCATCCCCAGCACCGCGTCCAGATCTACAAAGTTTGGGATCCACGACACCACAAGCTGGTAGAAACTTCGACTGTACCCGGTCGGGCATCTTCAACTCCACGGTCAGGTCTACACAGCTTGCGATCCTCGGCACCACAAGCTGGTAGGAACTTCGGTTGCTGTTGGTCGGACATCCTCAGCACTGTGGCCAGGTCTATGCAGCTTGGGCATCCTCGACACCACAAGCTGGTAGGAACTTCAGCTAATCTCGGTTGGGCATCCTCAGCACCGCAGCCATGTCTACGTAGTTTGGGCATCCTCGGCACCGTAAGCTGATAGAAACTTCGCCTGCTCCCGACCAGGCATTCTTAGCATCGCGTCCAGGTCTACACAGCTTGGGCATAGGGTTGTAATCGAACCGACCCGAGCCGAATTCCTGAGAGTTTGAGTTTGGCTCGTTTATTATCGAGCCGAGCTCGAGCTTAATTTATCGAATATAGTGATGGCTCGCAAGCATATTCGAACCTAATCGAGCCCTAAACGAACTTACAAAATATAAATTATTAATTAAATTATTCATCAATTTATTGAAAAAAATTATATATTCTAAAAAATATAAAATATTTACTAAAATCTATGATTTTATTCATACAAATGAGCTTTATTGGATATTTTATATTTATTAAATGTAAAAGTGTCAAAATTATATATTTAATGTTAAATATTAATTTTATATTTTACAAACTAGCTCACGAGCTTATTAACGAGCATGTTCACAAGCTAACGAGTCAAATACTACTGAGTTTGAGTTTGGTTCGTTAATATTAATGAGTTTTATTAAACGAGCTCGAACGAACTTCTATCGAATCGAGCTCCGAATAGTTCACGAGCGGCTTGATTCATTTACAGCCCTACTTGGGCATTCTTGGCACTACAAGCTGTTAGGAATTTCGGCTGCTCTCGGTCGGGCATCCTCAACACCGCGACCATGTCTACACAGCTTGAGCATCCTCGGCACCATAAGCTGGTAGGAACTTCAACTGCTTTCAGTCGAGCATTCTCAGCACCGCGGCCTGGTCTACACAGCTTGGGCATCTTCTGCACTGCAAGCTGGTAAGAACTTCGGTTTCTCCCGGTCCGACATCCTCAGCACCGCGACTAGGTTTACACAGCTTAGGCATCCTCGACACCGAAAACTAGTAGGAATTTCGCCTACTCCCGGTAGGGCAACCTCAACGCCATGGTGATAAGTACCATTTTTGTGATTATTTTAGATGTTAAAATCCATGTTTGACCCATGTTTTTATTGCTTAATTCTGATTTTACCCTAGGTTTTGGAACTTTATCTTATTTTGGACTTAATTGCAAAATTACATTAAAATGGATTAATTGGCCACTAAATTTTCTGATATATTTTTGTAGGCATGAAAGGATCCTGGACCTAGGGCATACTGGGCCAAACCTGAGTCGGATGTGAACCGGATCGAATTATCAAGCCTACGATTAATCCGGGCCGTCCGATTCAAGAGCGGCTAGATCTGAGCCATTCGGGACGATCTGAAGCAATCCGAGCTAGGATTAGGGTTGATCAAGCTCTATGATCAAGATCTGAAGGTTTCATCCCAATCAGAGCTAAATCAACCGTTGGATCAAGCAAGGAGGGCTCTAGAGCGTCCAATCGCAGATAGAGTTGATCTGGACCATCCGTTGCATATCTGGAGGATCCGAGCTACCACAAGGCAGATCCTGACCCCAGATCATCATCATAAAAGTTTGGCTCAAATCAGAGCAAGATCTGCCGTTGGATTGAAGTGGATCAATCTGGACCGTCCATTGTTATATACTTAAGGAAAAATTCCCGAAGCCTTCTCCTCGTCGCGTCCTCGCCGTAGCTTCCGCAGTTCTTCTCCTTTCTCAGCTGTTCTTCATTTCGATTGCTATTTTCTTCAACAGAGGGCGTGACCACATCGATTTCGATCCTTGATCCAGTTCTAGATCTTTGGGAAGGGCTTTCCGTGAGGATTCCAGCTCAATTTCGGCCAAAAACAGAGATGATTGAGGGTCTCGTCAGATTTGTGAGTTGATTGGCTTGGTCTCGTTTTGTGCCATTTCATATCCATCCGAGCTAGCCTGAGGGTCCTCGGCTGAGCTCAGAACATCCCCAAATCATCATCGCCATACTACATTGCGAGATTGAGTAAATCGATTGCTGTTTTCAGCTTTGAGCCAAGTTGGGTTAAATCGATTCATAGAGGCTGTTTTCCATTGGTTTGTTGAGCTTGCGGGTTCGATGCTCACCCTTGCGTGACGAACAAGGAGTTCTGGAGCTCGGGAAGAGATCGATGTTTAGTTTACTTTAGTTAATTTCGTTTTTGTAGCTGTAATTTCATTTACTGCTGTAATTCTGTTTTTGTAGTTTCATATCAGCGGTTTAAGGTTGTAATTCTGAATTGTTTAGCTTAATTAGGATTTTAATCTTCGCGTTCAGTAAGTTAGGAACTTGTTTAGTGATAGAGTTAGTTAAATTTTAGTTTACTTTATCTTATATTGTTGTGTGCCATTTTGAAACCTTGCGTATCAGATTTCTTCTCTGAATTTCCCTTAGCTTCTGAATGGCTCAGTTTATCTCACATTTAGTGTGTTAATTTGGTTGATGTAGCTTCATTTCTGAGTTTGTTTAGCACTCCTTCTTATTTCTGCACTAACAATTCAGATTGTTCCGTATCCATTTTAATTTCTGCAAGTGGGTTATCATTTCTGCAATTAAGTTCGAATCTGTGATTCTTAATGTGAATTTGCTGAAGTTTTCTAGTAGTTACATCAGTTCCTTGGACCTTTTTGTTCTGAAGTTAGATTTAGGTTCTCAATTTCAGTTGTTTGTCTGTACTGCTCGGGAGTTGCAGCTGTATAGCTGTATTTTGGTTTAACTTCCTGTTCTTCATTTCTGCAATCGTAAATGGTAGCTGCTGAAGCTATATCAAGAAAGCTTTGCATTCGAATTCTTTTGCACATAATTTCAGTTGTTAGCTTGAATTTGCATCCAACTTGTCGCTACATTCCTGCCGCAAGATTCTGAATTTCTGAAAATCTGCAGTTCACTGCAGTTTCTGCAGTTATAATTGTGTCAAGTTCTTCATCAGCTGTTTTGATTAGTCCATGGAGTCTGAATGTTTTCATTTGTCTCTGCATATTACTGAGTTCACAGCTGTGCTTGCCCAGCTTGATCGATTCATTCAATTCTGAATTGGCAGCCTCCTCCTTGGCACAAAGAATTGGTTTTGGCACAATTGTTTCCTCTGTTTGCCAACTGTTCTAGGCACTGATTGTTATCAAGATAAGCCTATTTTTAATGTATTATTGAGCTTGAGATCATCTCATTCATATTGGGTTGGTTCTGAATTGTAATTTTCAATTTTACAATTAGGTTCAAGAAGCTAGCATTTGGTTTAGTCGAAACTGTCAAAATCTGTTTTGCTTCATTTGTTTTGCATTAGGATTGCTTTTAGTGGAATTTTCCAAGTTGAACACAAGCTGTAGTGAACTCTTGCATTTTAAATCAATTTAATTCCGAATTTTGCAACATTGCATTGGTTGATCTAATTGACCCTTGGTTGAACCATTAAGTGCCGACTCCTTGTGTAGCTTCCTTAATTGAGTGGTTTTGCTTTTCATTGTTTTTCCATTTCTACATGAAACCAAATCTGATTTTGTTTGAAACCCAAAATTCACAAACGACACCTAAATACAAGCGCGAATCAAACAAACCTTCAACTAGTCCCTGAGAAAAATACGACCTGTGGCCCCTTTGCTACATTCTTATATATTTTGCTTGTAAAAGGGTTTCCAGCTTTCATTCATTGATACATATTTAAATTTGATGAGCCCAGACATTTCGTGACAACTTTAATTAGTATAATTTGGGCCCGTCACATGGTCAGGAGCATAAGACCATTAATTTGATGGTCTTCTTACCATTACCCTACTATGTCACTCAATGACTAATGACCGGACATGTTCGATAGCATCTTAGTGTTAAGGTTACAAATTCAATCGTCTAAGCAACTTGGCTCACGTTTGAAATATGCCATATCTAAATCTATTAGTTTCATGTAAACTTTATGGTTGTAGCTTCATGTAGCTCACATGTCTCAAGCATACTTAATCATCTTTTCTCCTATCCCCCACGGGATTATTATATATCAAGAGCATAATAACACCTTAAGAAAATGTACTTAGGATAAAGCAATTATAATTAGTAAAGGAACTATTAACTAATATCACTCACAAAAAAGTAAAATACATGATCATCTAATGACATTTGGATCAACAAGCATAATTTTGGTCTATGGGGCCGAGTAGATCAATAAAAACTCAACTTTCAAAAGCTTAATAGTATCCATCTCGATCATACTCTAAGCAACAACTAACATGCCATAAACTGAGTTTAAGTTAACACGACAAAATCTAGCAAAGATGCATGCAACAACTGAACAATTCAGATCATCTCAAGGGATGGTGTAAGAGGAAAAACTTGGCTGCTTACCATTGGCTTGTCTTACAGAAGAGTTTTCTTGTTAGCAGATTTGTCTAGTGATCTATCCGATTTCACTTTTTTGATAAGCTTCAACTATCTCTGGAGCTTTCTCTTGATACTTGGTGACAAATTCCATCTGGAAGTTCTTGCTCGACATCACAAAATGATACACTGGGAAGCCAGTCTTGATTAATCCCTTGTGCATGAGAATGCTAAGGACAGCATACCTGGGCATCAACCTCTTCTCCAGGCTCATTGACAGAACATTTGGATTCTTCATTGTGTCCTCCGGTGTCCATGCCAGCTTCTCTTCCACAAACTTCACAATCTTCCTTATCTTCGTAGTTGATACCCGCACAATGTAAGGATGCTTTGCGAAGGCCTCCAGGATATGATTCTGCGACCACCCCAATTCCTTCAAGTTCTCCATTTTCTCCTCAAACTTTTTCTTTGCCGATACAGCGAGAACCCCAAGGGCATGGGCGAATGCGAATTTCTTCGGGGAGATACCCATATTCTTTATCTCGTCAAAGGCCTCATTGAATCGATCTGTATCTGTCATGAAAGCGTGGCCGTAACGGGTTAAAAGCACTAAGATTACCTGATCAAGCACGCCGTATGCTCGCAGAGCATCGACCTTGGGAAGCACAGTCGTTCTGGAGTCAAAGGTAAACAACCAAGGTGAGTGCTTTAGGGCATCGACGAGGTTCTCATTCGTTTTCAAAATCGATTTGAGGAACTCAGCGTTGGGGAGCAATCGCTTCTCCAAGCTGGCCGTCAGCAGCCGGGGGTTCGCTGACAGGATCTCCGGGAGGGCGGTTCCGACGAGGCTGATCCCGCAATAGAACTCCAGCTTGGGCTTCAAGGTCTTCTCGACGTCCATCAAGAGGACAAGACGATAGCGGTCGACGAGGCAGACGAGATGGGCTTCTTCGAAGCCGTAGTCCTTGAGGAGAGAGAGCACCGAGAGCGCTCTGTCGAGGTCGTCGCGCTGAACAGAATAGGGTTTGACAAAACCCAAAAAGTGTGGACGAGAGGTGGCGGCGGTCCGACGATGGCCGAGAGTGGTAGTCACCTGAAGTCGACTGTGGACGGCGGCGCAGAGACGCCGAGACATTGCTGTGTAAACCAACAGTTTGATGTAACGACGGCTGTGATCTTTGGCCCAATCTTTCGTTCTCTGACTCCGAAAAGTTGCCCTTACGCCCTTTTTATACAGAATTTTATCATTTCGCTTTCATGTTTCTAAGAAAATTACAGTGATTACTTTCCTTCCTTTCTCATCTCTTAGTTTTAAAAGTTTTTAAGCGAACTTGAATCAAATTCTATCAAGAATTGAATTTCAACATAAATTAAATTTAATTCTTAGGTTTGGAATGAGTCGGTAAAAAAGGAATTGAATTCAATTCTTTTATTTGGAATGAGTCTAAAACTAAATGAATTTGATTGATTTTACTATTTTACCTTTCGTTGATAAATTAGGAATCAAATATTATGTGAAATTATTTTTGTATTTTCATTTGTTAGAATTCAATTTCCACGCCAAATCACACCTTTTGGGGATGTAATTGAATTCTTTAGTTTTGTTGGATTTTAATTCCATAAGAATTCAATTCCTTCACTTAAGTTACTTTAAAATCATGGAATTCAATTCAATTCTTGGATAAAATTGAATTTCATGAATTTCCAAACAGGATGTAAGATAAACAATTTCTCAAATACCATGGGAACATGTATGAGGATTAAGATTCAAAATTCATTAGGAATGAATATTTTAGAGGTCTCACCAAGGTGTCATTTTTGTATACTGAGAGATAGACCTAAGAACCATATAAATAGGATAACCGCCAAGTTCATTTAATTTATTTCAAATAGGTATCATACGTCTATTTGATCCAAAGAGCATGTTCTTTCACCTATATATGTCTTCCAAAGTACCTTAGTTAGTAGGACAATGTTTCAAGCTCTCAAGACTCAAGTCATGAAAGTTTGATCGTCCTTATTCTTTAAGCCTGCATATATCCGTACAAGACATCGAGGGTATGTAGATGTCCACATAAAAGACTTGCAGATGTTATTGGCATGATCAATGATTCCCTAAGGTAATGGTAAAATAGAGAGCCAAAAACATTCCAATCCCTAAAGCACCAAGTTGATGAGTTGTGTTTTTTCCGCCTTAAAATGTCTCCTTCGGCCAACAATTAATCTCTCAGATTATGGTATCAAGAAGAGGATTATAGTCCAAAATCCATAGACGCATCGCAACAAATGGTATCCTTAAAATATCAAAAGAGCATAGCGCATCCTGGATGTCTATAAGAGAAAGTAGTTTGACCATGCGCTGTTGTAAGTTATAAATCAAACAAATAAGGAGGGAAAAATAGTATCTATTTAATATAAAAAATATATAATATCAATAAGAAAATTGCGTCAAATATATCACACATGAGATATAAACACCAACAACACTTCCTCTTATATATAATTCACAAGAACCATTTAAATCATCCATTGCTTGTAGTTGAAGAGAAATTGTGAATTTATTGTTCAAAGTGGAAATCAAATGCTTCTAGTTGAAGAGAAATTGTGAATTTATTGTTCAAAGTGGCAATCAAATGCTTCAAGTTGAAGAGAAATTGTGAATTCATTGTTCAAAGTGGCAATCAAGTCGATAACCTCTGAGACAATCTTCATGTCTTGATCACTCTTGTATAGATCTAAATGACTACACACTTCCGTGAGCACTTCCCGATTTACCCTGACGGCCGACGGGAAACTTCCGTGGGGCCAGACCAACCACCCGAGGTTGGAAAACCTCGTTAATCATTTTAAAAGGCTACACACTTTCAGTCTCATGGGATGGACTAATAGTTAATGCGTGAGTGTTGTCACCTTGAAGTATGGGAGTCAAAACCTAGTGATTGGGATGTTAGCCAGAGGTAAACATGTTGCTCGAGGAGGCTACATGGCGTGACTACAATGGCAGGGAAAGAAGCTACCAATGGATTCCATAAACTCATTTTTGGAGTTTAAAACCATCCTCTTGCATAACTTTGCCAACAGTCGGCAATATCAGAAGATGACACTCAACCTCTTCGCTATGAAGTAGAAGAGCAAGGAGCCATAGAAAAGTACTGTGACTTTCATGGCAGTATTACGCACTGCACAGAAGAGTGTTACACTTTGAAGAAGAGGGGAAGGAAGGATGTCGGTGATAGGCCACGCAAGAAGTGGAGCCACTCGGGATACCGGCGAAGGCCCCCTCGCCAAAGCCGATCTCCTAAGCGAGGTCAATTGGAGAGGGAACCTAGGAGGCGGACTCAGTCGCCTTCCGAGGGGAGATCCAAGGACCCTCACCCTGTCAATCTGCTTCTCCAAAATGAGACCCTGGGAAGGGTAAGGCTGCTGCCCAGGGACCTCCATCGGGCCATGTCGGGATGATCTCGGGAGGCTCGACTCACGGAGACTCCAATTGGGCCAGGAAGTCTCACACGCGTAGGTTGGAAAACTACGTAATCGGGACTAGTCAGGAGAGATGCAAGGGGCATGTCATCACCTTCGGCCCTGATGATCTGGAGGATGGTGAGGTGCCTCATGAAGATGCACTGATAATTCTCGCGCATATAACTAATTATGAAGTTTAACACATCTTTGTTGACACAGGAAGCTAAGTCAATATCCTGTACAAAGCTGTGCTGGACCAGATGTAGGTAGATGAGGATGAGCTATGTCCTGTCTCAACACCATTGTTTGGCTTTACTGGATATCGGATGCAGCCGCTAGGACAAATCTCTCTCTCTGTCTCTGGGGGATGATACCTTGCAGAGGACAAGATGGACTCTCTTCCTGGTTGTGGACGCTCCATCCTTGTACAATGCCATTTTGGGAGACCGACCCTCAGCCTATTCCAAGTTGTGGTCTCAATCTATCACTAGAAGATCAAGTTCCCAGTCGAGGATCAGGTCGTTGAGGTCAGGGGGAGTCAGTTAGTCTCTCGACGATGCTATAGCATGAAAATCAAAATAGAATCCTGTAAGAGCTAGAAGACTCCTAAGACCCTGCAAATTGACCTAACTGATCCTCGAGCGAAAGAAGAGGCCAAGGATGACCACCGGGCAGTTGAGCGCAAAGAAGTTCAGGTCCATCCTCATCAGTCGGGAGGAGTTATAAGAATCGATTCGGACCTGAGCCCTGAACTTAGAGGCAGGCTGATCAACTGCTTGGTCAATCATTACGATGTTTTCGCATGGGCCATAGACGAAACTAAAGGAGTTCCTCCCTCTCTTGCTACACACCAACTTCACATCACTTCAGGACCCGACTAGTAAAGCAAAGGCGAAGGCACATTGCTCCAAAATAAGATCAAATAATCAGAGAGGTAGCAAAGTTGCTGCAAGCCAGACATTTGCTTTGCATTGATTTTAGAGATTTAAATAAAGTGTATCCTAAAGACTGCTACCCTTGCCTCGCATTGATCGGTTGGCTGATTCAACCTCCGGTTGTGAATTTATTTTAATGTTGGATGCATATCAAGGATATCATCACGTTCCTCTGGCTCAGGAAGATCAGGAGAAAGTAAGTTTTCTGACTGCTGATGACACCTACTGTTACAATGTCATACCATTCGGATTAAGGAATGTTGGAGCAACTATCAACGAATGATGGACATGGTATGTCGACATCAGATTGGTGGAAATATCGAGGTTTACATTGATGATATCTTGATCAAGACCGAGAAAGGGAAGAACATGATTGCCGACCTAGAGGAAACATTCACTATCCTCAGAGCTAGCAGACTAAAGCTGAATTTAGCTAAGTGTCTATTCGGGGTGAAAAATGGGTGTTTCCTCGGGTAGATGGTGACAAAAAGAGGAATTGAGGTAAATGTGGAGAAGATGCAAGCTATTTTGAACATGTCATCCCCAAACAACTTCAAAGAAGTTCAACGATTTAATGGAAGGATCACAACTTTATCCAGGTTCATATCACGATCAATAGATCGAACTATGCCTTTTTCCAAAATCTTGAGAAAAACAGTCAAATTTGAATGGGATGGCTAGTTCGAGAAAACCTTCATAGAGCTGAAGGCATACTTATCTGGTCTTCCTATATTATACAAGCCGCTGGGGGGAGACTCTTTTTGTCTATCTATCAGTAGTCGAGCAGGCTGTGGGTTCGACACTTATTTGGGAAGAAGGTTGTTGGGGCAATCTATGGTCCGAAGTGACCATGTGTTTTGATGATTGGGCAAAGGGTTTAAGTTAGGTTTACCTTTGTGGTTTGATATATGTGATTGAGTTTGCAGGACTTGGTGAGTCACACATGGAGTACGCATCCGAGGGACGAGAGCCGAGGGAAGAGGACTCCAAGGGCAAACCGGGGGAAGTGGACTTCAAAGGGCATACGTGAAGGATGACATGGAGGCAAGCCGAGGGCTTGCGTGCGCATCTGAGGGACGACAGCCGGTAGAAGAGGACTTCAAGCGGCGAGCCAAGGGAGTGAACTTGAAGGCATACGTGAAGGAGGGTCTTCAGAGTGAGGGAGAGTGAATATGTAAGTTGGGCAGTTGACTGGGAATGGATCAGTCGGCTGCCAGCGGAAAAACTCAAACTCACAGAAAGATCAGTCGACTGGTCCAGGACCAGTCGACTGATCAGGTCAAAAATCTAGCCGTTGAGTTAGCCATTGGCTAGCTCTTGCAGTGGGATCAGTCGACTGCCCTGGGGCAGTCGACTAGCAGCGTCTAGTTCAGCCTTAGGCTCTATTTAAGAGAGCTTCGTTTTGGCTGAGTCCTCTTGACGAATTTGACTTTGGTTAAAGGTCAAATAGTAGTCTAAGAGCTCAGAAGTGAAGTTCGATTTATGGCGAGGTTTCTCCACCCACAAGGAGCTACACGAGTTAGCTGAAGGACATCCGGGGAGTTATCCACTAACGGATCAGGATCGTCCACCTTACGGACTGTTAGTAGGAGCCCTAGAGCTAATTATGTGATGATTGACTAGGGACATTTTGTATCATATTCTATCATTAATAAAGGCATGTTTGGTTATTATACTTACTTTGAATTCTGTGCCGAATAACTAAGTATAATAATGTCCTTGTGTAGTAGGTTCATATCTACATTATATCGATTGGTTGAATCGATAGTGAGATAATGTAGAGAACACTACACTAAATTATTCCTAGTCAAGTATTAATATTCAGGGACAATATTAATGCATGGAGACTAGCATGTAGGTCAACTGATGACTTGAGCTCACAAGTCATGGATATATGATATCGAGTTGACACATGGGTATACATTGGAGAATGTGTACTGAATGACCCGCCATGAGAAAGTTTCATAGATTGTCATATGAGTTCATAGACTTTCTCATGTGACTATTGGTATGAATAGCCCTTAGACCTGAAGTCACTATGGTTCCCTATATAAGGAGTTATGTACTTTGGTATCGTCAAACGTCACCCGTAACAGGGTGGACTATAAAGGCGATCACTGGGTATGTAATGAATTATGCTGAGGGATGTGAGTGATGTAGATGGGATCTATCCCTCCCATATGACGGGAGTAATATCCGTGGGCCCCTTGATCGAGTAGGACTACTGAAACGCATGGTCATGCTCAAATGAGTCAATATGAGATATTGAGCTCATTTGTTTGAGTGAGTCTACTCGGGGATCAAGAAACACAAGATTGATTGAGGATGACACGGTCTATGCCTCATTGGTCAATCTAGATATCAAGGATAGAAGGACAAGGTCATACACTATCATAGTCACGGAGGTTTAGTCGGATCTCGACTTTTCTTGTTACTTGGGTAGCAATGATGCATTGCTAGATGCCGCTCATTGTTTATGTGTCTAAAATGTTTAGGTGCATTGCCAACGTCACGAGAACCTATTGGGTCACACACAAAGGACACAATGCTTCGGGAAAGTCGATCGACAGATCTGATCCCGAGTTGGGAACTCGGGAGATCTGAGCCCGAGTTGAGAACTTGGGAGACCTGAGCCCGAGTTGGGAACTCGGGAGGTCAGTTCGGAGGGCTCGAGTTGGGAACTCGAGAGAGACCGAGTCGGAGCTCGGTGGATCAGGTCGGCACTCGGCAGACTAGGTCGGAGCTCGACCGACTGGGTCGGGAGCTCGCCACTCGGGAGACTTAATTAGTCGGAAACCCGAGAGGGCCGGTCGGATTGCATGGAGGAAAGAGAAGAGTCTCTTTTCATTGGATGAAAAGATTCTTTTCTTGCATGAGAAATGATAAAGAGCCACATAAAAAGATGTGCTCTTTATTGGGAAGCCAAAGAGACACAAACCTCTTCATATTCATGGGATGATTATAAAAGAGGGCCTTGTGACTTTGGATGGTTTCTTCTTCTTGCCTTAGCTTTTCCCTTTCCCTTCCTCTCTTCTTCCTCTCCTCCACTCTTGGCCGAAACCTTATTGTAAGGTTCTTGGTGTTTTCGAGCTACCTCAAGTTGCTAGCACAACTAAGGTAGTTCTCCCGAAGTTGAGAGATTGTGTCCGTGTGGATACGAATAGAGGCACGGACGCTTGAACGTGCAAGAGATCCGGCGCATCTTGGACGAGCGGGATAACCGAAGGGCACGCTTCAAAGGTATAAAAAGTAGATAAATCTATTAGATAGATAGCTTTGTACGAGTTTTCTTTCACATGGATCGCTCGTGGGTTCTTGTTTCCGCTGTATTTTTTTTATTTTGTGCCGGGAGAACCCAACACGGAAGTCGTAGAGTAGGAGCTTCATCTCCGAACCACGTAAAGGTGACGCGTTAGCATTGTTTTAGTTTTTATTTAGTATTTCCGCGTGCGCATGCTAACGTTGTAGGTAGAAAATCGAACGAAAGCTATTCACCCTCCCCCCCTCTAGCTTCATGGTAAGATCCTAACAAGTGGTATCAGAGCCAAGGTTCGCTCGTCCACGGACTAATCGCCGGGAGAGCAAAAAAGCTAGAGGAAGATGGTTTAGGAAGGTCCACTAGGATGGGATATTCGGATCTCACCTCCATACGATCGAGATGACTTTGAATATTGGAGGAAGCGATTGGAGACATGGTTCCAAATGGATTGGGATCATTGGACTGCATTGGAAGTACCATTTGAAGCTCCAACGGACAAGAAGGGAAAACACCTTCGACCTTGGTATTGGACCAAGAATCAAACGGAAGAAGCGGAGGCGGATAAGGAGGTAACTAGAATTGTATTAAATTTATTACCTTCTATATTGTGTCAAATGTAGGAGAACACAAGAATGCATATGAGCTATGGAGAAAGGTGATAGCTCTACATGAAAATTCGACATAAGGACAAGGAGAAGAAGAGTCCAAGGAAAAGGAGTCATTGGTTCAAGAGAAGGAGAAAGACCAATCGGAAGTTGAGTCGAGTTCAACATCCGAAAAGGAGGAGAAAATGGCATCGTCCACTTCCTCAAGTGAGTAAGAAATAGAAGAAGTCTCCACTTCAAGGATTGAGGGGGAAGAACAACCATCCTCAATACCGGAGCAAGAAGAAGTCTCCACCTCCACCAAAGCAAAGTCAAAGGAACACATAATTTACTTTGGGTGCAATAAAAAGGGACACTACAAGGACAAGTATCCATTGGATAAGAAAAAGGAGGTACACCCTAAACACAATTCAAATAGTTTAAAAACTAACATGAGTGGTAGGGATGGGGCAAAGAAGGATAAGAAGCATATAATTTGCTTCACGTGTGGTGAGTGTGAACACTACCACACCAAGTGCCCAAAGAAAGGAGAAGTCAAGAAATTGACGCACTTAAAGAAATTGGAAAAGAAGACAATGTCACATCAAGGGGGAGCTTCAAAGGTAAAAGAAAGGTAATTTCTTATTTAAAATTAAATCCAGTTTCAAATTCTTATATGCTTGTTAAGAATAATCATGGATTTAGGTATAATGATAGAAATAGGGGTAATATTGTAGATCAAAACCCTAGAAAAACCATGCATCATGATAAATCCAAGACCTTTGGACCTAGAGATCAAGGCACAAATCCCAAGAAGAGGAGACATATACCTAGGAAGGTGGGCAGGTCTAGGAATGTCTAAGGGGAACATGTTGATTCTAGGTTTGGCAACCTAGAAAGGAAAAATCAAGCCTTGAGGGCAAAGCTTGATAGGTTAGAAAAAACCCTAGATAGATTCACTATTGGATCTAAGGGTTTAGGTATGGTGTTGGGTGGTCTAAAACCCAACAATGATAGAACGGGTCTATGATACCGATCTAAGGTCTCCTAGATGGGTCTAGGATACCGATCTAAGGTCTAGGATATCCAGGCAGGATTCCTCTCAGAAGTCTAGATGGGTCATAGAGTATGCCAAAGGAGTTGGAGACGGACTTTAGTCTCAATTCTTGGGTTTTGGCACATTAGATTTATGTATCATGCATGAAAATATGACATTGGGGTCATATAGCATGAAAGTTGGTTTTTGATGTGTAAATATCATATAAATTAATGCTAGGGATGCATTGTGGGTTGGTATAGGCAAAGACATCAAGAGGAGATCAAAATTAAGACTTTAGGTCAAGGTTAAATTGAATCATTTAGCTAGTTTTGGGTTTTGTGTCAATCTTGGGATTGGTGATGGATACATGTGTGAATGTATTTTTTCCAAGTAGATATGGGTACCACAAACCTCTCCACAAAATTTAAAAATTTTTGGAGATTTGTGGAATTTCTGATGTATTTCTGAATTTGGGTCAGAAATGCTGAAATTGGGTTTTTCAGGGTGTCAGTCGACTGGCCAAGGGGGCAGTTGACTGGTAAAGGCTAGAATTGGTGTTTCAACAAATGGATGGTGACTAAATGATGAAAAAAAAGTGTAATCTTATGGGGGGTTAGGTCAAGGTGGAGCTTAGGTTAAGGGGGAGTATTATTGCTCATTTTGTGGCGTAAGGGGAACCTTGGAGAGGTTCTTAAAAAGCCTTTGTAAAGGGTGGCATAGAGGCAAGATGGAGGCTTGTGTGCGCATCCGAGGGATGAGAGCCAAAGATGAAGAGGGCATGAAGGTAATAGTCAAGACTGCTGGTGAAGAGTCAACTGAGTTGTAAGGGTCTAAGTATAGGTGTGTGTACTCAGGGGCTAAGCCGGGAGGGTTTGAGTGCAGAGAGATTTGTACTCGGGTGTAAAACCTTAGGCTTAAGTGTGTACCAGTCGACTGGCCCAGGGGCAGTCGACTGGTGTTGACTGGAACAGCTGGAAGATTCGAACGTTGTACTGTAACGATCGAATCTGAGTGGTACCAGTCGACTGCCCCAGGGGCAGTCGACTGGTAGCGGCTGTTTCCAAATTCGAGCCCTATTTAAAGGGGCTCGTTTCCTACTATCTCTCTTGACGAAACTCGCTTGGATAAAGTGGGTTAGTAGTCTACTATGATCAGAGAGCGTCCGAAGTGTTGTGGCGAGGTTTCTCCACCCACAAGGAGAGACAGATCTAGACGGGGGGTTATCCGGGGGTTGATCCACCGAAGGATTCTTGGATTAGTCACCCGACCGAGGTGGATACCAAGTAAATCAGGTTGTTAACATTGTTTAGTTCTTATTTACTTTGCATATTATTGTTTTCGCTGCGCTAACAAATTTGTAGAGATCCAATCCGAAAAAGTGTTATTCACCCCCCCCTCTAGCACGCCTAGACGATCTTTCAGTTGGTATCAGAGCGAGGTTACCGCTCTTGATTGGACTAACCGCCAAGGGAGTACTTGCTAGAGGAAGAAGAATATGGAAGATAAGCTAGGGGACGATATAAACTCACCTCCACCGTATGATCATAAGGATTTTGAGTATTGGAGAGCTAGGATGAAGATGTGGCTTGACATGGATTGGGAGTGCGTAATGGTGATAGAAGAACCATTTGAGATTCCTAAGGACAAGCATGGAAAGAAGCTCCGGCCTAGGTATTGGACCAAGGAGCAACAAGAACAAGCAAGGGCCAAAGAGAAAGTAATTAATATTTTGGTTAATATTGTGCCTACTAATATTTTGGGTGATGTAGGGAATTACAAAAATACATATGAGTTATGGAACAAATTGGACAAGTGTCGTGAGAACCCTACACAAAGTCAAGGAATAGAGGAGTTCGAAGAAATAAGCTCAAGTGTCCAAGAAGACCAAGGAGAAGGTGAATTATCAAGTGAAGTGGAGACATTGAGTGAAAAAGGATCCACCTCATCCGAAGAAGAAGAAGAAGTATCGCTATCAAGGATTGAGGGGGAGGAGAGACCCTCATCCACACCAGAGCAAGAAAGGGCTTCAAACTCTACCAAAGTCAAGTCAAAAGAGCATATTATATGCTTTGGGTGCAATAAAAAGGGGCACTACAAGAATAAGTGTCCACTAGGTAAAAAGGAGGTAATTCCTAAGCCCAAATCCATTCAGTTTAAATCTAATACGGGTTGTAGGAATGAGGAAGCTCAAAACAGAAGAGGCGGGGAGCTTGGGCATTATCATACAAAATGTCCAAGGAAAGGAGAGCTCAAGAAGATGGAGCATCCTAGGAAATGGGAGAAAGAAGAAAGGAAGAGGAGCACTCATCAAGGGGGAGCCCCAAGGGTAAGGGATGTAACCTCCAATTCTACTTATGCTTCAAAATTTTCAATGAATGCTCAAAATGCTTGTATGAATGATAGAATTGGTAACAATTGCGTGCCCATGCGTGTTTTTGGTTTTAAATATCATGATAGGAATAGAAACAAGTTTGTATGCCAAACCACCAAGAATTCTATGATGCATGATAAATCTAGGAACTCTAGGAATAATAACCAAGGGATGAATTCTAAGAAAGGGAAATATATGCCTAAGAAAATGGGCGTGCCTAGAAATGAATGAAGTAGGTTTAATGATCCTAAGGTTAGGAAGTTAGAAAAGGAAAATCAAGGTTTAAGAGCAAAACTTGATAAGTTAGAAAGAAACCTAGGAAGGGTCATTCAAGGATCCAAGGAATTGAATATGATATCAAAGGACCAAAATCTTAGGAATGGTAGACCGGGTTCAGGATATCATTCTAAGAGGGCAAAAATTGATAAAGTATCATATTCGAGGATGCCCTATAAGTATGTTAAAGAAAAGGTCAAAAATGACAAAGAAAAGCCATTTAAAGAAAAAGGAAAGGAATTGACCAAGAAAAATGTCTATATGATGAAGAGAATAAGAGTGGAAGGTCAAGAAGCACCGGAGGAGCACCAGTGTGGTCTTGCCTTTGTAGAAGAGTTACCTAGGGAGGTAACTAGAAGTCTAGGACTAGGAACTCTAGGGAGAGTATGAGAAGCCAAAATGGGATCCATGGTCAATGGATCTCAGGTGGATTTCTCCTACAAGAATAGATACACTAGGAGAATGTGCCAATAGGGAGAGAAGGCTAAGATTAGCTCTAATCCTAGAGGATTGGCTCACTAAAGGGAGAGTTATAGAAAAAGATTGAAAATGGGATTATAATTGAGGGAAATTGGTTTTAATACTTATATACCAGATAACTTGATGCTATGCATGGATTGTGAAGAGATATGGAAAGAAGCATCAAGGTGAGTTCGAAATTAGAACTTTTGGGAAAAAGGTTATATGATACAATTTATAGAAGTTTGAAGTTTGTATCAATCTTGGGATTCGGGATAGTTTTGATTAATATTATATTTTTCCTAAGTAGGAATAGGATCCACAAATCTTTCCACAAAATTTTAGATTTTCTTGGAATTTGTGAAATTATTAATGCATTACTGAATTTCGACTTGAAAAACCAAATCTCAGATACCAGTCACCTGCCCATAAGCAGTCACCTGCCAATGAACACAGAAGCTTTCTGTGGGTTTTCACAGTCACCTGCCCATGGGGTAGTCACCTGCCAATGAACACAAAAGCTTTCTGTGGGTTTTCGCAGTCACCTGCCCATGGGGCAGTCGACTGCTAGGCGAGACTTTATAAGGCTGAGACCGCACGAGGGTGGCCAAACCTAGGGTTTTGGCGTTCCACCCCCGGCGATTTCTTCTTCTCCCAAGTCCCTCTCTCGTCCTCAACCTCTCCCGAGCCCTAAAACTTCTCTCTAAGCCCTCCTCCAACCTCGATCTACTTCTAGGGTTTGCTAAAGCCTCTTCCCTTCAAGCCACATTCTCAAACTCAAGTCAACATGAGAATGATGAAAAGGTATTGCGTTTTAAGGTTCATTTTTCTTGATTAAACCATGTTTTGACACTAATATGACTTTTTTGTGTGTATTCCTTGATGTTTTTCCTTTTTGGGGGGTTATCTTGGCATGCATGTGTGTATGTGGTGTTTTAGGATGACTTCTAAGCGAACTAGGGGTGAAGGGTCATCTCACCAGAGTCAGGAGGAGTTTAGGTTTAGATCACTGGAGTGTAAGAAGCATTTTGAAGAAAATGAATTTGTCATAATGAATTGCATATACCTGAACAAGACTTTCTTTCAAGAAAAGTCACCCCAAGTTGGCTGAAATGATCGCTCATTTTCAGCTAGATCAGCTAGTTTACTGCCAGCAGGACATAGACATTGACTTGTGTTCAGAGTTTTATGCAAATTTGACCTGTATTGACTCTGATAACAATTTGTATGAGTCCCGAGTTGCTGGTGTTCCTATCCCCTTCTCTGTCATGGGTTTAGCCAGTTTCCTCCAGTGTAGGGCGTCCAACAATGCATCTGTGTATTTTCCTACTGTTGTTGAACCTTTAGAGTTTCCTGGAGTCACTATTGATCAAATTCACATGCATTATTTCCGAAGACATAGGAATGACTTGGAGCGCCTTTTTGATGCTAAACTCATGCGACCATTTAGTCATGTCTTGTATAAGGTCGTCGTCGAATGCATCCTACCTATTATCACCAAGGGAAGGTCTAAGGTTAGACTCCCACATTTGGTGATGATGTATGCTTTAGAGAGGAGGTTGGACATTGATGTCTCCCTCCAAGTTTTTAGAGCTATCTGTCATTCTTCCCATAGTGTCAATAGGAAGATATATATGCCCTTTTGCCACATCCTTACAGCATTTTTCCACCTACATTTTGGCATCCAGGTGTGTAGTGGTCAGGTCAAGCACCTGTCAAAGGACTATGATCAGATTGGCACGCGCCAATTGTCCTTGGCAGGAATTGAGTATAGACAGGGAACATTTGTTTGGAGGGAGCGCCCAGAGGCCGCAGACGCAGATGAGGAGCCCACTGAGCTGGTCACACGTGCAGAGATTACCCAGCTCCAGGCGGATGTTCATGGGCTCCGGGAGGATGTTCACATCATCTGCGAGGACATTCACGGATGCCAGCAGACGGAGCAGAGGCTTGAAGCAAAAGTTGATAGGATGACCAGCCGCCAAGATGAGATGTACAAGATGATGCAGCAGTGGCATCTTGCTTATCAGGCTCCTCCTCCTCCTCCTTCCTCTGGTGGTGACGATCACATGTACTTCTGACCAGTGGGTACAGCTTTTGCGGGTGGTTCTAGTGTTGAGAGTATTATGTCTTGATGTTTTATTATATCTCTCAAACACTTGATATTCTGGTGGTTGTATTTATGTGGAGGATTTCAGGGCCTTGGCACTAGATACTATCTTAGGTCCTATGTCATCTATGTATTACTTTATTCTGTAGTTTTTATGACATATGACTTGCTTCATTATGTTTCTATTGAGGTATTGAAGTGTTGTCATGACTAGATGCTATTTTGAAATTTCCTTGAAAGACTCTTAAGTGCTAATGGATGTTTCTATTATGTCTTTTATGTATGTGATGCTTTGGAAATTTTATATTGTATATCATCTAACATGGTTTGATTGGAATTCAAATAATGGTGTTATGTATAAAAAGGATGATCATCTAGACTTAAAAGACAAAGAAGGGGAGATCTTGTCAAAATGAAAGCGTCTATATGAAAAAGGGGAGTTTGGGAATTATTTTAAATGTCAAGTGAAAGTGATAAAAGGTGGCAAACATTGGATACCATGATTAGGAGTCAAACTTGATACAAAATGGCCACAAATTGAGAAGTTTAGAATTTGTAACAAAAGTCAAGCACGGTTGATGTTTTTCATGAACCAAATTTTTCTAGGATAGGGAATACCTTAACAATCATGCTTGCAAAGGTTCACATTTTTTCCCAGAATTTCTGGAATTTTTTATTCGTTTCTGAATTTCGGCTGAAATTCTGAAAAACTGCGTATCAGTCGACTGCCAGGATCGCGGTCGACTGGGATTGAGGGCAGTGTGTATTTTTCTGGTTTCTGAGGGGGTTTTTCAGAAACATGAGTCAGTTATATTTGGCACCAAGGGTAGGGTTGCTTGGGGCAATCTTTTGATGGTGTCAAAGGGGGAGAATTTGAGTATTAAGTTAGGGTTGGGTTTGAAACATAACTTAGGATGGAGTGTGACTTTAGAGTTAAGTTGGGAGAACTTAACTTGGAATTAGCAATAAGGATTGAAATTTGAGAGAAAGCATAGGTTAAGAGGGAGGTAGCCTCTTGTGTGATATGTTTGAATTTCAATTGTTTTTGCTATTATTATTGCTATATGTTTACCTAACTTAATATGTTGTCACACATCAAAAAGGGGGAGATTGTTAGGGCAATCGGCCCTGAGATGATCTGGAGGATCATGATATTTTGATGTATGGGCAATATAGCTAAGTTAGTATTTGAGTTAGTCTCATATGTGTACATGAGTGTGCAGGTGTACAGGTACACATGGACTTGGTTGATGTCTTCATGTGAAGGATGGCATAGAGGCAAGCTAGAGGTTTGTGTGTGCATCCGAGGGACCGTTGGATAGCAGAGATGATGAGCCGAGGGACGCGGACTTCTAGTCGTACATAAAGGGTGGCATGGAGGTAAGCTGGAGGCTTGTGTGCGCATCCGAGGGACGAGGGCCAAAGATGAAGAGGGCGTGAAGGTAACAGTCAAGACTGCTGGTGAAGAGTCAACTGAGTTGTAAGGGTCTGAGTATGGGTGTGTGTACTTAGGGGCTAAGCCGGGAGGGTTTGAGTGCGGAGAGATTTGTACTCAGGAGTAAAACCTTAGGCTTAGGTGTGTACCAGTCGACTGGCCCAGGGGCAGTCGACTGGTGTTGACTGGAGCAGCTGGAAGATTCGAACGTTGTACTGTAACGGTCGAATCTGAGTAGTACTAGTCGACTACCCCAGGGGCAGTCGACTGGTAGCGACTGTTTCCAGATTCGAGCCCTATTTAAAGGGGCTCGTTTCCTACTACTCTCTTGACGAAACTCGCTTGGATAAAGTGGGTTAGTAGTCTACTGTGATCAGAGAGTGTCCGAAGTGTTGTGGCGAGGTTTTTCCACCCACAAGGAGCGACAGATCTAGCCGGGGGTTGATCCACCGAAGGATTCTTGGATTAGTCACCCGACCGGGATGGATACCAAGTAAATCAGGTTGTTAACATTGTTTAGTTCTTATTTACTTTGTATATTATTGTTTCCGCTGCGCTAACAAATTTGTAGAGATCCAATCCGAAAAAGTGCTATTCACCCCCCCCCCCTCTAGCACGCCTAGATGATCCTTCAAGAGAGTCTTCGGAGTGAGGGAGAGTGAATATGTAAGCTGGGCAGTCGACTGGGAATGGATCAGTCGACTACCAGCGGGAAAACTCAAACTCACAGAAAGATTAGTCGACTAGTCCAGGACCAGTCGACTGATTAGGTCAAAAATCTAGCCGTTGAGTTAGCAGTCGACTGGCAGCAGCTAGTTCAGCCTTAGGCTCTATTTAAGAGAGCTTCGTTTTGGCTGAGGCCTCTTAACAAATTTGGCTTTGGTTAAAGGCCAAAAAGTAGTCTAAGAGCTCAGAAGTGAAGTTCGGTTTGTGGCGAGGTTTCTCCACCCACAAGGAGCTACACGAGCTAGCCGAACGACATCCGGGGAGTCATCCACCGACGGTTCGGGATCGTCCACCTTATGTACAGCCGTGGAATAGGAGCTTCATCTCCGAACCACGTAAAGGTGACCCGTTAGCATTGCTTTAGTTTTTATTTAGTATTTCTGCTTGCGCATACTAACGTTGTAAGTAGAAAATCAAATGAAAGCTATTCACCCCCCCCCCCCCTCTAGCTTCACGGTATGATCCTAACAAAGGTAACATTCAATATCCCATCTATTTTTTTAATCATCTTCTTAAAGATGCAGAGACTCAGTACACCATCCTCAAGAAGCTAGCGTATATACTAGTCTTAATTGGACAGAGGATGATGCCTTATTTCTTAGCACATCCCATTATGGTGTTCACCAATAGTCCGCTCGGGCATGTCCTCACAAATCATAAGGTGTCTGGGCGGTTGATCAAGTGGACCACAAAGTTAAGCGACTATGGGATCTAGTATCAACCTCGAATGACTATCAAAGCTCAGGCTTTTGCTAACTTCATGCTCGAGAAGATTCCTGCTCCTGACTCCGAGGAGATCTGGAAGATTTATATTGACGACTTGTTAATCAGAGGTTAAGCACAGTCGGCGTTTTAATTATATCTCCTCGCAAAGATGTACTACAATTATCTATATGACTCAACTTCCGAGCTACCAACAATGAAGCCGAGTATGAAGTAATATTAGCTGGACTGCAAGCCGCTAGGCAGGTCAGAGCCACTCGGGTTATCTTGTATTCAGATTCTCAACTAGTGGCACAACAACTCGAAGGAGATTTTAAAGTTCAGAATGAACGACTGCAGAGGTGTATAACAACATACAATCAATTGAAAACTACTTTTGTTGAAATGACTCTGCAGAAAATTTCTTGAGCCGATAATGTCAAGGCTAATGAATTAACCAAGCTAGCAAGTTCTTTAGCATCATGGACGTTGAATGAGCCTATCATCCAGGAGGAAGTTGTGACTCAAATAGACGGAGAACTTGTTGACATCGTATTTCCCGACTGGAGAGAACCTTATATAGCATTTCTCCGCAAAGGGATAGTACCCAGAGATTGTAATCAGACCCGACTCTTTAAGCGCAGGGTTGCTCGGTTCATGTTGGTCGGGGAACAGCTCTACAAAAGGGTGTTTGTCAGGCCATTACTCAAGTGCATCGTCTCGGGTGATGTTGAGTATATTATGCGAGAAGTTTATGAAGACATATATGGGAGTAATACTAATGGTTGGTCAATGGCTAGGAAGATTATTGTAGCCGAATACTTCTGGCGAACACTACAAGCAAATGCGAACAAGTTTGTCGCGCGGGTGCGAGTCTTGCTAAAAGCATCAATATATCCATCATCGTCCGACTGAACTACTTTGAGCTTCTACAGTCTCTTGTCCCTTCGACCAGTGGGGAATGAACATTGTAGGCCCCTTTCCGATCGGGCCGCAACAGAAAAAAAAATTCTGGTTTTGGTGGATTACTTCTCCAAATGGGTTGAAGCTGAGTCACTCGCCCAAATTACTAAGGCAATTGTGATGAAAATCCTGTGAAAGGATATTGTCTGTAGGTACGGGATTCCTCATAAACTAGTGCCCGATAATGGGAGGTAATTTTCAGATCCCTAGCTTAAGAAATGGTCTGAAGGACTGGGTATTCAGTAGACCTTCATTTCAGTAGCTTATCTATAAAAGCAATGACCAGGCGGAAGTTGTCAATGGGGAAATAATCAGAGAGCACAAGATAAAGCTGAAGCACATCAGTGGTAGCTAGGTAGAGGAGCTCCCGAGTAGTACGATAAGACCATAAGATGCTCGAGTTATATGTTTTTAGAATTTTAAAACTTAGATACATTAATTGAGTAATATTGGAGCAAAATATGATAACACTCATCTTAGGTGGCCCAGTATCGTCGACCTTCTAACTAGATACAGAACAGTAAATTACGAGGGATCTTTTGTCCTAGCATAACAGTCCTTTCTATGGGGAAGGTTAAGCAACCAACTAGCCATTTTGCACTGGCTGAGAATTGACCCCAAGATATGTTGGACAACCACCCATTTAGTTACCAACTATGTCAATTCGTGGAGGCGTGAATTAAATAATATTGGAGCAATAGGTAATAATGATCACCTCAGGCGGCCTAGTATCGCCGCCCCCACAGTTAGATATAAGTCAAGTGGGGATTACCCTAGTACAACGGTCCTTTATATAGGGAGGTAAGACACCTAACAGGGTATTTTACATCTACGAGAAATTGACTCCAAAATCTTTTGAAATAACCACTCATGGTCTTTGCATGGAGGAGGTAAGACATCTGACGGGGTATTTTACATCTGCTAGAAATTTATTCCAAAATCTATTGAAGTAACCACTCATGTAATTATAAACTACGTTGATTCATGAGGGGATGAATTGAATAATATTGTAGCCAAAAGCTAGAATCCACTACCCAGCAATCCCACACAGTCGACCCCACATGGCTCTGCCATGAAGACTGACACGTCGGCTTGACTCTGTTAGGCAAGTCTGCTCGGCTCGGCTCAACTCTGCTAGGCAAGTCGGCTCGGCTCTACCAAGAAAACTTGTAGGTCAGTTCAGCTTTGCCAGGAAGATTGGCGGCTCGACTCTACCAGGAAGATTGACAGGTCGGGTCAGCTCTGCAAGGAAGAGATGGTCGTTGACCTCCCTTGATTTTGACCCAGCACAACATTTGTTTACTCATGGCAGCTTTTCATAATCCCTGTATCACTGGTTTCACAGGGAATCAATTCCTGGTTTCGGTTGTGATGCAATTTGTGACCAAGTATCAAGAGAAAGGTCCAGAAATAGTTGAAGCTATCAAAGGAGTGAAATCGTGTAGATGAAAACAATGTGTTCTTGACAAATCTGCTAACAAGCAAACTCGGCTGTAAGATGAGCCAATTGTTAGTAGGCAAGATTTTCCTTTGACACCATTCCTTGAGATGATCTGAATTGTTTTGCTAGATTTTGTTGTGTTAGCTTAAACGCGGGGTTTATGGCGTCTTTCTTGTTGCTCAGAGTATGATTGAAATGAATACTACTATTAGGCTTTTGAAATTGTCTTTTGATTAAAGGAATTAGTTACTGCCATATAGATACTTGGCATGTTTATCCTTTTGAACTTGAAGTGTGAATCAAATGTGTTCAAGCTACTTGAATGCGGAAGGATGGAAACAATCATCCTCAGAGTGTTGAGCTGAAGTGCAAGTTGAGTTGCCATTTATGAGGAAGTGTGTAGTCATTTGGTCTATACAAGAGTGGTCAAGACATGAAGATTGTCTCAAAGGTCATTGACTTGATTGTCACTTTGAACAATGAATTCACAATTTCTCTTCAACTACAAGAAATGGCTGATTTAAATGGTTCTTGTGAATTGTAAATAGGAGGATGTTTTGTTGGCGTTTATATCTCATGTGTGATATATTTCACATGATTTTCTTATTCAGCAACGATAAACTGTTGATAAAATTTGACATGAGATGACTCGAGGTGTTTCAGTTCCTACTCGAGATGCCTTGGATTCAAACTGAGATGCCTCGGGTTCAAACTGAGGTACCTCAGTTTTGCATTTCGTCTTTTTTTCGCTTGGGTGATTTTCGGCCGACCAGAGTTAGGCTCACCTGAACCCGACCCGACTCTGGCCTTACGCCTCGAACGAGCTTCCTCCCCGGCTTCTCGTCCCTTAGACGCCGCGCACACCCTTCTCGCTCCACTGATGTACACTTTCGCAGTCTTCGCATTCCTCGGATGCACCGAGTCCGTCGGCTCTTTTCCCATGTCATCCATCTCGTCTGCTGTGTCTTTTGTTCGACTTTCTACGCTCTTAAGCTCCTGCACATTTAAACACATGGATCAAAATAAACTAGCACCTAATTTGACAAACCAGCCTGAGATACTTACATATCTATCTAGTTGTAGATGATGATTTGATGCAAATGCGACTACTTTCTCTTGCAGGCTTCTAGGATGCACTATGCTCTTCTGATATTTAGCGATACCACTTGTTGCGGCACGTCTATAGATTTCGGACTATAATCCTCTTTTTGATACCTTAATTCGACAATTAACTGGTGGTCGAAGAAAACACTTTCTTGGGAGGGAAAGACACAACTCATCACCAACGTTTTATGGATTGGAATGTTTCTGTTCTCTATTTTACCATTACCATAGCGAATAATTGCCCAGTCTACAGCATCTACAAGTCTTTATGTAGACGTCTAAATACCCCCAATGTCTTAGACGGATATGTGCAGGCTTAAAGATGAAGGAGGATCGGACTTCGTGAGTTGAGAAGTGGAAACATTACCCTACTAGCTATGGTACTTTGGCGGATATAGGCGAAGGAATATGCTCTTTAGATCAAATAGGTGTGCCATACCAAATTGAAATAAATTAAATAAATTTCATGATTATCCTATTTATATGATTCTTAGGTTAATATCTTGGCATGCGAAAATGACATCCCGAGATGAGACATCTAAAATATTCATTCGTAATCAATTTTAAATCTTAATCCTCTTAAATGTTCCTCATAGTATTTGAGAAATTATTTATTTAAAAAATAATTAATAAGGTTGAGTAATTTTGAATATGAGGCACTCAATCCAGACCTAAACATTACACGGTTTCATTTTTCATTTGGAGAAAATTTTTTTATAAAATTTATCGTAATTAGGAATTGAATTTGAAATAATTGGAAAATAAGTAAGCACCCTCTTATTGCACCCTAGATCCGTTCTAATTTTCTTAGAAAAATGAAAGCGACATGATAAAATTCTGTATAAATGGGGCGAAAGGGCAACTTTTCAGTCAGATAACCAAAGTTTGTGGGCGAAAGATCTACAGCCGTCGTTACATCAAACAGTTGGGTTTACACAGCGATGTCTCGGCGTCTCTGCCCCGCCGTCCACCGTCGACTTCAGGTGACTGCCACTCTCGGCCATCATCGGACGGCCGCCGCCGCATCTCGTCCACACTTTCTGGGTTTTGTCAAACCCTATTCCGTCTCCTCCGTCGGCGCCGACGATCCCTCATCCCTGACCGCCTCCTTGCTCACGAGATCGTGCGGGATCTCCGACCATGCCGCCCTCTCCATCTCCAAGAAAGTTCAGCGCGACGACCTCGACAGAGCGCTCTCGGTGCTCTCTCTCCTCAAGGACTACGGCTTCGAAGAAGCCCATCTCGTCCGCCTCGTCGACCGCTTTCCTCGTGTCCTCTTGATGGACGTCGAGAAGACCTTGAAGCCCAAGCTGGAGTTCTATTGCGGGATCGGCCTCGTCGGAACCGCCCTCCCGGAGATCATGTCAGTGAGACCCCGGCTGCTGACGAGCAGTTGGAGAAGCGAATGCTCCCCAACGCTGAGCTCCTCAAATCGATTTTGAAAACGAATGCGAACCTTGTGAATGCCCTAAAGCACGAACCTTGGTTGATCACCTTAGACATCAGAACCACCGTGCTTCCCAACGTCGATGCTCTGCGCGCAAACGGCGTGCCCGATGAGGTAATCTTACTGCTTTTGACCGTTATGGCGGCGCTTTGCTAAAAGATACATCTCAATTCATTGAGACCTTTGACGAGATAAAGAAGATGGGCATCTGTCCGAAGGAAACCACTTTCGCCCGTGCCCTCGGGGTGTTCGCTATATTACCCAAGAAGAAGTGGTAGGAGAGAGTTGAGAACTTGAGGGGATTGGGATGGTCGCAGGATCATGTCTTGGAGGCCTTCGCAAAGCAACCTCACATTGTGCAGTTACAAACTGAGAAGATAAGGAAGATCGCCATGTTTGTGGCAGAGAAGCTGGCATGGACACCGGAGCACACTGTGAAGTATTCAATCGTTCTGATAATGAGCCTGGAGAAGAGGTTGATGCCCAGGTATGCCGTCCTGAGGATTCTCATGCACAAGGGATTAATCAAGACTGGCTTCACAGGGACACATTTTATGATTTCGAGCAAGAACTTCCAGATGAAATTTGTCACCAAGTATCAAGAGAAAGCTCCAGAAATAGTTGAAGCTTATCAAGAAGTGAAATCGGATAGATCACTACACAAATCTGCTAACAAGAAAACTCTTCTGTAAGACAAGCCAATATGGTAAGCAGCCAAGTTTTTCCTCTTACACCATCCCTTGAGATGATCTGAATTGTTCAGTTGTTGCATGCATCTTTGCTAGATTTTGTTGTGTTAACTTAAACTCAGTTTATGGCATGTTTCTTGTTGCTTAGAGTTTGATTGAAATGAATACTATCAAGCTTTTGAAAATTGATTTTTGATAAAGGTCATTAGGTGATCATGTATTTTTCCTTTTGTGTGAGTGATATTAGTTAATAGTGCCTTTACTAATTACAATTGTTTTATCCTAAGTACATTTTCTTAAGGTGCTATTATGCTCTTGATATATATAATCCTGTGGGGGATAGGAGAAAAGATGATAGTTATGCTTGAGACATGTGAGCTACATGAAGCTACAACCTTAAAGTTTACATGAAACAAATAGATTTAGATTTGGCATATTTCAAACCCGAGCCAAGTCGATTAGACGATTGAATTTGCAAACTTAGCAACAAAATGATATCGAACATGTCGAGTCATTAGACATAGAGTGACATAGTAGGGTAATGGTAAAAAGACCATCAAATTAAGGCACAAGCAATGTGGTGCAATGTGAAAAATGTTTTAGGTGGCATCCTAAGTGCTATTTTTGTGTGGAAGTTTAAATTGAACATTGATGTGCGTCTCATGCATGAACAAAGTAGAAACTTTGATGTCAATTACCCTACTTTTACTTAATCCAATATTCTTAAAGTAGGTGCTTTAAGGTTAATTCCGCTTTCAGAAATCTACTAGTGTCTGGTACAAAAACAGAAACTCTGTTTTTTTTTTTTCTTTCCTTCTATTCTCGTGACAGCCAGCAAAATTTAGAGGCTTTTCTTAAATTCCCTTCCCTTCCATAGATACGTAAACTTGTTGTCTCCCTTCATTCATCTTCTCAACCTGATTTGCATGATCAGATAGGCTACGATCTTGCGTCTTCCCAACAAATCCTCAACTTTGGGACCTGTTCGATCCCTTCCATAGAGATTTCATTGCAAGAACAGAGCTCCAACTCCAGATCGTGATTTGGCACAAGGTTCGCGTCTCATTTGGAGGAAAAATTCTTGCAAATATACCGTAGCTAGGGAAATTTCCGTGTAGCCAGGCCGGTCGTCCGAGGTTGATTAGAAAAATCTTATTAATCATTTTGTAATTGTGCATACGTGCTCGTGAGACGGATGGTGATGAGAAATTCTAATTGTGCTCAGATTATTTTCAAATAATTGATTGATAGAACTGAATAATAAATAATAATATCGAATAATATATTGAAAGATAGTCCTATCATTTCAAAGAGGGGCGGGTGGGAACCGGCATTTTTTGACAAAATAAAAGATAAAAAAGGACCTCGATTTTGATTAATTGTGTATCATCAAAGATAGTGATACTCCCATACCATATTTGGTGTGAAATTTTTTTAATTTTTCTAATTGTTAAAAAATATTATTATATTATATAATTAATAAAATCAAATATATTATATATTATTAAATATCATAAATAAAAATTAATTTGTAATTATTATTTTTCCCTCGTTATTTATAGTAATATTAATTATTTATTATAAATTTAAATTAAGTATATTTAATAGCATATTTTAATTTTATTATGCATATTTATAAATATTTAATTTATTAAAAAATTATTTATAATTATTTAATATATTTTAATTATAATTATATTTATAAATTATATCACTAATTTCATAAAAAAATAAAAAAATATTAAATATGAAAATGATAATTTTTTATATATTAGTTGGATGCAAAATTCTAAAAAAATTAACCTATTAAATATAAATGAATTAATAATTTTAAATATAATAATTATCATTAAAAGGTTAATAAATTAAAATGTAAATTGATAATTAAATTATGAATAAGAAAAAATATAATATTCTAATAAATATTCCTTTTTAATGTGACATAGTGTGAATGGATTGGAGTTAAAATAGTAGTTGGTACTAAAATTATCCTATTTTAGTATGAGAATATTACACTAAATCTGTTATTTATGATTGAAGATAATCTAAGCGTAACTTCAATCTATCATCAAAATACCAAATATGATACCATATTACTCTAACCCATACACCATATTCCCACACCAAAAATATAAAAATGATACACAACATAAATTCGCAACGTGAAACTTAACGTGAATAATCTGGTACTCCAATTACAGTAATCCTCGACAGATTCATGCGTGTTCCCGTAGGTTATAGTTTAGTTCGGGGTGACAGTCGGAGGTTCGCCGTCGATGTCCAGCCTACAATCGAACATATACATGAAAAATATCACATCATTCACATTGAATTTTATATTATGAATTCGCGCTCTCTATCATAGATCTCAAAAATAATATGGAAATAGTGCATCACCAAGATGTCCACAGATGTGGAAATTTCACAAATTTTTTTTTAATTTTCTAAAAAATCTTATTATATTATATAATTAATAAAAATAAATTTAATATATATTATTAAATATTATAAATAAAAAATAATTTATTATTATTATTTTCTTGTTTTTTATAAAAAATATTAATTATTTATTATAAATTTAAATTATGTGTAAGTGGGTATTTAATAAGATTTAATTTATTAAAAAATTTATTTTAATTATAATAAATTTGAATCAAGTGTTAGTAAACGTTGTATTCTGTGTATAAACGAGGAACGAAAGGGTAACTTTTCAACGAACTAAAGTTTGGGCGAAAGATCTGTAGCCGTTCTTACATCGAACACTTGGTTTACACAGCGATGTTTCGGCTTCTCTGCGCCGCCGTCCACCGTCAACTTCAGGCGACTGCCACTCTCGGCCATCGTTGGACCGCCGCCTCTCGTTCACACTTTCTGGGTTTAAAAGTGGGTTTTGTCAAACCCTACACTGTCTCCTCCGTCGGCGCCGAAGATCCCTCCTCATCCCTAATCGCCTCCTCCCTCACGAGATCGTGCGGGATCTCCGACCATGCCGCCCTCTCCATCTCCAAGAAAGTCCAGCTCGACGGGCTCGACAAAGCGCTCTCGGTGCTCGCCCTCCTCAAGGACTACGGCTTCGACGACGCCCATCTCGTCCGCCTCGTCGACCGCCTTCCTCGTGTCCTCTCGATGGACGTCGAGAAAACCTTGAAGCCAAAGCTGGAGTTCTATTCCGGGATCAGCCAAGTCGGAACCGCCTTACCGGAGATCCTGTCAGGGAGCGGGAGCCCCTGGCTGCTGAAGTGCAGCGTGGAGAAGCGATTGCTCCCCAACGCTGAGCTCCTCAAATCGATTTTGAAAACGAATGAGAACCTCTTGGATGCCATAAAGCATACGATTTTAATTATTTATTATAAATTTAAATTAAGTATATTTAATAGCATATTTTAATTTTGTTATGAATATTTATAAAGATTTAATTTATTAAAAAAATTATTTATAATTTATTTAATATATTTTAATCATATTTATATTTATAAACTATATCACTAATTTCATAAAAAATAATAAAATATTAAAAATGAAAATGATAATTTTTTATATATTAGTTGGATGCAAAATTCTAAAAAATTAACCTATTAAATATAAATGAATTATTAATTTTTAATATAATAATTATCATAAAAGGTTAATAAACTAAAATGTAGATTAATAATTAAATTATGAATTTCAAAAAAATATAATATTCTAATAAATATTCCTTTTTAGTGTGGCATAATGTGAGTGGATTGGAGCTATAATAGTATTTGGAACTAAAATTATACTATTTTACTATGAAAATATTACATTAAAACTCGTGTTTATGATTGAAGATAATCTAAGAGTAACTCCAATCCATCACCGGAACATCAAATATGATGTAAAACTCATATCATATTACTCTAACCTATACATCATATTCCCACACCAAAAATACAAAAATGATACACAACATGAATTCGCAACGTGAAACTCAACATGACTGATGTGGCTGTTGGGACTGGTAGACGATCTAGAGGGGGGGTGATTAGCTTCGATTTGCTCCGTGATGATTTGTCGCAGCGGAAGACTCGAGCAAACGCTAACACTAAGGATTTACTTGGTATCCACCCCGGACGGGTGACTAATTCAAGGATCCACTCTCCTCACTCTCTCATACACTATAAAATATCTCCTTCTTGAGGTGGAGAAACCTCTTACAAGCTTCCAATAAGATACAACAAGAATCTAAGCAAATACAAAATAAAATCTTACAAGATTTACAATGATAAGCTCATGATTTGCTTTCCTTGCTATCTTCAAGCTTGTGATTGCCTCTAGAACCTTGAAAATACAGTAGCAATATCCTCCAAGGCTTCCCTTGAATGGCACTGATGAAGAAGAAGAAGGGGAGAAGAGATGTAGCTCAAAACCTGCGTGAAAACCCTTATACCCGACGCCTAGGGTTTCCTAATCGATTACTCAATCGATTACCACGTCATACTTAGCCGTTCAACGACTAGTTTTTGAACCTGAATCGATTAGCCAATCGATTAAGACTGCCCTTAATCGATTGCTTAATCGATTCAGCACATCTCTGTGCTCTTGCGTCACACTGCAGTAATCGATCACCTGATTGATTACTGGACCCCTTAATCGATTGACTAATTGATTAAGGGAAGGCTGAATCGATTACCCAATCGATTCAGCCACTTTCTGTTCTCGCAACAAAACTCTTTTAATCGATTACCCAATCGATTCACTCTCTTCTTAATCAATTACCCAATTGATTAAGATCCTCCTTAATCAATTACCTAATTGATTACGGTCCTTCTTAATCAATTACCCAATTGATTAAGATCCTTCTTGTTCTCGTGAGACAACAACCCAATCGATCACCCAATCGATTGAGACTAACCTAACTTGTGTTCACGGTCAACCTCTTTGACCAATCTGGATTTCTCGGTCAACCCCTTTGACCAATCTGTATTTCCCCATCCTAGCTCTCAACTAGGACTTAACATGATTCCCAACCAGGTTTGCCTAACACTCGAGTTAGGTCTAGTCTCTCGGTAGACTTCCACCTTGCCAACGTGCGATCTACCCGATCCACCTTGACTTCATTCACCTAGTCCCACTAGGTCTTTTCCCATTGCCCGCGTGCGATCTCCCTAATCCACCTGGACTTCACCTAGTCTCACTAGGTGTGCCTAGTCCCACTAGGTCTTTTCCCATGCCAGCGTGCAATCTCCCCGATCCACCTGGACTTCACCTAGTCAAGTCTCCAGTCAACCTTGACTCACTTGACATCATACGACATTCAAACATAATTATCAAACATTGAAACATCCAAACATAAGCTCACCAAGCTTATAAAACATCGGCTCACTCGAGCCTAGTCAACCTAGGTCAACCCTGACCTAACCAAGATTGCACCAACAGTGGCACTCCAATTACAGTGATCCTCGACGGTTTCATCGTGCCCCACATGTTATAGTTTAGTTCCGAGCGGTGGTCAAAGACCCGCCACCGGTGTCTAAGTTGCAATTGGACGTGTACACGAAAAATGTCACTTTATTCACGTTGACCTAAGCATCCTTACATTGTGCGGGCATCGATTGAAAAGATGAGGAAGACCGCAAAGTTTGTGGAAGAGAAGCTGGCATGGACACCGGAGCACACAGTGAAGAATCCATCCATCCTGACGATGAGCCTGGAGAAGAGGTTGATGCCCAGGTATGTTGTCCTGAGCATTCTCATGCACAAGGGATTAATCAAGACTGGCTTCACAGGGTATCATTTTGTGACGTCGAGCAAGAACTTCCAGATGGAATTTGTCACCAAGTATCAAGAGAAAGCTCCAGAGATAGTTGAAGCTTATCCAAGAAGTGAAATCAGATAGATCACTACACAAATCTGCTAACAAGAAAACTCTTCTGTAAGACAAGCCAATGGTAAGCAGCCAAGTTTTTCCTCTTGCACCATCCCTTGAGATGATCTGGATTGTTCAGTTGTGGCATGGATCTTTGCTAGATTTTGTTGTGTTAACTTAAACTCAGTTTATGGCATGTTTCATGTTGCTTAGAGTTTGATTGAAATGAATACTATCAAGCTTTTGAAAATTGATTTTTGATTGATCTAATCGGCCCCAGAGACTCAAATTATGTTTGTTGATCCAAATGTCATTAGATGATCATGTATTTTTTCTTTTTTGTGAGTGATATTAATTAATAGTGTCTTTACTAATTATAATTGCTTTATCCTATGTACATTTTCTTAAGGTGCTATATGCTCTTCATATATAATAATCCCATGGGGGCTAGGAGAAAAGATGATAGTTATGCTTGAGACATGCGAGCTACATGAAGCTACAACCTTAAAGTTTACGTGAAACAAATAGATTTAGATATGGCATATTTCAATTTCAAATGCGAGCCAAGTTGCTTAGACAATTGAATTGTAACCTTAACACTAAAATGCTATCGAAGGGTAACGGTAAGAAGACGATCAAATTAAGGGACAAGCAATGTGGTGCAAAGTGAAAAATGTTTTAGGTGACATCCTAAGTGTTATTTTGGTGTGGAAGTTTAAATTGAACATTAATATGTGTCTCATGCATGAACAAAGTAGAAGCTTTGATGTCAATTACCCTACTTTTACTTAATCCAATATTCTTAAAGTAGTTGCTTGAAGGTCAATTCCGCTTTCAGAAATCTATTAGTGTCTGGTACAAAAACAGAGACTCTGTTTTTTTTTCTTTCCTTTTATTCTCGTGACAGCCAGCAAAATTTAGAGGCTTTTCTTAAATTCCCTTCCCTTCCATAGATAGGTAAACTTGTTGTCTCCCTTCATTCATCTTCTCAACCTGATTTGCATGATCAGATAGGCAACGATCTTGTGTCTTCCCTACAAATCCTCTGCTTTGGGACCTGTTCGATCCCTTCCACAGAGATTTCATTGCAAGAACAGAGCTCCAACTCCAGATCGAGATTTGGCACAATTGTACGTGCCCTTGAACCTTTTTCCTTGAGCCTTCTGGTTCGGTTACTTCACTTTCTTGGCTTTTAGTTCCGTCAGGTTGGACATCTCGTCGACTGTCCGCTTTGTTCCTCTAGAGTCTGATAATTTTCGATTATCCCCATCTATTCGCAGCCGCAGGATGAGGTCTTCAAGTCCCATCTCCTTCTGCTTGTGCTTTAGGTAATTTTTGAAATCCTTCCATGATGGAGGGAGATTCTCGATTACCGCAGCAACTTTGAATAACTCATTCAGCGGCATTCCTTCGGCGTCCAGATCATGCATTATCAGTTGCATGTCTTGGACCTGAGACGTGACGCTCTTGGAATCCACCATTTTGAAATTCAGAAACTGGTCGACGATGAATTTCTTCAGTCCGGCGTTTTTGGTTTTGTAATTCTTCTCCAACGATTCCCACAGTGACTTGGACGTCTCCATCATGTAATATACGTTATATAGCGCATTGTCCAGCGCATTAAGAACGTAATTGCGGCACAGGAAGTCTCCGTGTGACCACGCATCGCGAGCAGCCTGGCTCCCGGAATTATTTTCCGTAGCGGCTAGCGGGTCTTCACGTAGGAACCGTACAAGGTTCAGCGTGGTCAGGTAGAAAAGCATCTTCTGCTGCCATCTTTTGAAGTCGTCTCCGTTGAATTTCTCCGGCTTCTCGGCGTGAGGGGCGGCGGTTGGTACATCGTTGATTCCGATCATATCAGTTTCCCGAATATCGTTTTACGATTGTTGGTTGCTGACTTGTATCTCCTCGGTATTTAACTTAGTCGATTTACGAACGTCAGATCTTCTGGCAGACAGATTTGGATCGTTCATAACGAAAGGGTATAACCCTTTAAAGGTCTTTTAATCTCGTCCCTTGATCTGAAGAGTTATAACTCTTCAGATCTCATCTTGATCTCAGCCGCCAGATTAGAACATTTAATCTGACGCTACAGATCCATCCTCCCTCTTCACAGTCAGATTCGAATCTGACGCTCCAGATCGCACCTGCCTGCGATCTGTTTAGATCTTTGATCCGACGGCCACCATCAGTTCGTCCAATCCAGTCATCGTTCTCTACACAGTCACGTGCCACATAGGCACTTCCTCGTCACCGACATGTCACGTGGCGCCACCTGATCACGCCAAGTGGAGCAAGTGCAAAGTGCGCCAACAAAGCGCTCATTGCGCGCGTGCGCGCGTGGCAGGTGGCAGGCTTGCCCAAGGGTAGAGACCTCTTGTACTTTTGTATTAATAATATTAGCACAGGAACATATATAAAGAAACACTGGCTCTCGCCGGTTAACAATGTGGAACTAAAAGCCCCATCTTTTTCTTTAAAGTTTATTTGAATGTATCTTAAATAATTAATTTATCATTCACTCTTAATCGGTTTTGAACAAATAAATAGTCCAGATTTATCTATGCGAAATGTAGATTTCGATTTTGAAGTCAAACTTGACTTTCAACGATCGATGGCATCAAAATTTTGCTTTGCAAAATCGTATCCAACATTTTCTTGTTAGCAGATTTGTCTAGTGATCTATCCGATTTCACTTCTTTGATAAGCTTCAATTATCTCTGGAGCTTTCTCTTGATACTTGGTGACAAATTCCATCTGGAAGTTCTTGCTCGAAGTCATAAAATGTGTCCCTGTGAAGCCAGTCTTGATTAATCCCTTGTGCATGAGAATGCTCAGGACAGCATACCTGGGCATCAACCTCTTCTCCAAGCTCATTGACAGAACATTTGGCCCTCACGGGCTGGATCAGATGGTAAGGCGCTTGGCGCTTGAATCAGAGGTCATGGGTTCAAGGGTCGACGGTATGCAAAGGGATAAAACCTTGGCTGCTGTTTACAAAAAAATCCCTCGAACCCCGGGCGCCTTGCCATCCCAGCATTCACCGTGATTTACCCCCTCTGGACACTCGTGGGGCAGAGACCAGGGGGCCGTCGGGGTGGCGGTTCCATCTTTTTTTTGAATCATTGACAGAACATTTGGATTCTTCACTATGTACTCCGGTGTCCATGCCAGCTTCTCTTCCACAAACTTGGCAGTCTTCCTTATCTTCTTAGTTGATGCCCACAAAACGTAAGGATGCTTTGCGAAGGCCACCAAGATATGATTCTGCGACCACCCCAATTCCTTCAAGTTCTCCGCTTTCTCCTCAAACTTTTTCTTTGCCGATGCCGCGAGAACCCCAAGGGCATGGGCGAATGTGAATTTCTTCGGAGAGATACCCATATTCTTTATCTCGTCAAAGGCCTCATTGAATCGATCTGTATCTGTCACGAAAGCGTGGCCGTGACGGGTTAAAAGCACTAAGATTACCTGATCAAGCACGCTGTATGCTCGCAGAGCATCGACCTTGGGAAGCACAGTGGTTCTGGAGTCAAAAGCGATCAACCGAGGTGAGTGCTTTAGGGCATCGATGAGGTTCTCTCATTCGTTTTCAAAATCGATTTGAGGAACTCAGCGTTGGGGAGCAATCGTCCTTCTATTAAAGGAAGGAAACGATCTAATTTTCCTAGAAAAATGAAAGCAATATCATAAAATTCTGTATAAATGGGGCGAAAGGGCGACTTTTCATAGTCAGATAACCAAAGTTTGTGGGCGAACGATCTACATCCGTCGTCGCATCAAACAATTGGCTTGCACAGCTATGTTTCGGCGTCTCTGCGCCGCCGTCCACCGTCGACTTCAGGTGACTGCCACTCTCGGCCATCATCGGACGGCCGCCGCCGCATCTCGTCCACACTTTCTGGGTTTTGTCAAACCCTATTCCGTCTATTCCGTCGGCGCCGACGATCCCTCATCCCTGACTGCCTCCTTGCTCACGAGATCGTGCGGGATCTCCGACCATGCCACCCTCTCCATCTCCAAGAAAGTTGAGCGCGACGACCTCGACAGAGCGCTCTCGGTGCTCTCTCTCCTCAAGGACTACGGCTTCGAAGAAGCCCATCTCGTCCGCCTCATCGACCGCTATCCTCCTGTCCTCTTGATGGACGTCGAGAAGACGTTGAAGCCCAAGCTGGAGTTCTATTGCGGGATCAGCCTCGTCGGAACCGCCCTCCCGGAGATCCTGTCAGTGAGACCCGGGCTGCTGAAGAGCAGCTTGGAGAAGCGATTGCTCCCCAACGCTGAGCTCCTCAAATCGATTTTGGAAACGAATGCGAACCTTGTGAATGCCCTAAAGCACGAACCTTGGTTGATCACCTTAGACATCAGAACCACCGTGCTTCCCAACGTCGATGCTCTGCGCGCAAACGGCGTGCCCGATGAGGTAATCGTACTGCTTTTGACCCGTTATGGCTGCGCTTTGCTAAAAGATACATCTCAATTCATTGAGACCTTTGACGAGATAAAGAAGATGGGTATCTGTCCGAAGGAAACCACTTTCGCCCGTGCCCTCGGGGTGTTCGCTATATTACCCAAGAAGAAGTGGGAGGAGAGAGTTGAGAACTTGAGGGGATTGGGATGGTCACTGGATCATGTCTTGGAGGCCTTCGCAAAGCAACCTCACATTGTGCTCGGATGGTCACTGGATCATGTCTCGTGAGATGGACGGTGATGATGCTCGTGAGACGGATGGCGATGAGAAACTTTAATTGTGCTCGGATTATAATTTTGTAATTATTACAATACGAATTTATTATTTTCATAAAATTGATTGATGGAATTAAATAATAGATAACATCGAATAATATATTAAAAGATGGGAAAATTTGAGAAAACTCCCCAATATTAAAGTGGTCTTTGCATGCACTCCCCAACCAAAAATATCTTTGCATGCACTCCCTGATGGGATTGACAAGACAGTTTTGTGTGTTATTTTTTTTATCAGTATAAAAGAGTAAAAATTCAGTATAAATCGTAAAGATTTAAGTATAAATTGTTAGAGATTAAGTACTAATTTAAAAAATTTGAGTATTATTTGAAAAAATTTGAGTATACATTGTTTCAGTATATAGTAAAAATTTCAGTATACATTATCAAAATTTAAGTATGAATTGATTTAAATTGAGTATTATTTGAAAAAATTTGAGTATAAAATTTAGAAATTTGAGTATGTGAGGTTGCATCCACCACATCAAGATTTTCACATGAGGGGTCGTCGAAATTTTATACTCAAATTTCTTAAATTAGTACTCAATCTCAAACAATTTATACTCAAATCTTTATAATTTATACTGAGTTTTCACTCTTTTATACTCACGACATTAAGATTTTTACATGAGGGGTCACCGAAACTTTGTACTCAAATTTATTATATTAGTACTCAATCTCAAATAATTTATACTCAAATCTTTACAATGTATACTGAGTTTTTAGTTTTTTATACTCAATCTATTAGGGAGTGAATGCAAAGAATTTATTAAGTGGGGAGTGCATGCAAAGACCAGTTTGGGATTGGGGAGTTTTCTCCAATTAACTCTTAAAAGATAGTCCTATCGTTTCAAAAAGAGGCCTAGAAAGTATTCCTTGTAAGTGTATTGATAGATGTAATAAAGTATTCCTTGAACATGTCAAAAATGATAGATGTATTTCTTGAAGATGTCAAAAATGATAGATGTATTTCTTGAAGATAATCATATCTTAAGTCCTAGAAAGTCACAATATTTTAGATGTAATAAAGTATTGATTTTAACTATAATGAGAAAATTGAAATTGAATAATCATGCTGGAATAACTTTAAGCAAATATTTTCAATCTTTTGTAGTTGAGGCTGAAGGTTATGAGAACTTGGCATTTGATAAGAGAAAGTGAAGATGAGGAATCTCGAATAAGAAATATTTTTTTGGCAGATACAAGATGTAGGGTTGTGTATGATTATTTTTCTGATATCGTGACTTTTGATATAACCTATTTGACTAATAGTAATGACATGTCATTTGCTCCATTTGTTGGCATGAATCATCATGGTCAATCTATTTTGTTGGGATATGGATTATGTTAGTGTCGGAAGTACTAGATCGAATCTGATTTTGATAAATGGCAAAGGGTTCAAAGTTAAGTTTATGTTGTGATCTAACGTATTTGCTAAGTGTGTAGGAAAGTCCTAGTTTGTTTAGGCACGAAGTCTTAACCTGCAGGATTGAGCACGAAGTCCTAGTCAAGGACTGGGCACGAAGTCCTAGTCGAGGGTTGGGCATCAAAGACTTGACCGAGGGTTGGGCACGAAGACCTGATCGAGGACTAGGCACGAAGACTTGATCCGGAAGATCGGGCTGAAGACTTAGCCGAGCAAGGACTACGAACAGAAGTAGGGACGGGTCGAGATACGAATGTCTCGAGATCCGGGAGCTTCGGAGGTCGAGTAAAAGTCCAACCGGAGGTGCCGGTTGGTAAAAGATAACTTCTCCAAAGTGGAGTAGATGAGGACGCGCTCCCCGGAAGAGGGAACAGTAGGTGTTGACCCAACCTAGGATTTAATTTGAAATCCAAAGTCAAGATCAGATAGCTCTGGTTGTCAAATATTCATGCATTCTATATATATTATTGTTTTCCTAGACTAACCTTGATTGTAGGCTGAGAATAGCAGCTGGCTGCATTGGGGGCGCCTGAGAGGTCTCAGGCGCCCCAATTGGAGGTTGCTCAGCGTTGGCGAAGCTGAGTTGGCGGCTACTGATTGGACACGCCACGTCAGCACTCAGGCGCCCGAGAGTGTATAAAATTTGGCCGAGTCAGCGGATGACGACAAAGCCTGTAACGCCCCAAAATTTCCATTTTTAGTACTTAAAGTCCTTAGAATTATTTAGAAATGGTTTAGAAATATTCTAGATATTTTTAGGAATTTTTAGAGTATTTTTATGGAATTTTCCGAGTCCGTTTGGTGTTTTTGGAAAAAGAAAAAGAAAAATAAAAAGGAAAATAAGAAAAACGTTTAAGGGCAGCCGGTGGATTGCACCCGCGACCACCACAAAACAGCCCGCGCGCGCAACCAGCCGGGCTAGGATATCAAGCACAGAAAAGGAAGGAGAGACCTATATTTAAGGAGTAGTTAGGTCGATTTGCCCCCCATAAGTATAAATGGAAAAACCAATTAAGTGCAGCTGGAGGATCGAACCCGCGACCAGCACGAAACCAGAAACGCGCGCGACCAGCTGGGCTAGGGTATCAAGCACAGAAAAGGATGGAGAGACCTATATTTAAGGTGTAGTTAGGTTAATCCGCCCCATAAGTATAAATAGGTAATTAAAGAGAGAAGTTTTATTTTCTCTCCTCTCCAAACCCTCACGCCGACCCCTCCTCTTCTGGGCGAAACTACACCAAGCTCTAGGGGGCCGGTTAAGGCTCTTCTCCAAGAGATAATTCTATATTCGGGATCCCCGCGGCGAGAGGAACGCGTAGACGTGAAGAATTCTCCGAGATCTCAAGTTTCTCTCGAGTCCTAGACGTTAATCTTGGTTGTAAGTCCAAGATATCAATGTAAGTACTGCTCACCTGCAGTAAGAGGCGGTTTTTCCGCGAGAATTTCCTTTAAAAGTTTTTAGAAGAGATATTTCCTTTTTGTTTGAGTTTTTGCTTGTGATCTTAGTTCATTATATGCTTATATATGTTGATTAATACCCTATGTGAGTTTAGGGTCCAAGAAAAGCTATGAGAAAAGAAAAGAAAAGATAAAGATAAGAAAAGAAAAGGCCAAGGCCTTAAGAAATCCCCAAAAGTCAAGACTTAGGGATTTTTAGCACGCAAGGTGCTCCAGAAAATGCCAAGGCATTTACAGATAAGAAAAAAAAGAAAGAAAAGCTATTTTATTTTATAAGGCCAGTACCCGGCGTCCAAGGGCGTCGTTAAAGAAATCCAGGTGTCCAATTCCAAGGTCTTGGCCCTGGTAGACCAAGGTCTGCTCTATTAGGATTGGTGGCTCGCTACCCCAACCTTTTAGGGAACGCGCATATCAGATGGTACTTACGTCTTCAGTGGATCCAAGTGATTATTATTTTTAAGTATATGCTTTAGCAAAGTTTCCTAAAGTTTCAGGAAGTTTTCAAAAGTTAAAGAATAGCTAAAGTTTCCAAGTTGAGCCCAGAAAAGTAAATTGAGATTTATTATTGCTTGAGTATGCATGTTTTGAGCTATACATGTTCTTAGTTTTCTTTCAAGCATATTAGTATCTCATATGATGTTCAGTTTGATCTAGAAGCATGTTTGCATATTACGAGTTTTTGTGAGCTAGATAGTACTTACTAAGCTTTTTGCTTACTAGTTGCATTTCCTCTTATTGCAGATAAAGGTAAAGGCAAGCAATTCTGAAGGAAGACGACGAGGCGGTGCTGAGTAGAGTGTGTGTGGTGGCTGATTATGGAGAGATCTTTGAGACGAGACAATTTAGTTATTTGAATTGAAATGTTTAAGTTTATTCAAATTTCAAGTTCTTGCTTATGGAGATTATAGAGTATTTGAGTTTTGGATAGTTTTACATGCTCAATTTCTTAGAGTAAAGATTCCATGTCATTTCTTTTAGCCTATATATTCTTATGACTGCACTGGATGAGTAGAATTGTGAGTAGTTAGAGATATTGATACTTAGTTAGAGAAATAGATGCATGTGCCAAGATAGTATCAATTTCTTCTTTGAATTAAGTTTCATTGCTTAAATATGTTTAGAAAAGTTGCATTCACATTTCATGATGCTTTAGCAAGGTCATAGAACATGTATTTGGTTATATGAATGTATAGAAGTCAAGATTGGTACAAACTTTAGTGTTAAAGTTCATATAACTTGTATAGTTTATTTTCTTCCGCAAAAGTCCAAATTTCAAGTTTATGGATTCGTTTTGATTGGCTAAACTCATTTGAAAACTGTCATAGAGTGTAGAAATGGTGTCATGATTCCATATGGCTCGAAATTATAAGTTTGGAGGAGCTGTGAAGCAACTGCCGAAAACCTGAAAATTCAGATTTCAGGCTATCAGTCGACTGATACAGTATCAGTCGACTGATACCCGACTGTGGTGTTGGGCGAGGCAAGCTTCAAAGTGTACCATATGTGAGCTTTTGAGATAGAAAGTGTGATATGTTATTATACATGACTGCTTAAGTTAGAATATAATTGTTAGATGAATTTAAAAGTTTAAAAAAAAAAGATTTCCGCATTTTTAGTCATGTATCAAAAGTAGAGAAGTAGAGAGAAGTAACGATCCGTCTGAAGGTAGAGAAGGCGGGCCGCTACAAAGCCGAATTGGCGACGTGGAGGCGTCCGAGTGGCAATATAAAAGGGGTTTCAACCCCTCAGTTTAGTACATCAATTCAAGCATTTAGAATCACTACGATTAAGTTTTCGTGCTCAAGTTCTTCGCGCCAAAGCAGTCCGAGATCGACGACACGTTCTTCTACGACGAACCAACTTCTTCCTTAAGCAAGTGTTATCGGTATAAAGTTTTATTTTTATTTGTACTTAAATCTTCATACTCTGTAACCCATTTTGCAGATAATAGAATTGCCCAACAAAAATGGTCAAGGACCGTGAGCCTTGGAGTAGGAGCCGTTATAGACTCCGAACCAAGTAAAATAAAGCTTGTTAGCGTTATTGTTTCTTGTCATTTTGATTATTCCGTTGCGTTTACTCACGTTTTTAATCCAAAAATTTTGTATCAATATTCACCCCCACTCCGCTATCGATCACATCGATCCTACAAGTGGTATCAGAGCGGGTTGCTAAATTTTGGTAAAACCACCAGTTGAGCGGGTTTTCAAATCTTTCGTTATTTTTCGATCAGAAAAGGTATTCTTGCCTTTTTTGATATTTCTTTTTGGTTCTTTTTTCAATCGTAGATTTTTTTCGTTTCTCGAAGTTGATGCAATACCACTCGGGATTTTTATATATATATTTTTTTATACCGCACTACTAATTCAAGACCAAGTCTTGGAACAAGTTTTCTGTTTCTGTTTCTTTCAGGACTCTTTATTGCCCAACAAGAAGGAGAAAGCTCTAATCGGAGATTGTCGGGGACTAATCCATAGATGGATTGAGGGATCATCCACCTCAAGGACACGTCGTAGAGTAGGAGCAAAGAATCTCCGAACTATGTAAACGATAAGTGTTAGCATTTGTATTCTTAATTTCATTGTTTTATTTTGTTTCTGTTTGCGAAAAGCAAACACTTGTAGAAAGAATCAACGGAAGTTCGACAACGAGCTATTCACCCCCCCCCCCTCCTAGCCATACGATCATTCCCAACACTTATCGTCGTTGTCTTTAGGAGTTACGAAATCGTTTTTCATTATTAAGAGTAATTCAAAGTCGGTTTTAAAAAATATTTACATTCACTTTTTCCATATTGCAAATTCCTCCTCAAATTTTGACGGGTAGATGACTGGTCCGACCATTTCGTCATTACTTCATATAGCGATTAGTCCTTTTGGAGTGTCCTCGCTCTGATACCACTTGTTGGGATCGTACGGGTCGACAAGAGGAGGATGAATTGCCTCTTAAAGATAAAAATTAATCTTTTATTCTTTTTTAAACAAAAATAAACGTTAGATTAAATAAGAATAATAACATAAACAATTAATAAGCAAAAGACAGAGGCACAAATGAGTTATTTGGTTATAACCTAGGTGATTGTTAATCCAAAACAAATGTAGCATAATCTCCAGAATACTTTTTGTGGGCGGAGAAACCTCTTACACAATTAAGAACTCAGAGAAAGAAATGAAAGAACAGTAGAAGATTTCGTTTACTATTAGAATGATCAAATGAACTGAGTTCAGGGGTTTATTTATAGCCCTTGTGAAAGTTTATCGAAGTGCTGACATGATGCTTCTCGAGCGCCCGAGTGAACGCGGGCACTTGACACATGGTCAAGCCTTACCATGTCGCAACGGTCATTAAACGGCTAGTTCTCGATAAGGTTTGGACGCACGGGCGCCCGAGTCAGTTCGGGCATGGGCACCTGAGTTTGAGTGGTCAACAGCTTGTTGACCAGCCTTCCGGCGGGTCTTTTGGGTGATCTCGGGCCTTCCGGAGTTGGACTTACCCAAACCCTTCTCCATTCTTCTCCTCGAGCGTGCTTCCTCCCGGCTTCTCGTCCGTCGAATGTCACACGCGTCCTTCTCGCTCCACTGGCGTACTCTTCCGTAGACCTCCGCGTCTCTCGGATGCACTGATCCCGTCTACTCTTTCCCGCGACTTCCTTCTTGACCACTGCATCTTCTACTCGACTTCTTATGCTCCTAAGCTCCTGTACACTTAGACATCGGGATCAAATACCAAATGACCTAATTTTGACTCGGTTGACCATATTAAAACTTATCCGGGGTACTTATAAAAGAATGCTTCTTTCCAAGCTCTTGTTTCCATGAATTTAAGTAGTATCTCAAACACTTGGTTAACTATAAGTACATGCAAGAAAAGGATTTATAAGTAGAAACCATGTCCTAATGTTATTGCTGTGATCGACGAAGCTGATGATCAGATCATGATTTCATCTAAGCAACTAGAAACCAATGATGAATAGTATCAGAACACACACATAAGAAATAATAAACAACATTATCCTACCACAAGTGGAACTAACAAACATAATCTATAACTTTCATTAGGTCAAACGTAGAACAAACAAATAGTATTATCCTACGACAATTATAATACCAATATTAGTCAAAAGTAGCTAACGATATAAACTAACAAACCAATTTGCATCCAGAATTATAAATATTTTGTCACTTACATTACAACACCAACATTATTTAATACTAACTAACGAGATGAACTAACAACCCATCAGAATTATGGCTAAGAGAATCAAGTTTAACATCACTAATATCCAAATGAATATTGGTATATTGATTATTCCCGGATTATGCCAATGAGAAACATTATGTTCACTTTCAACTTTGTCAAATGAACTAGTATCGGTCATCACTCATTTTTGACAACCGTGTTGCCCATATCAGTAATAGTGTCTTTCAGGATTCTTGGTTGATCTAGAAACACACACCAATGTTCTTCATCCACAATCCCTACATGTTACATGTTAAAATCTCATATTATCGATACTGCTATAACTTGATGATGTCATGAAATAGCAACCTAATAGTAAAATTTTCATTACTTTGATTTAAAAAAATAGACTTAATAATTAAGAGATTGGCCACAAAATTTCAAAGTTAGGAGAATGAACTTGATGATGCATCACAAAAAATGAAGAGAAAAAAACTCAGTAAATGATTAACATTTAGAAGTATGAACTTGATAATATGATGCATCACAAAAAAATGAAAAAACTCAGTAAGTGGTCAGCATTTGGAAGTATGAACTTGCCCTAACTCCTTCAGCCGTAGCCAACTCAATTGTGAAACATTTTCACTGCTTTTTTTCACTATATGTATCATTTCTCTTACTCTAACTCGTACATATTTCTACATCAAAAATTGTAGAATAGTGAATCACCAATATATCCACCCAATTTTGTTGTGGAAATTTTCCAAAATTTTTAATTTTTAAAAAATCTTATTATATTATATTTAATATATATTATTAAATATTATAAAAAAATTAATTTGTAATTATTATTTTTTTCTCGGTACTTATAGTAATATTAATTATTTATTATAAATTTAAACAGTTGGTATACGCAGCTAACTCAGCCATGTTTAGGCCCCACGGACATTTCTCATAGGTCATTGGAGTAAATTGGAAAGTATTCGTGATAAACGATCTAGAAATTCAACATTCCATAATTATGCATCCCATTTAATAGAAAATATTTTATAAAATTTATCGATTTAAAGATCGAACTACTTGTATTTAAGATATAATTAATCGTCCTTCCGTTGCATAATAGCATGGGACGAAAAATTATTTATCTAAAAAGACGATTAACGAGGTTGGGTAACGTCGAATCTCGGACGACCGGTCCGACTCCATGAAAATTTTCTACCGATCGTCAGGGTAAATCAAAAAGTACTCGATGGGTAGTTCAGAAGTCCAACGTCTTAAAATTTACGTCTTATTTGAAAAAAATATCTTATAAAATATATCAGAAGATTGAATACTAGATATTTGATATGATAATTAATTCCTTTACACAATATCTAACATGAGAAAGGAAGAATAACCAAGCAAACGTTCTAATTTTCTTAGAAAAAAGAAAGCGTTATGAAAAAATTCTGTATAAAATGGGGCGAAAGGGCAACTTTTCAGACTCAGAGAACCAAAGTTTGTGCGAAAGATCTACAGCCGTCGTTACATCAAACAGTTGGTTTACACAGCGATGTCTCGGCGTCTCTGCGCCGCCGTCCACCGTCGACTTCAGGTGACTGCCACTCTCGGCCATCGTCGGACCGCCGCCGCCGCCGCCTCTCGTCTACACTTTCTGGGTTTTGTCAAACCCTATTCCGTCTCCTCCGTCTGCGCCGACGATTCCGCATCCCTGACTGTTTCCTTACTCACGAGATCGTGCGGGATCTCCGACCATGCCGCCCTCTCCATCTCCAAGAAAGTTCAGTGCGACGACCTCGACAGAGCGCTCTCGGTGCTCTCTCTCCTCAAGGACTACGGCTTCGAAGAAGCCCATCTCGTCCGCCTCGTCGACTGCTATCCTCCTGTCCTCTTGATGGACGTCGAGAAGACGTTGAAGCCCAAGCTGGAGTTCTATTGCGGGATCAGCCTCGTCGGAACCGCCCTCCCGGAGATCCTGTCAGTGAGACCCGTGCTGCTGAAGAGTAGCTTGGAGAAGCGATTGCTCCCCAACGCTGAGCTCCTCAAATCGATTTTGAAAACGAATGCAAACCTTGTGATTGCCCTAAAGACCGAACCTTGGTTGATCACCTTAGACATCAGAACCACCGTGCTTCCCAACGTCGATGCTCTGCGCGCAAACGGCGTGCCCGATGAGGTAATCGTACTGCTTTTGACCCGTTATGGCTGCGCTTTGCTAAAAGATACATCTCAATTCATTGAGACCTTTGACAAGATAAAGAAGATGGGTATCTGTCCGAAGAAAAACAAGTTCGCCCGTGCCGTCGGGGTGTTCGCTATATTACCCAAGAAGAAGTGGGAGGAGAGAGTGGAGAACTTGAGGGGATTGGGATGGTCGCAGGATCATGTCTTGAAGGCCTTCGCAAAGCAACCTCACATTGTGCGGTTACAAACTGAGAAGATAAGGAAGACCGTGATGTTTGTGGAAGAGAGGCTGGCATGGACACCGGAGCACACTGTGAAGTATGCAATCATTCTGACAATGAGCCTGGAGAAGAGGTTGATGCCCAGGTATGCCGTCCTGAGCATTCTCATGCACAAGGGATTAATCAAGACTGGCTTCACAGGGACACATTTTATGACTTCGAGCAAGAAGTTCCAGATGGAATTTGTCACCAAGTATCAAGAGAAAGCTCCAGAAATAGTTGAAGCTTATCAAAGAAGTGAAATCGGATAGATCACTAGACAAATCTGCTAACAAGAAAACTCTTCTGTAAGACAAGCCAATGGTAAGCAGCCAAGTTTTTCCTCTTACACCATCCCTTGAGGTGATCTGAATTGTTCAGTTGTTGCATGCATGTTTGCTAGATTTTGTTGTGTTAACTTAAACTCATTTTATGGCATGTTTCTTGTTGCTTAGAGTTTGATTGAAATGAATACTATCAAGCTTTTGAAAATTGATTTTTGATTGATCTAATCGGCCCCAGAGACTCAAATTATGTTGTTGATTTTCCTTTGTGGGAGTGATATTAGTTAACAGTGCCTTTACTAATTATAATTGCTTTATCCTAAGTACATTTTCTTAAGGTGCTATTATGCTCTTGATATATAATAATCCCATGGGGTATAGGAGAAAAGATGATTAGTTATGCTTGAGACATGCGAGCTACATGAAGCTACAACCTTAAAGTTTACACGAAACAAATAGATTTAGATTTGGCATATTTCAAACGCGAGCCAAGTGGATTAGACGATTGAATTTGCAAACTTAGCAACAAAATGATATCGAACATGTCGAGTCATTAGACATAGAGTGACATAGTAGGGTAATGGTGAGAAGACCATCAAATTAAGGCACAAGCAATGTGGTGCAAAGTGAAAAATGTTTTAGGTGGCATCCTAAGTGTTATTTTGGTGAAGTTTAATTGAACATTAATGATCGTCTCATGCATGAACAAAGTAGAAACTTTGATGTCAATTACCCTACTTTTACTTAATCCAATATTCTTAAAGTAGGTGCTTGAAGGTCAATTACGCTTTCAGAAATCTACTAGTGTCTGGTACAAAAACAGAAACTCTGTTTTTTTTTCTTTCCTTTTATTCTCGTGACAGCCAGCAAAATTGAGAGGCTTTTCTAAAATTCCCTTCCTTCCATAAGAGCAATGATACGCATCATTAATTTGTAACATGAAACTCAACACGAATGACGTGACACTTTTTATATACGCATCCGATTGCCACTTGGACACCAACAACGGTTTCCGGCCGCCGCCCCAAACCAAACTATACCATGGGAGCATAGTGAAGTCGTCGGGGATCGCTATAATTAAAATGTCACGTCATTCATATTGGATTTCATACTACAAATTCATACTGCATATCATTTCTCCTACCATAAATACGTAAACTTGTTGTCTCCCTTCTGCATTCATCTTCCGAATCTGATTTGCATGATCAGATAGGCAACGATCTTGCGTCTTCCCTACAAATCCTCTGCTTTGGGACCTGTTCGATCCCTTCCACAGAGATTTCATTGCAAGAACAGAGCTCCAACTCCAGATCGAGATTTGACACAGCCACGGAGCCACGTTTAAGTTTGCTCGGGCTTTAGCCCGTTTTTGTTTTGTTTTTTTTTTTGGCAATTATTCATTCAATTAGTTCTAAATTTCTAAATTAAATTTCATGATTAGTTCGGGGATATTTTTTTAGATGTAATTTTTATCCTGATAGAAAAAATAGATGAAATAATTGTTGAATATGAAGTGAAGGTGTTGTACTAAAATCGAATTGAATTTGAACTAAATCTATCGGATGTTGATCAAAATTGATTTATAATTGATTTAAATAAATTTAATAGCTTATATCGATTTTAAAACGATTTTTTTCATTTTTTGACAACACCCAGGCCAACACCTCCACTAAATTATTTCTCCCTTTTGAAAATTACAATATTAAGAAATGCTCTTTTGATTATTACCTTCTGTTTTTTTTTATAATGAATAGACGGTCTTCCTTTAGGTTGGGTAAATTTAGGGGATAACTTATACATATTCAAAATTAATCTTGAAAATATTCAATCGAAACCCTAGATATTATTCTGAGGGCATCTCAAACTCATACACTAAAATAATATGGTCAGGTCATCGGATATCGATATTATCAATGGTGAAGTCGTTACATATTTTCGTCTCACGATTTATTCTCGTTAATCGGTGGGGACCCTCATTGAAGGTTGTGTGGCAGAGCCTGTCAGCCAAGCAGATTAGTCAAACACAAACCTGAATATCTCTTATAACTAAAAAAAACTAAAACATCAAATTATATATAAAATATATAACATTTGACTCCAACCAATATACTAAATTCCCATCATATTTGGTATAGTAATAGTGTACCATCAAAGATAGTAACATTTCCATACCATATTTGGTGTGAAAATTTTTTAATTGTTTTTAATTGTTAAAAAATCTTATTATATTATATAATTAAGAAAATCAAATATATTATATATTATTAAATATCATAAATAAAAATTAATTTGTAATTATTATTTTTTCCCTCGTTATTTATAGTAATATTAATTATTTATTATAAATTTAAATTAAGTATATTTAATAGCATATTTTAATTTTGTTATGGATATTTATAAAGATTTAATTTATTAAAAAAATTTATTTATAATTTATTTAATATATTTTAATCATATTTATATTTATAAACTATATCACTAATTTCAAAAAAAATAAAAAAATATTAAAAATGAAAATGATAATTTTTTATATATTAGTTGGATGCAAAATTCTAAAAAATTAACCGATTAAATATAAATGAATTATTAATTTTTAATATAATAATTATCATAAAAAGATTAATAAATTAAAATGTAGATTAATAATTAAATTATGAATAAGAACAAAAATATAATATTCTAATAAATATTCCTTTTTAGTGTGACATGATATAAGTGGATTAGAGCTATAATAGTGTTTAGTACTAAAATTATACTATTTTACTATGAAAATATTACACTAAATCTGGTGTTTATGATTGAAAATAATCTATGAGTAACTCCAATCTATCACAGAAACATCAAATATGATGTAAAACTCATCCTATATTACTCTAACTCATACACCATATTCCCACACTAAAAATATAAAAATGATACACAACATGAATTCACAATGTAAAACTCAACGTGAATGATGTGATACTCCAATTACAGCGATCCTCGACAGGTTCACTATGCCCTCCGGATTATAGTTTAATTCGGGACGACAGTCGAAGGTTCGTCGTCGGTGTACAGGCTACAATCGAACGTATACATGAAAAATATCACATCATTCATATTGAATTTCACGTTATGAATTCGCGCTATCATAGCTCCCAAAAATAATATGGGAATAGTGCATCACCAAGATGTCCACACCATTATTGGTGTGGAAATTTCACAAATTTTTTTTAATTTTTAAAAAAATCTTATTATATTATATAATTAATAAAATCAAATTAATATATATTATTAAATATTATAAATAAAAATTAATTTATAATTATTATTTTTTCTTCTTATTTATAAAAAATATTAATTATTTATTATAAAATTTAAAATATGTGTAAGTGGATATTTATAAAGATTTAATTTATTAAAAAATTTATTTTAATTATATTTTAATTATAATAAATTTAAATTAAGTGTTAGTAAATTCTGTGTATAAACGAGGGACGAAAGGGTAACTTTTCAACGAACCAAAGTTTGGGCGAAAGATCTGTAGCCGTTCTTACATCGAACACTTGGTTTACACAGCCATGTTTCGGCTTCTCTGCGCCGCCGTCCACCGTCAACTTCAGGCGACTGCCACTCTCGGCCATCGTTGGACCGCCGCCTCTCGTTCACACTTTCTGGGTTTAAAAGTGGGTTTTGTCAAACCCTACACTGTCTCCTCCGTCGGCGCCGAAGATCCCTCCTCATCCCTAATCGCCTCCTCCCTCACGAGATCGTGCGGGATCTCCGACCATGCCGCCCTCTCCATCTCCAAGAAGGTCGAGCTCGACGCGCTCGACAAGGCGCTCTCGGTGCTCGCCCTCCTCAAGGACTACGGCTTCGACGACGCCCATCTCGTCCGCCTCGTCGACCGCCTTCCTCGTGTCCTCTCGATGGACGTCGAGAAAACCTTGAAGCCAAAGCTGGAGTTCTATTCCGGGATCAGCCAAGTCGGAACCGCCTTACCGGAGATCCTGTCAGGGAGCGGGAGCCCCTGGCTGCTGACGCGCAGCGTGGAGAAGCGATTGCTCCCCAACGCTGAGCTCCTCAAATCGATTTTGAAAACGAATGAGAACCTCGTGGATGCCATAAAGCATACGCCTTGGCTGATCACCTCCGACACCTCCGACATCAGAACTACAGTGCTTCCCAAGGTCGCTGCTCTGCGCGCACACGGCGTGCCCGATGATGTAATCTTAGTGATGTTCACCCGTTGCGGCGATGCTTTGCTGGTAGATACAGCTCGATTCGATGAAGCCTTTGACGAGCTAAAGAAGATGGGCGTCTGTCCGAAGAAACCCATTTTCGCTCATGCCCTCGGGGTGCTTGCTGCATTGCCCAAGAAGACGTGGGAGGAGAAAGTGGCGAACTTGAGGGAATTGGGGTGGTCGCACAATCATATCTTGGAGGCTTTCGCAAAGCATCCTCGCATTGTGCGGTCATCGACCGAGAAGATAAGGAGTATTGTGAAGTTTGTGGAAGAGAAGCTGGGATGGACACTGGAGCACACCGTAAAGTATCCATCCATCCTGACGATGAGCCTGGAGAAGAGGTTGATGCCCAGGTATGCCGTCCTGAGCATTCTCATGCACAAGGGATTAATCAAGACTGGCATCACAGGGAACCATTTTCTGATTTCAAGCAAGAACTTCCAGATGCAATTTGTGACCAAGTATCAAGATAAAGCTCCAAAGATAGTTGAAGCTTATCAAAGAAGTGAAATCAGATAGACGATTACAATGTGTTCTAGACAAATCGGCTAACAAGCAAACTCTTCTGCAAGACAAGCCAATTGTAAGCAGGCAAGGTTTTCTTCTCACGCCGTTCCTTGAAATCATCTGAATTGTTCAGTTGTGGCATGCATCTTTGCTAGATTTTGTTTTGTTGCTGGGAGTATAATTGAGATGAATATTATTAGATCGTTTGGTTCAAATTATCGAATATAACTTATTATATGATTAATTGATAATCACATAATTAAGATTTTAAAAAATAAAACATAACCTAATATTATTTAGTTAAATTTAGATCATCAAATAAATCTTATTTGTTGAAAATAATAACATATAATCTAGTATAATATTTTATCATCTTACCTAGTTTAATATTACATTATATTTAATATTAAACATTATGATATTGTATGCTTATTTAAATTAAAAATAAAAAGTAAGATAATATTTTATGTTTATTCACATCCTCGATTTAAATTTAAAAATTATATCACACGTCAATTATATTTATTTTAATTTTTAAAAATTAAAATATCAAAAAATATATAATAATAATCTATAAAAAATAAAATCAGATTATTTTTTTTTTTTTTAAAAATTTATTTATATAATTTTATTTTATTTCACGGTTAAATTTATTTAGTTTATCTCAATTATAACCTATTTAATTAATTAAAATTTTAATTAAAATATTAAATTAAAAAAAAAAAATGATTCATTGATAGCCTCCGGTGAATGAGTGGACATAAGTTATAATTTAGTTAATTATTAAAGGATATTTTTATCTTAAAAATTAAATATTAAGAGATAATTAAAAAAAATTAACTCGGTAATCAAACATAACTTTACTTTTCCTTAGTTTTTCAATTCTGATTACATGTCTTTTTTGCTGACATATCAGACATGAATCATTACTCAGGAATTATCGATTATCTAAAACAAATAGATTTTTGTTGAAAATCTTTTATTGATAATTAAGATTATCAAGGATAATCTCCTAACCAAACGCATTCTTAAGCTTTTTGAAAATAGATTTGGACAAGGAATTCAAAATCAAGTAAATAGGTTAAACGGAAAGGAATGCGTTACTGACCAATAGTCAAGAAAAAACCTAAGAAATCCAGAGTTGCAAACATGTTTAGGCAGAAGAATAGAAACCAGACAGCATGACATTTACAATTACAAGATGAACAGAGTCGTGGAAAAGGTAGCAGAGTTTTCTATACAGCTACGAGAATTGGGTTATGATAATAATAACGAAACAAAATGTGGAAGCACATGGCTAAAGTAGATGGATTTCATGGCGACCTGGTGATGTTTCCTGCTCGCATTCACAGGTGCACAAGTTTCTGCAACCTTCTACCGCGCGTTGCGACCTCTTTGTATGCAGCTTGATGTTCACCAACTTGCCAGCAATCTGTTGCATCAACAAGAGAGAAGATACCGAAGTTACCATGTAAATAGATGGCGAGAAAAGTATTGCATCAATAGCTCATCCAAGATTATGGGCAGACCATTCTCCATGCTAAGTCCTCTGCACCGAGAGGCTGAGCTGGACTCGAGAATAAGAAATGCCTCGCGTACTGCAAATGTCACAATAGATCAGTAAGGTGGACAGGGGGTTTGTGCCTGTTCTCTCAATCAATTAGCTTTGACTAGCTTCTAAATAGACACAGTATCTAAGAAAAGTTCATAGAAATCAAACAGAGAACCTTAGCCAGGTTGGTTTGCATTTCCCTGATTTGCTTAGAATCCATATTCTTAAGGAAATTAATCAGCCATCCGGGTTGTACAGCATCGTTAGAAGAAACAAAAAGTGCTATCTGCAGAAAGAAAAGGGCAAAACATTTCACAAAATTTGACATGAAGGAGTAACTGGTGCACAAGTAAATTCACTATCTATATGGGAGTGAGAGAGGAGGGAGATTAAGTGGAAATGCAACTCGAGTGGTTAAATTATGGATGATTGAGTTTTCTAATAATGAGTGATATTGATAAAGAAACATTTTGTATTGGATTCAGAAAACACTTTGTAAATTTTGACATGAGGACATAGCAATGCATGTAAAGTCACCCACTAATCCAGGAGCCACTTGATGTGTACAGGTGCTGCTGTATCAGCAGTGTTAATCAATCACACACTGACTCATCTGGACGAGTTATTTGTTGTGCCTGCCCTCCCTACACGCTAGCCACAGTATCCGGACTAACAGCCCTCGTGATATACCTCTTCTGTGTTGGCATTGGGACGGATTGGCGGGGGCATTGAAGGCAAGCAAATCGTCTTTTGCCACCTGGAACAAGTTATTTGCATCTTCAACAACCTCAACCCAGTTCAACCAAGCTCTCTGTAGTTCAGTCTAAGACAATATCCTAGTTTCACTTAGTTCTTCCAACTTGTTCTTCTGTAGTCAAGTTACTAAACAAAGATAGGAGTACATCAAGAGACTAGCAGATTTCTGTATCTATTATGATTTTCTCCGTAATTAATTTCGTGTTATCATAGAAGAAGATGACCTACGGGGTCCTCTTAGACCCCTCCAAAAAAATCCTACAAATTTTTAGCAAAACAGATAGAAGCATCTTCAAGAATAATTAACTTTTAAGACTTTAGCTAGTTCTTAATCACTGAACGACATGACCAACCGTGAATTACCAGGAGAGCGGAGTAAACGAGTAGCTTTAATGATGATTGAATAACTTACCAATTGAGAAGTTAATCGGCACAAACCTTGTGCATTTCCATGGTAGGAAGAACAAAAATATAAATTTTACATAGTACAATAATCAAGTATTCCTTCAAACTGAATCAAAAACATAAATTCGGAGCATACCTTACGATAATCAAGTATTCCTTCAAATGGAAGCTCTAATTCATCACTGACAATAACTGGAATACAGCCGCTAACTATTGCATCAAACAACCTAGCTGAGGATGGGGTATCACCAGCTGGGCTTAGGCAAAAGAGAGATCTAAAAGGATGCAACAGATGACATGATATTAAGTTTCCATAAGAAATTAAACATCTAGAATCACAAACATCTTACCTGCGCATCCCAGTCTGAGCTGCTGCCTTCCCAGCTTCACCAGCAGTTCCTTCTAACATAACAACACCCTCACTGTTATGTAGTGCTGCTGCTAGTTTGCTACGAATTTTACCTCCCTATATAAAGAAAATACACTCATGACTTAGCATGAGGAAACCCAGATATACTTGGGCCCTAAAAATGATATATCAAGAAGGCAATAAGTTGGATCAAAAGGGGAGACAAACTCATACAGCATTTCTCTTCAACCTTCCAAGAAAAAATAACAATGTGCTTCTTTTTGACTGAGAATCATGTAAGCATTGTGCATCACACAGATCAACATTAGGAACGTAAGGAAGAATAAGGTCCTTTTCAAGCCAGACTTCCCCTGGTTTGTACCTATACAAGGCAATTAGGTCAGTTCACCACTCTAATAAGAGAGATACACAAGTTGATAAAAAAAAAAAAGGTAAAGGTCACAATTACCAATTTCCTGTGGAATCCATATCTGGTAGAAGCCAGATTGCCTTTTTCATGAATCGGCGGACAGATTTAAAAGACCAAGGATGATGGACTGGAAGTATATGATCTCTTCCTCCAGATCGTTGCCATGCTGGCTGATCAGTCACCCACTTTAGAGCTTCCTAGTATCACAAGCAACTGCAACTTGAGTCACCTGATACAGGAACCTGAATACTAATAACAACTAGAAGCAATTTTCAGTGCCGCTAAAGATTCGCCATGTTACATCTATTACAAGGTATGACTGTGTATTCAACTATCATACCAACTTATATGAGTTGTCAAAGATCCCTATCTAAAGATGGCAAATTTTGTGGTTCTTACTTCCAAATTTTAATAAGGTTGTGGTGCATATCAAATATCAATTAAGTTGCCTTCATATTATTAAATAGGAAGAAAAGCCTAGGACAAACAACAGAGCACATGTCTAGATTCCTAATGTTTGATCGCTTACAATTGATCTAGTGTAGAAAAAAGAAAAAGAGGATGTGGTAAATACCAACTACTTAATGCTTCAAGAGTAGATGCATTATCTCGAACCTATATGTTTAAATTTGTTGGATTTAAACGCCGCATGATCTACAAGCTAGCATAGTACTCAACAATGACAGCTCATAAAAAATAAACCTTGGGCCATTCATCAGACCCTGTAAAGTGCCTTGCATTGCTGTCTCTCAAGCAAGAAATAGCTAATTGTTGTGAAAAATGGGATGTAGAAGAAGTCTGCCTCCTCTTGCCTATTAACCCTAATGACATTCTTCAGAAGCCTCTCAGACTCCGGTGCAATCAAATCTGCCCAGAGCCAGTAATCGACAGAATGCTGCACAAAGATTACAAAAAGAATAAGTCATGCTCAAATTATCTAACATCTTGTTACAATAATTAATTTGAGAAGTCAGAGATGAAAGTTTGCTTCTAGATGACAATATATCAAAAATATTGAATTACTATACTCCATCAGACATAGATCTTGACTGCAGCACTAGGAACTACTTAGGATCAAAAACAGAAGGTCAAACCTATACCAACTGGAGAGTAACCAATGAAAAAAAAGAGAAAAAAACTATAAAAATCTTAGGTCATTCGTAACCAGTAACGAGAGTTTCTGATTGAGTTTACATAACCAAGTGAAAAATGGCAGTAACAGATACATAATAGCAATTGAAGTCTATGCGAAAACATTCAACACATTTTGCACTTCTAACAATGTCTGCAGTTGGTCTTTCAACCACTAGGCTCTAAAAAGGGATTAACATATGTAATCAAGGTTCATAGACAACAACTGGAAAATGATACAGAGGAGCATAAGTGATGATTTGTGAGTTAATTCAGGGTCTTAATCCATACTGATTTTGTAATCAATAATAATATTTTCGCTGATTCCAGATTTCTGTTTGGCCAGTATATTTGATGACTCCATTTTTAGAATCAACAATATGATAGAGGATTATTTTTTATGTAAATTAGTAGGTATGACCAAATTGCATAGTTGATAAAACTCCCAGATAAGGATTTGAGTGATTTATGCCCGCAAAAATCAGAATCTGATTGTAGTCACCTAATCTTTAGCGTTCCAATCTAAATCAATTCGCTTTGCTTTGAAACGGCCGCAGCCTTGAAACTAGAACCGAAATCCATCGACAAACAGAATAAAATTCATGAGTTACCTGTTCGATCAGCCGGTGCACAGGACTGCCATTGGAGGTCAGGTTCGACGTCTCTCTATACGTGTTCCTGAACAGCCACAGCAGATCGTAGGTAAACTTAGCCGGCATCTCGTATACGTAGACGCGCACCGCCGAGGGAGCCGACCACGGATCCACCGCATCTCCGTAAAGCCTCTCCGCCTCTTCCTTCCAGATCGAGTCGTCGAGCGCCGTGACCGCGGCAGAGGGAGATCCGCCATCAGCAGCAGAAGCGACGCCCGAGGATCCGGCAGGGGGCGCGCGCGAGGTCAGGAACTTCTCGAGCGACGCGAGGAAGGAGTACTCGGGAGGAGGCGCAGGATTAGGGCTCCCCTTGGAGAGGCGGAGAGGGGCGTCCAGGGAGTCGGAGATCAAGAGGCAGCGCGAGGAAGAAGAGTACCTCGCGTAGTAGAAGAGAAGGAAGGCGGAGAAGAGGGAGACGAAGGCAGCCATGAAGGAGGTGGATCTCGCAACAGTAGTGAAGCCCTTGCTCGCCCCCGCCATCGATGATCGACAAGGTCCGCTGCGCCACCGCGAATGAAAAATCGGAATGGTTTTTAATATATTATTATTTTTTCTATAAATGTCAGGAATTAATATATATTTAAAACTAATTTTGACGATTTAAAATTTAAAAAAAAAAATAGTTCTCGAGAACCTTCGGGGACTTTCCGGAAACCTGCTCCGACCTTCGTCGTCGACAAATAGCAGGGGCGCGGCGGACTGCCACGAACGAGTTGCCATCTCAACGAGACTCCGAAATCGCAGAAGTCCGCCACCGATCCGTCAGCTCATCCATGAGGTACTACTACTCTACTTCTCCGATCAACGCTTCAACCTCTGGTTTGATCCTTTTCTTGTTGCAGCCGCCATCCCACTGTGAAATGGGCTCAGAGATCCGACGAGGTCTACCTCACAGTTGACCTAGCGGACGCCAAGGATGTGAAAGTGGATCTCGAGCCTGACGGAGAATTCCGTTTCTTCGCTACAAAAGATGGCGTCCCCTATGAAGTTGATCTCAAGTTGTTTGATAGGATCAATGTCGAGGTACACACACTGTCAAAGTCACTGCTGCAGGTTGGGATCTCATCGTCTCTGACCAGTGCCTTCGTTCCAGGAGAGCAAACTCAACATCGGCGCAAGGAGTGTCGTGTATGTTGTAAAGAAACTCGATAAGAAATGGTGGAATAGGCTGCTAAAAGAAGATGCAAAGCCACCAGCTTTCCTTAAGGTGGACTGGGATAAGTGGATCGATGAAGATGACGAGAATGGTGAGATCGATTGGAACTGAAATTGAGTTCCTTTTACTGACTTTGTCTTCTGCTCTTTGCTGATCGATCCTTTGCCAATTTAGCAGAGGAAGCTGGGCTTGGCCAAACAGACGACGACATTTCGTTGCGGAAGAATCGCAAGAAGAGGAAGAAATCAAAGAAGAAGAAGGGCCTGCTTCAGCTAATAGCACAAAAACTGAGGTTTGCTTGTGTGAGCATGGAGTGAGGTTGAACGACTCAGCTCGACATGGTCTGGATGGCTTGTTCTTGTGATCTTGTGTGTGCTGATGCTGTTTAATTGTATAACATATACTTCAATACATAGTTTGCAGAATTGTTGTCCGGATCATACCATCCAGGAAGTACTAAATCGCTTCTTAATGCTGGATCGTTTGAAATCGATGAGTAGTGATCCTGTCGACAAGCGAAGACCGACTCTCACTCGGATGACTCGGTCTGACCAAGACGACTTGGTCTACTATAGCGTACCCGGTCTGCTGCAACTTGAGGGGTCGGACTCAAGCACGAATGGGGATGAGGCCTCAGGCACTCGGCTCGGACCGAAATGAAACTCACAAAGTGGTGGTGTGGTTGCAAATGAGCAGCAATCCCTTCTGCAGAGCCATATAGGGGGTTTATATAGGGGAGGGGTAACTCTCTACTGTGTCAGGGTTGGCAAATTTCATTAAAGGAGGGTCAGTTGACAGATGGTGATAGTGACAGCCGCATTAATGCTGTGAGACTGTCATAGTCGCCTGACACCCTGCCTAATATATCTGTGAGACTGCCATAGCCGCCTGACACCTTGCCTAATATATCTCTTCTGTCCCTCCTAAACTATCGGCGGCTCTGCCAGGCGATGATTATGCCGGGGGGATTATCTTCTGAATATTTGATAAGAAAGGCTCATACGATAGGGGAAGCTCGTAGTTGTTCAGCCGTCCCCGTGTGATCACGAGTACCCGGCCTCGGACAATAGACTTTGAGGGGCCGACCTCGGATGACCGACCCCGAGTGTCCCGACCTCGACTGACTGACTCCGAGTGTCCTGACCTCGGACGACCGACCCCGAGTATCCCGACCTCGAAGGACCGACCCCGAGCGTCCCGACCTCGGATGACCGACCCCGAGCGTCCCGACCTCGGATGACCGACCCCGAGCGTCCCGACCTCGGATGACCGACCCCGAGCGTCCCGACCTCGGATGACCGACCCCGAGCGTCCCGACCTCGGATGACCGACCCCGAGTGTTCCGACCCTGGGGTGACCTTTGGCCTGGCTTATTCACTACCGGTTCAGATCGGCAATCGAACCCGACCGAGCTCTTGATCCTTCTAAAAATCATACGCCCGGATCACAAGCCTCCCTCTCAAGTCTAGTCGAAGGAGGAGTTCAATCCGACTGACTAGGCTCCCTGCTCGGTCGGCTTGCCTCTTTTTTGTCTTCCCGCGCGTCACCTCGTACGGTTAATCCTCCCTTTTAATGTCGTATTCCCCATCAAATCCTCATTAATGCGAGGACACGTGTCACTTCCCGACTGGATATCTCGGGTAGCGAAACGTCACCGGCGTGGCCTGTGCGACGTGCGAGTAAATCTTCGAGGTCTGGGAAATGGCAGAGATCGGACGGCGAGGAGCCTACCCCGCCATTTTCTTTTTCTCCATCGGACGGTCCTCCTGGTTTTACCCGCGGTATAAATAGGTTTGTCCCCTCATTTCGCCTCCTTTTATCCTGACCTTCGCTTTCTCTCCAACTCTTGTCTGACCTCCGCCGCCCGACCTTCTCGATTCCGACGAACAGTGTCTCCGGTGAACATCCCTTTTAGGTACTCTTTCTCTTTGCCGAACATTTGTCGTGCCTCTTCTGACTTCATTTTGATGGCATCATCGTCTGCATCCCCGTCTGCACCCCCCGAGCCATGATATTTATCTACCCGGTCTTCCCTTACCTTAGGTCAGGTAGAAACCCTGCGCATAGATTACCTGATCCCCGAAGACCACTCCATAACTCTACCCGACCGTCGGGGTCGGGCGCACGAGCCCCCCTTGAGTCATTTCACCGTCTTCTCCGATCAGTTGTTAGCCGGTCTGCGTTTTCCTTTGCATCCCTTCTTCCGAGAGGTCTGTCGTTACTTCCAGATCTCCTTGTCTCAATTAGCCCCCAACTCCATCCGAATACTGTGCGGCACTGTGATCATCTTCACTGCCCACAAAATTCCCTTAGAACCCCGGGTGTTCCACTTCTTCTATTATCTTAAGAAGCAAGAACCCGAGAATTTATATTTCCAAGCCCGTATTAACTCGGCTTTCTTGGAGAAGGTTCCCTCCTCTAATAAAGGTTGGAAATCTCACTTCTTCTATATCCAAACAATCCCCCGGCCGAACTGGCCTACCGCGTGGGTAGAGAACCTGCCTGATCATCCTCAGCTTCCCAAGAATCTTCCCTCGGAACCGGGCTACCGGTCTGCATTTTCCAAGCTCGGGGGAGCCCGGTATCACGCGGGCAAGCTACTGATTGAGGGAATGTTGTATCTCTTCCGGCTGAGCCAAGTCCCGGCGGAGCTACCTGGCACCCTCGGTACGTTTCTACTTGCTTGGTAAGCCTGTTAATGCTAACTAAAACTTTTTCTTTTGTGCAGCCGAAGTCATGTATAGTGCTAGGATTGATGCGGTATTAGATCGGGAGGATGAAGCCATGGAGGCTCTGGCTGCCCAGCTAGCAGCCGCTCGGGCGATACCACCAGTAAGCGTCGCATCAGATCCCGAGCTGCCGGCAGTTGCAGCAAGCGACCTCGGAGAGAATCTCCCGACCGGGGAGGTGGGAGTGACCACTCAGGTATCTGGCGAGGGGACCTCCGCCCCGGCAGAGGCAGAAGAAGAAGAAATGGACCAGGCATCTTCTCCTAGCGTGGTCCGGAAACGTCGCCGGCTGGTTCACCGCGTGGATATACCTTCATCTCCAGAACCGACCGTGGAGGGTCAGGTCGCAGCGCCTTCTCGTCCTGACCGAGATATGGCCAGCCCTCAACTCCCAGCCCCGAGCTCAGCTTTGGCTCCCGTGGTTCCCCGACCTGATCCTCGGGTTTTGGCCCGGACAATACCCCGCTCGGCTGTTCGACCTCTTACCTCCGCGGCGAGACCATCCGGTGCATCAACCTCGGGAACCGCGCCGCGTCCCCAGGCCCCTCAGTCGGGCACCGCCAATATTGACATTGTAGAAGCGCTTCTGTCCATGCGTTCCCCTCCGAGGTCAGCTATGGAGGTTCAAGTACCCTCGGCCACTACTCTAACTCCGACCGTCCAACCTCAATCACTTAACCTGCATGGCATGCTGGTTTCGGGCTGGGAGGAAGGGTGGACGGCGTCCTTCGCGATGGAACCTGTCAGCCTAGCCGACCACTTCTTCGTGGGAATGACTCAGGTACCTTCTTCGCTTATTTTGACCGCTTATGCTTATACTTACGATCTTCCCGTTGTTTTGCAGCAATGAGCGCTGAGTCATGCGGTTGGCTAGGCGCTGGTCGACAATACCCGGGAGCGTCGGGCAGCCGAGAGGAAAGTAAGAGATTTGGAGGCCCAGGTGGCGCAGTGCACTTTTCCTCCGGGCGATGAAGGCAGAGATCAGCTGCAATCGGAAATAACCGCGCTGAGATCTCACATATCCGAGCTGGAGGTCCGTGCGGAGGAAGAGCAAAGGTTGATGGCCCAGTCCGCGGTGGAGGTGGAGCGTCTAACTAATCGGGTGGCTCATTTAGAGGGCGAAAATAAGGTCCTCAAGAACCGGTATACCCGAGCCCATGCTGACCTGGCTAAGATGACAACAGACGCTAAGGGACTCCGACGGAAATTGAAGGAGTCAGGTGCGGCTCATCACCAAACTCAGCTCGCCCTAAAGAACAAAGAGATAGAGCTGGCTGCCCAACAAGAGGCCTTTCAGGGTTTAGAAACTCAGCTAATGGGCAAGGAGGCGCAGCTGGCTGTTCGGGAGACCACCATCCAGGGGCAGGGTGCCGAGCTTGCCGAGAAGGACGCCGAGCTCGCTCGACTCAAGAGGAGTTGGAGGACTATAAGTCGCCCGTATCGAAGCTGCCCGAGTAGCCTATATCCAGTCGGACTCCTTCCTGAATCAGATATCTGAGCGGACCAGGGGCATGATCTTCTACTGCGTGAAGGGCGCCGTGCAACAGTTGATCGAAGCCGGCCACCTCCCTGCAGACTTTCCCCCCAATGTGGTGAAGGCGAGGCGGATCAAAGCGTCTATTCCGGAAGATGCCTTCCCTCCATTCTCTTAGGTTAACTTTCCAAAATTTACTTAGTTTGGCGGGCCCGATCTCCTTTTGTCCGAGCTGTTGCTCAATCCGCTCTCACCCAGTCCTTAAGCTCTTAAAATTTTGTAATGATACTCGATTTCCTGACTCGGCCTCCAAGGCCCAATTTTGTGATGGCCTCAGGCCTTAGCTCATTCCTGTGGATTTTTCTTTTTCTTTATTTCGTCTAGCTGTTCGCAACGCGTGAGATTTTCGCTAAGTGTCGCTTGTTTGATGCACTTGCCCCATTCACTGAAGGCCGATATTATGAATCATACATCCCAATTTTGCTAAGTATGGGTCGCTCGGGACGCTTAAATCATTATCGTAAAGTAGACTCCTTTAGGTCGGGTAAGGAGTTTTCCCTATGTGTCGAATGCTAGAGACATCTGCACAACCAGACGTTCGACTGAGCTGACGTCCGAGCTCAGGGGTACCACGGGGTCAGGTTGGCGTCCTGACTCGGGGGTGTTGTTAGGTCGGGTTGGTACCCTGACTTAGCGTTTTATCTTGTTTTCGACGAATTGCCCTTATCAACGAAGCCGAGTTGGCTTGTGTGTGCTGGTTCGACTAGTTCAGCTTTACCGAGCTGACATAATGCCCCTTCTGCCTCACAGAACGTGGGGAGCCACGTTCTGGCAGTGAAGACCACAGAAAGGTGTTAATTCATATGTCCCTCGAGCAAGAGTCTGGACACCGTCCGACTTACCCTGATCGAACGTGGATCGCCACGCCCGACCGGGCCCGATCAGATGTGGAACGCCACACCCGATCGGCGCCGCGTCCGGTGGGTGCGTGAGAGAGAGCTCACTTATAACTTGCCTTAGCAAGAGTCTGGACACCGTCCGACTTACCCTGACCGAGTGTGGGTCGCCACGCCCGACCGGGCCCGATCAGATGTGGAACGCCACACTCGATCGGCGCCGCGTCCGGTGGGTGTGTGAGAGAGAGCTCACTTATAACTTGCCTTAGCAAGAGTCTGGACACCGTCCGACTTACCCTGACCGAGCGTGGATCGCCACGCCCGACCGGGCCCGACCGAACGTGGAACGCCACGCCCGATCGGCGCCGAGTCCGGTGGGTGCGTGAGGGAGAGCTCACTTATAACTTGCCTTAGCAAGAGTCTGGACACCGTCTGACTTATCCTGATCGAGCGTGGATCGCCACGCCCGACCGGGCCTGACCGAACGTGGAACGCCATGCCCAATCGGCGCCGAGTCCGGTGGGTGCGTGAGGGAGAGCTCACTTATAACTTGCCTCGGCAAGAGTCTGGACACCGTCCGACTTACCCTGACTGAGCGTGGATCGCCACGCCCGACCGGGGCCGACCGATCGTGGAACGCCACGCCCAATCGGCGCCAAGTCCGGTGGGTGCGTGAGAGCAAGCTCACTTATAACTTGCATCAGTTGTCTTTCGAGGAGTTAGAGTTTTTGTTATCGCTTTTTCTGAGTACAGTTACAAGAATCATTTCTCTTCGCTCTCCTCACAGTACAATCTTAAATGCACTGCGCTCCAGGGTCTTCCGAGTTGCTTTCCTTGAGCATCTTGCAGATAGTAGGCTCCCGATCCCAGCGCCTCGACCACCAGGAAAGGACCACTCCATGGAGGCTCCAGCTTGCCTACTTCTCCAACCGGCTTGATTCTTTTCCATACCTTGTCCCCTACTTGGAAGTGTCGGGGTATAACCTTCTGGTTGTATTGGTTCCGTATCCTTTGCTGGTAAGCAGCCATGCGGACTGCAGCCTTAGCTTGGACCTCCTCAATCAAATCTAGCTCAGCTCGTCTTTTCTCCGCATTATCTTCTCCATACAGATGTCTCCGGTCAGACTCACAGCCGACCTCCATGGGGACTACCGCTTCACTTCCGTAGACTAACTGGAAGGGGGTGCATCCTGACCCTTCTTTGGGTGTGGTTCGAAGGGCCCATAGGACACCAGGCAGCTTATCCACCCAGGATCCGCCGACCTAATCCAGCTTAGCTCTGAGCCCCTTCAGAATCTCTCTATTGGCTACTTCGGCCTAACCATTACTCTGGGGGTATGCCACGGAAGTGAAGGTCTGCTTGATCCCAAATTCCTTGCACCAATTTCTGATTATCCGACCTTGAAATTGCCGACCATTGTCCGATACCAGCTTATGAGGTATGCCATACCGGCACAAAATGTTCTGCCAAAGGAATTTCTTCACCGCTTGTTCGGTGATCCGGGCTAGGGCTTCTGCTTCGACCCACTTGGAGAAGTAGTCCACTGCCACCAACAGGAATTTCTTCTGGCCTGCTGCCCTGGGGAAGAGTCCTACTATATCCATGCCCCACTGATCAAAGGGACATGATACCATGGACGTTCGCAACATCTCAACTGGTCGGTGCGACAGATTCTGATACTTCTGACAAGAAAGGCAAGAAAGAGTCATCCTCCCTGCATCCTTTTGAAGGGTCGGCCAAAAATAACCGGCCAGCAGGACCTTTCGAGCCATGGACCGACCTCCTGAATGATTTCCGCAGCACCCCAAATGCACTTCTCTGAGCACATAATCCGCATCTTCCTTCCCGAGGCATCTGCACAATGGTCGGGAAAAAGCTCGCTTGTATAATGCATCCCCTATCAAAGTGAACCGGGCGGCCCTTATCTTCAGTATCCGAGCTTGCTCGGGGTTATCCGGCAGAGTTCCCTCTTTCAAATAGGCGATGAATGGAGCTCTCCAGTCCCCATCTATCTCCAATTCTGCTTCCCGCTCAACCTGAGCCACCAGCATAACCTGAGGTGAAGGTTTGGGGAAGACCCACGGACGGACCGAGCTGGCTAGCCTAGCTAACTCATCTGCCTTGGCATTGTCCCCTCGGGGGATCTGTATAATCTGAACTTCTTGAAATTCTGCTTGTAACTGTTGATATGCCTCCACATAAGCCTTTAGCTTCTCGTCATTTACTTCGAACCGCCCGGCCACCTGTTGAGTCACTAACTGAGAATCAGAATGTAGGATGACCCGAGTGGCCCCAACATGTCTGGCTGCTTGGAGGCCTGCCAAGAGGGCTTCGTATTCCGCCTGATTATTGGTAGCCTGGTACTCTAGCCGCACGGCTAGATGAATGGGGTCTTGATAGATATCATTTTGTTGATTATTTTAATTGTTAAAATCCATGTTTGACCCGTATTTTACTTGCTTAATTGTGATTTTACCCTAGGTTTTAGGATTTCCTCTTATTTTGGACTTAATTACAAATTTACACATATTTGTATTAATTGGCCACTAATTTTCTGATATATTTTTATAGGCATGAAAGGATTCTGGACCTAGGGCATACTGGGTCAAACTTGAGTCGGAAGTGGACCCAGATCGAGTTATCAAGTTTCGGATTAATCCGGGCCGTCCAATTCAAAAGCGGCTAGATCTGAGTCATCCGGGACCATCTGAAGCAATCCAAGCTAGGGTTATGGTTGATCAAGCATTCTGATCAAGATCTGAAGGTTTCATCCCAATCAGAGCTAAATCAACCGTTGGATCAAGCTTGGAGGGCTCTAGATCGTCTATTCAAAGATTAAGTTGATCTGGACCATCCGTTGCACATCTGGAGGATCCGAGCTACCACGAGGCAGATCCTGACCTCTGATCAACATCCTCAAAGTTTGGCTCAAATCAGAGCAAGATCAGCCGTTGGATTTCCTCAAATCAATCTGAGTCGTCCAATGCTAATTACTTAAGGAAATTTCCACCGCAACTTCTCCTCGTCACGTCTCCGCCGCAGCTTCTTCCTTCTTCGATAGTTCTTAGTTTTTCTTCGATTTTTCTTCAATCCGAGGCGCGACCGCATCATTCTCTCCTTTGGATCAAGTTTCAGATCATTGGAAAAGGGTTTCCGAGAAGAATCTAGCTCTAAATTGCCCAAGAACAGGACTGATCGAGGTCTCATCAGTTTTGCCATCACTTCCTGGAATTCAATGATGCGCACCATTTCATTCATCTGAGTAGTTCAGAGGGGTTCCCTGAAGTGCTCTGATCAATCACAAATCATCATCGCAGCTGAGTTGAAGGAATTGGATGGGTTTTCGCAATTGAGCAGAGCTGAGCTAGATTTGCTTCGCAGAGGCAGTTTTCTGGCGATGTGTTGAGCTTGCGGGTTCGAGGCTCATATCTTGTGTGACGGCAAGACGAATTTGAGCTCAGAGAAGGGATAGATGCTAGTTTAGTTAGTTAATTTCAGTTGTTTGTAGCTGTAATTTCCATTACTGCCGTTTTAGGTTTCTGTCTTGGTTTAAGATTCGTTAACTTCGTTTAATGCAATTGTTCTAGCTTAAATTAGGGTTCAATCTTCAAGTTAAGTAGTTTAGGAATTTGTTTAGTGGATAATTGCTTTTTATTTCAGTGTGTTTCTGTTTAAATCCTTGCGTGCCATTTCATTGTTGCGTATCAGCCATATTCTGAAATTCCAGCTTGGTTTCTGATTTTTACAGTTTCTTTCCAATTCGATTAGTATTTCGTTGATTCCCTACAATTGAAGCTCACATTTAGTATGCCAATGCATTATAGTGGAGTTTGTTTCTCGGTCAGTTTTAATTCTGAATTTCAGCTTAGCTGTACTTGCGTTTCAGCCTCCAATTCTGCACAATCCAATTCATTTCTGCAATACAATTATTCTGCATGCCTTAGTTCAAATCTGTTAAAGTGTGTATCAGTGAGACTTGAGATGGAATTCTATTGCAATCGAATTTAGTTGTTTTGTTGAGTTTTAGCATCCAATTAGTTTCGGAATTGCTGCATACCAGTTTCCAATTTCTGCACATGCTTTGTTTTTGAAAATCAGCTTCATATCCTGCATTTCAAGCTGTAGTTCCTGAATTCACATCAATTGCATTTCAGTTCTTAAGAATTTCTATGTGAACATTAGCTTGGATTCGAGCAGTTCTGAAAAACAAACAGTTCGCATCAATTGAATTTCAATTTCTGAAATATTGCAATTCATTCATGAAATTCTGCAGCACTTGTCCCTGTTTTGATCAGTTTTATTCGGATTATGAATTCTGCATTTATCCCTGCAATTTACTGCATTCATAGTTGTGCTTTCCATGCCTAATTGATTAACTTCAATCCCGAATCATTAGAATTAGCTTGGCACTTAGCATCAATTCTTTTTGGCACATAAGCATTGCCCATGTGTATCAAGTTTGAGTCATTTCTGGTTTTGTGCTAAGTGAAGTTTCAACAGATGTTTCAATAGTTTTGAGATTAAATTCTTGAAGTCCAACAAGTCTTCTAGTGTGGTATTGAGTTTGAGTTCAGTTTGTTTCACAATCAACAGTTTTGAACTTTAAGCTTCAATTTTTGCATAATAGTGTTTTAGTGGCTGAATATTTTTGTATCAAGTGGAGCACTCGGAATGGATGGGTGTGAAACTGAACATAACCTGTAGTGTAGACTCACATTGGAATTCGAATTTATTTTTCCAAGTTCATGCTCATTTGCATCAGTTAACTGAGTTCACCATTAATTGAGTTCATTAGTTGCCATTTCATTGTTTAGTTCATTGGGTTAAGTTTCTTCCTTTTTCATTGCGATTTCGTTTCCAATTGCAACCCAAACCCCAAATACTTATTTGAAACCCAGAATTCACAAACGACATATAAATACAAGCGCAAATCACACAGCATCAACTAGTCCCGAGGAAAAATACGACCTGTGGCCCCTTTACTACGTTTTCATATTTTGATTGCAAAAAAGGTTTCCAGCACATTTATAAATTCTAAATTCTGACGGATCCACACATTTCGTGACAACTTTAATTAGCTAAATCGGGTCCGTCAGGTCTCCCTTAGGAGACATCAATAAAATTCCCACGCCACTTCCTGCCCGAGTGGCTGACCCATCCACATATATTTTCCAGACCTCCTCCTCTTCTTCTGTATGAAGTTCGCTTAGGAAATCTGCCAAGGCTTGAGCTTTGATCGCAGTTCGGGGTTGGTATTGAATATCGTATTCACTCAGCTCAGTGGTCCATTTAACCATCCGACCTGAGATTTCCGGGTTGATCAATACCTTCCCAAGCGTGCTGTTGGTCAGCACCCGGATAGGGTGAGCTAAGAAGTACGGTCGCAGTCGCCTAGCCATCAACACAAGCACATAAGCTAACTTCTCGAGTGTGGTGTATCTACACTCGATTTCTTTAAGTAAATGCCCAAAGAAGTAGACCGGCTGCTGCTCGGCCTCCTTCTGGGTTACAAGCACTGCGCTCACCGCTCCTTCAGTAGCAGATAAATAAACGTACAATGGTTCTCCTTCCTCCGGCTTGGCTAGCACTGGCAGACCGACCAAGTAAGCCTTCAATTCTTCGAAAGCTCGGTCACACTAGGCATCCCACTGGAACTTGGAGGCTTTGTGCAGGATCTTGAAGAACGGCAGACTTCTGTCAGCCGACCGGGAGATAAATCGGGATAAGGCCGTGATCCTCCCGGTCAAGCGCTGAACTTCCCTTAGGTTCCTGGGCGGAGGCATGTCTAGCAGAGCTTTCACTTTACCTGGATTGGCTTCTATTCCCCGCTCGGTCAAGATGTAGCCCAGGAATTTCCCACTTTTGGCTCCGAACAGACATTTCGCAGGGTTGAGTTTGAGGTCATACCTTCGAAGGGTGCAGCAGGTTTCCCGTACATCTGCCACGAGGTCGACAGCTCGGGAGGACTTGATGAGGATGTCATCTACGTATACTTCGACGTTTCTCCCGAGTTGCTCCTTAAAAACTTTATTCATCAGCCTTTTTTAAGTGGCCCCGGCGTTCTTGAGCCCGAAGGGCATAACTGTGTAGCAATAGGTGCCTTCAGCCATAACGAAACTGACTTTCTCTTGATCTTCTAAGGCTAATGGGACTTGATGGTATCCCTGGTAGGCGTCTAGCATACATATGAGCTCGTTCCCTGCAGTGGAGTCTACCATCTGATCTATCCGGGGGAGCGGGTAGCAATCCTTGGGACAAGCCTTGTTGAGATCCCTGAAATCAATACAGACCCTCCACTTGTCGCCCGGCTTGGAGACCAGCACCACATTGGCCAGCCAGGCCGGGAATTGGACTTCCCGGACGTGTTTAGCTTCCAGCAGTCTCTCCACCTCGGCCTGAATGATCTTGTTCTGTTCGAGGCTGAAATCTCTTTTCTTCTGCTTGACAGGTCGGGCATCAGGGTACACGTGCAGCTTGTGCTACATTACCTTTGGTCTGACCCCTTTAAGATCTTGTTGGGACTAGGCAAACACATCTCGGTTTTGAGTCAGACACTCTATCAGCTGTTGTCTGAGGTCGGGCGGTAGTCTGGGAGCTATCTGTTGGGATCTTTGCCCTAGCTAGAGGGGGGGTGAATAGCGTATTTTGATGTCTTCGTTCTCTACAAGATGTTAGCACAGCGGAAATACAAATAAAACAATAAGAACACAGACTAACCACTGCTAACGCCTCAAATTTAGTTGGTATCCACCCCGGCCGGGTGACTAATCCAACAATCCTTCGGCGGATCAAACCCCGGATAACCTCCGGCTATCTCGTGTAGCTCCTTGTGGGTGGAGAAACCTCTCCACAATCCTCTACAAGCACCTGAGCACACAAGGCTACTATCAAGCTTTAACCAAGCAAGATTCGCCAAGAAACCCCAGCCCGATCGAGTCCCCCTTTAAATAGACTCGGGCTGAAAATCACGCCACCAGTCGACTGCTCACTTACCAGTCGACTGGTAGGCTTCAACGGCTACAAAATATGCAATGAATGCCTCAGCCGCCTTCGCAACGGTCGACCTCCAGTCGACTGGTACAGGACCAGTCGACTGGAGCCAGTCGACTGGAACCAATTCCAGTCGACTGGCAGTCGACTGGTCGACCCTCCTTGGGTCGACCCGATTCTCTGTGTGTTGTGGTCCCAGTCGACTGCCACAATGGCAGTCGACTGCCCTGCTCACACACCTAAGGTTTCCCCTCCTGAGTACATTCCACTCCGCACTCAAACCCTAGGATTTCCCGAGTACAATCACACTACACTCGTACCCTCACGACTCGACTGACTCCTCCTCCGCAGCCTCGACTGTTGCCTTCGTGCCCTCTTCATCTTCGGCCCTCGTCCCTCGGATGCGCACGCAAGCCTCCAGCTTGTCTCCATGCCACCCTTCACGTAAGCCTCGAAGTCCGCGCCCATCAGCTCATCGTACCTGCACTCCATGGTCCCTCAGATGCGCACACAAGCCTCCAGCTTGCCTCCATGCCATCCTTCACCGTACTGAGGCCGTCCAGTCAAGTCCATATGCGTACCAGTACAACATGCACACTCAACATACGCATATCAAATACACAGGTAAACCTAACTTAAACCCTTTGCACAAACATCAAAACCCATGGTCACACCGGACCATCTTAGGGCCGATTGCTCTAACACTATCTTCACTTTGATTTCTTCTTGGTCGGGCAAGAGCTGGACCTCTTCCTGTTCCTCTATCAAATCAGCCCAAGGCGAGGGCTGAGAGGCTTGCACCATGTTGCAATTAGCTGGCGCTGCTCGGAAGGACTTACTAACCTCCACTCGGACGTCGTCCACATAGCACCGACGTGCTACCTTCTGGTCTCCTTTGGCCTCTCCGACTTGATCCCCCACTGGGAATTTGACTTTCGAGTAGAAAGTGGACACCACGGCTCGGAACTCGTTCAACACCGGTCGGCCCAGGATGGCATTGTAGGCCGAGGGGGCGTCCACTACCAGGAAGGTGGACCACCGAGTCCTTCTTAAAGGTTCTTCACCGAGTGAGATGGCTAATTTGATCTAGCCCAAGGGCTGGACTTCATTTCCCGTGAATCCAAGCAGAGGTGTGGCCACGGGTCGAAGCTCAGTGGTTTCAATCTGCAATTGCTCGAAAGCTTTTAAGTACAAGATGTTTACCGAACTCCCCGTATCCACAATGGTTCTATGAATCTGATAATTAGCTATGATCGCCGTGATGACCAGGGCATCCTCATGAGGTACTTCTACTCCTTGTAAGTCTAAAGGACCGAAACTGATCTTGGCCCCTGGGCTTGCGTCGAGCTGCAACCCACCTGGTAAATGTCTAAACGCCGGGCTTGTGATTTCCGAGCTCTATTGGAATCTCCATAAGTGGGACCTCCAGAGATCACGTGAATGGCTCCGTGTACCGCATTCTGTTGATTAGCTTGCTCTTCGTTGACCTTCCCGGGCTCGATGGAGTCGGGGGTCGGGAACAATTGTCTGGCTATGGGGTTGGTCGATCGAGCGTTGACCTCTGACGGGTCCTGTGCTGTTCTCCCTCGACCCCGGCCGCCTCCCTGTTGGGCTCCTCTCGGACTGCCCCGTCCAGCATGACCCCGACCCCTGCCGGCCTGCCAGCATTCTTGAAGGTCGTGGGTGTGGCTGTTATGGAAAGAGCAGTAGGGCTGCCACCTGGAAGGGAGGCAACCCTGGGCCACTTGCTAAACTATTCCCCTTTCGGTTCCTTGTCGGTGTCCCATGGCTCTAGGACTTCTGAGAGGTCCTCCGGGAGGCGCACTCCTCTGATGATACTGGGGGACCTCGGGCGCCGGTCTGACCTCCGGTCGCCTGGCGGCTTGTGCTTCTTCTACATCCACGTATTTGCTGGCTTTGCCTAGGAGACTTTCGAAGTCCTTCGGAGGTTTTCGGATCAAAGACCTGAAGAACTCGCCCTCCTGTAAGCCTTGTGCGAAGGCACTGACTAGCACCTCAGACGTGGCAGTGGGTACATCCAATGCGATTTGATTAAACCTTTTGATGTATGCTTTGAGGGGCTCTTTGGAGCCCTGCTTCAAGGTAAAAAGATTGAGGCTGGTTTTGTGGTGTCTCTTGCTGCTCGCGAAATGCTGGAGGAACAATCTTTTAAAGTCAGAAAATTCTCTTACGGATCCCTCCGGCAGTCTGTCGAACCATCGCTGGGCCGGCCCGGACAGAGTGGTCAGGAAGGCTCGGCACTTTACTCCATCGGAATATTGATGCAACATTGAAGCGTTCTCGAACTTCATTAGATGCTCTTCGGGATCCGTAGCTCCCCCGTATTCAGTGATGGACGGGAGTCGGAAATGCTTGGGCAAGGGCTCCTGCAGGATCTGGCTGGAAAAGGGAAACCCTGTACGCTCCGCCAGGTCGGCACAAGGGGAGCCTTCCCCTTGTCAGCTCGGGTACGGCTGGATGTAGCTTCATGAGGGTCTGATTGTCCTGCTCCCTCAGCCGGGCCAAACAGCGCTCGGTGGAAGTGAGGACTGTTCTCCGGTCGAACTCCTCCTTCAGTGCCCACGTGAGCAGTGTGCTCGGCTGGACCCACCTAGGTGGGTCGAGCGGTTGCTTGCTGGGCCTCTGCCAATTTCCTGGCCCTAGCTTCTATCAGCAGCTCCAAGTCTTCTTGTGAAAGAGTAACGGTCACCCGATTGGAATCACTCATCCTCGGCTCTCGATCAGGCGAGATTCCCACAGACGACGCCAAATTTGATCCTGTCGACAAGCGAAGACTGGCTCTCACTCGGATGACTCGGTCTGACCAAGACGACTTGGTCTGCTATAGCGTACCCGGTCTGCTGTAACTCGAGGGGTCGGACTCAAGCACGAATGGGGATGAGGCCTTAGGCACTCGGCTCGGACCGAAATGAAACTCACAAAGTGGTGGTGTGGTTGCAAATGAGCAGCAATCCCTTCTGCAGAGCCATATGGGGGGTTTATATAGGGGAGGGGTAACTCTCTGCTGTGTCAGGGTTGGCAAATCTCATTAAAGGAGGGTCAGTTGACAGATGGTGATAGTGACAGCCGCATTAATGCTGTGAGACTGTCATAGCCGCCTGACACCCTGCCTAATATATCTATGAGACTGCCATAGCCGCCTGACACCTTGCCTAATATATCTCTTCTGTCTCTCCTAAACTATCGGCGGCTCTGCCAGGCGATGATTATGCCGGGGGGATTATCTTCTGAATATTTGATAAGAAAGGCTCATACAATAGGGGAGGCTCGTAGTTGTTCAGCCGTCCCCGTGTGATCACGAGTACCCGGCCTCAGACAATAGACATTGAGGGGCCGACCTCGGATGACCGACCCCGAGTGTCCCGACCTCGACTGACCGACTCCGAGTGTCCTGACCTCGGACGACCGACCCTGAGTATCCCGACCTCGAAGGACCGACCCCGAGTGTCCCGACCTCGGATGACCGACCCCGAGTGTCCCGACCTCGGATGACCGACCCCGAGCGTCCCGACCTCGGATGACCGACCCCGAGTGTTCCGACCCTGGGGTGACCTTTGGCCTGGCCTATTCATTACCGGTTCAGATCGGCAATCGAACCCGACCGAGCTCTTGATCCTTCTAAAAATCATACGCCTGGATCAAGAAAGGTTGTAAATAAATCGAGTTTTAGGATGTTGGAACTTATTTGATAAGGTAATTAAATCGAGCCTGGTTTAAAATGAAATTTTGAAATGATTGTTTTTTTTAATGAACATGAGCTTGTTTGAAATTTGATTTGTTTATTCGTTTAAATATTATCGAGTTTTTAATTTAAGTTTGCTTGGGTTTAGTTCGAGTTTGGTTCATTTAAATGTTATTGAATACTCAATTCAAGTTTGTTTGATTGTTTGAGCTGAACATGATATTATTCACATATATTGTTCATAAATATTAATTGAATATATATGTATTTAACTTTATTTGTTTAATTTAATTAATTGTTCGAACTTATTTATTTAATTGGTCTAGTGTATATTGAACGAACATAATTAAATATTTAGCAAGTCGAATATAAAATTTATTTACGAAACTTGATTCATTGATAATCTTATCGGGGGGATTGTATAGTGATAGGGTTGCAGATCTCGAGACAAGCCCGGGGATGAAGAAGCTACGTGGCGCGACACATCGGATCGAAGTGACTCGGGCCTCGGGACCCCTTTCGAGGGATGCGCCCGGGAGGGTCAGCTAGGAGACTCCCCGAGATCCCCGAGGGGTTGGGCCCCGAGAGCGCCTCGGGACTTGCAACATTCGCGCGCACCCGAGTCGAAAGATCCCGAGATCGCCTCGGGAGACGGAGTCCCAGTGACGACCGACCTCGAGTACTGACCCCCTCCTTGTTTACGGATAAGCATCCCCGTTATAAGGAGCCATCACGACCCTTGAATATCGCAACAGGTCGAGGCGTAATAACGGCGCAGACCGTTTCACAAGTTATCCCGTAACCATCGAAAAAGGGGGGCAACATGGCTCGAATCGCGGAGACGTGACACAGATCGAGGGAGCATGCCCAGTCTATCTCCATTGGTACAAAAGGTAGCTCAACCCTTCCGGTAAGGCGGTTATGCACTGTTCTTACTTAGTACTTTTCTCTTTCTCAATTGTCTTCATTCTCCATCAAGATCCTGACTTAAGCGTCAGAGTGGACTTCGTCGGACCCCTTCCGGCATATCCCCTAACGTTCGTGTCAATCTCGCAGGACAAAGAGTTCCTCCCCTCCACAGAGACTTCCACGTAGGCGAAATCTCAGTGGCCGGCCATCGACGACGATTTCTTCCGGAACATATAGAATTAGACTAATGATAGGGACAGTGAATTTGGGACAGTGAATGGGACAGTGAATGACGTGGTAATTATTGTGTACACGTCCGATTGTCGATCGGACACTACCGGCGGCCTTCGGCCGCCGCCCCGAATCAAACTATACCCTGGGGGGCATAATGAACCCGTCGGGGATCGCCGCAATTGCGATCTCGCATCATTGACCGTCGATTTCGATAGGTTCACCGTTACCGGCGATCCTGACGAGTTCACCGTCCTCCGAAGGTATAGTTTGATTCAGGACGATAATCAGAGGCCATCGGTGGTGTTCGATCGGCGATCGAACGTGTACATATTAATTGCACGTCATTCACTGTCCCATTCACTGTCCCAAATTCACTGTCCCAATCATTACTCATAGAATTAATAGAATCAGTACTAGTACAATCTTATATTATAATGATTTTATACGCTTTTTGTTGGATTATTTTGTTGGCCGGACATTTTATAATTTTTATCGTGACCTCAAATCCATCCTGTATGAAATTATGATCCTACCAATTATGCTCCAATATATTTGCCAAATTGTCACTGGATGTTTCAACTCGCAAAGCATAAAAACAGAGATCTTGGCAATATTCTGATCCATAGACAGTATAGAAACAGAGAATAAGGATATCTGCTAATGTTTCTAACAAGTAACATCGCTACAATGGACGCCATTACTCACACGAGCTTTTTTTCATCGACACAGAGTCAACTTGGAGGGTAGTAACTAGAGGATGCAACAATTAGCAAAGGGATGGGCATCTTCATAACCTCTAGCTACTTTAAGAAAGTGCAGCGACAACTGGTGGAGAAATAACAGTTTTAACCAGGATGGCTACATTTTTAGTTACCGGTTGGAAAGCCGCGGTGGTCTCCAAGTACTCCCAGGCCATCCTTCGTTTCATCTCCGTTATTTCTTGCTTCGCTTCCTCTTCCTCGAACTTCTTCTTGCAGGCCAGAAATAGCTCTTCATCCATCTCACGTAATATCTTGTTAACGTTTTGTGTCAAGTTCAAAACTGCTTGATTCCAATGAGTGAGGATGTTCCTCTCTAAAGCCGGCATGATTAGTGGCATTACTACTTGCCGATTGTGGGACACCAGATTAATCACTCGGTCATTGTTGCACATGAGTAAGGCCCTCTCTGCAACCTGTAAGCCAATTAAACCATTTTTGTAAAAAGAAAGGCACAAATTCTAGTATCCAGTGTGATTATCATCAACAAATGTGCTTATCATTCTAAGAACCAATGTACCGAATAGAGGGGAAAGAAACAATTGCTTAAAACCAAACGTACTTCAAAAAGGTAATAACCACAACTCTAGTTTTTAGTTCACTAATTATCTCTTACTGATGACTATTACAATTTACAATCAAACTAGCGTTGAATTTTAGAATCCTCCACTTATAGACTAGTAGGATACAAAAGGAGAATCAGACTCACAGAATGTGGTCTAGATGCTAGGAATCACTCAGTGTTGTACCAGGTTGTTGTTTCGTAGGCCATACAAATGTTTACTAAGAACCCAAAACCAGGTTTTTGGTCATTATTGACATGTAATTCTTTATAGATGCATTTGAAAGATTCATTAAATCCTCATTTGTCAGGTGTTGGATGAACTAGGTTGTATTCACAGTTGAATCTCGAGGGCATAGCTAAACTATGGAGTGGCTAAAGTAAAGAACTTCACATAGTAGTAGCAATCCAATTGTCGATTTGATACTAAATGACTGGTTAAAAAATTAACTCCAAACATAAATCAATTTCACAAAACTATAATAGCATAGCATAGAGTAGTTAGTTAATTACAGGAGCATGATAGATCATGCATAACTAAGAGCAACCAAAAGTTCATCATAAAGTTGGCATGAATAACTGATGCATGTGCATTCACCTTGTTTTTTTACAATACACAATACAAATTGTTCGAAGCAATTTCACATTCAACCTTTCATGCTCAATTAGTTCAACTTCATTTGAGCTAGAAACACGAGGAACATACAAAATGTGGAAGGTAAGTCAAAAAGATTTTGATGTTGAAGGTATTGAAGAGCTTGATCGGTAAGGATGTCGGTCGTCTTGCAGATGGTGATGGAATCAAATCCTATATTTGTCACAAAATTTTTGAATGCTAGCCAATAGCATATAATAATGTCAATATGTCATCTCTAAATTGTTAAGATCATAATTCAGAGATAAATAAATGGAACATCAAACAATATCTTTACACCTTGTTTAAAAACTTTTTAAGCAAAGGAATTAAATTGAATTCCATCCAGAATTGAATTCCATTAGGAATTGAATTCAGTTCTCATGTTTGGAATGAGTTAGTAAATAACAGAATTGAATTGAATTCCTTGATTTGGAATCTATCAGAATTGGATTGAATTCTTATATTTTTATCATTTTGTCCTTTATCCAAAATGGCGCTAAGTGAGAAATAAAGGTTATTTAGTAATTTTTATTTGTCAGAGCAATTCCTTTCACAAATCAGACCTCTTTGTTTTGAAGGATATGACGGGAATCGAATTCCAATCCTTATCAATTCCTGGTTAAAAATGTGTTCCAAACGGTGGAATTGAATTCCAATTCCCAAAGGAATTCAATTCCACCTCTTTCCAAACAGGGTGTTAAGGAAATTTAAACATACTCACAAACAGCATTAACAATATTTTCAAAAGCACCTACCAGCAGGCCATAAAGATCTATCTTACACTCATAACATCAAGATGCAGAATATATCTCAATTGCACAGTCGAAGGAAGTTCACAAAAATGGGATAATTTGAGCATAAATAGTAAAACGGTTCACATCACCTGGAAATGAGAACTATTAATGCAGCATCCAATCCTATGAAACAACGGAAGCACACACTTTTGGATATCCACATCGTTTGCAGTCTCCAAAACTTCCTCCAACTCACTTAAAAACATAACTTCCTTCTGACTGTTAATCACAGGCCAATATCTCAATAACCCATTTATAACTGAAGTTACCAGCTTAGGCTCTTTCTCTACAAATTGTGTCACACAGTAAGTCAGTTGTTGATGATAGATACCTAGAGTTTTTGGCTTGTGCAGTGGAATTAGAACCTTACACAAGAACAGTTTATGCTCCTCTTTCAGAGGTAATGCAAACCCACTGATGATACTACCAAAAACTTCTAACAATTCGGCAATACCGTTATGTCGGTTTGTCTCAAACACAAACTGGTAAAATATATTGCTTATGGCTTTCCGGATGATAGGCCGGTGTGCCATGAATTTTCCATAGATCCTGTGCAAGATTGCTTTCAAGCAATCCCTCTCCCTAGGATCCTCGGAATCAAAGAGGTGTAGCAGTCTCACAATGAATGAATGATCCACATACTTCTTCGCAATTTTGGCATCAAGTGAAGATGACTCTATGAACTTAAGGAGCAAATCATAGACAAGTTGCAGATGGGACCAAGCTGGTTCAAAAACGGGTTCTTCTTCTTCAGTCTCCGCGCCGCCAGTACTGGATCGAAAATTCGGTGGGAAGACCCTAAACAAGTTGCCGGCGAACATCTTACAGATAGCAGAAATGGTGGGTTCCGTGAAGCGAGAGCCCCCAGTATCAACATAATCGATGATATCTAATAATGCCTGACGCTTCATATCCTTCTCGGCGGAGTTCTTGTTGGGATCCGAGAAATCGAAGATAACATAACAGAGATTCAATTTATTGATTAAAAGGTTCTGCTTTTCCGTGTTGGGGACATCCTTGAATAAAAGTAGAGGTTCGATGCTTGTGACTACACTTGACGGGAAGATGGAAGAAGCAGTCCGCTTGACAGTGGTTGATCGGGAGGGAACCAAACTGCCACCGCCGGTCCGATGGACTGGGTTCCCGTTCGAAGATGTCATCACATTGCTGCCGGAAGCATCAGATTTGGAAGACTTGCGAGGTAATTTGCTGAGGAATTGCTTCCACATGATGCCCAAGTTGGGGATGGAATCAGATCGAGACCATGCTGACAAATTTTACGGCAAGAACAAAATGTACTAAACCTACAACAAATTGCAGTTCGATTTCAGACCAAAAAAAAAAATAGAATCAAGCGAACTCGGGGATTCATAGAAGATCAATCAAAGTGCAAGAACAAAAATGGCCAGCCACCTGATGTAAATGCCGAGCAACCTGAAGCGATCCCAATCAAGATGTCAACCTGGAAAGCGACTGCAAGAAGGAAATGAAGTGGGAAAAAAAAACTCCAAGCCGCTGGAAAATAATGAACGGATGAGGGGTTTTCCAGGTCCAAGATCACGGATCTGGCGAGAAAAAACTCGATCGGGAGCTGAAAACGAGCTCCAGATGGCACGCCACAGATCAGAGCTTCCCTCGTTCTTCCCCCGCGATCATTCGGAGATCGAACTGGATCCGTGGCTCCGAGCAGAGGGCGAGGTGGAAGAGGAAGTGACATGGGTGAATGGGTTAAAAGGACAGAAATACGCCGCTCGTAAAATCGGCAACCGAGCAACGGCTACGATTCCTGCTCAGGGCCCGGAAGACAAATCTCGACCGTCGCACTGCTTTTCAAATTAAAACAATAAATAGAAAATGCAAGAGGTGACAGTGATGTGATTGATAGACGGTGGGCGGGTAGCTGGCGCATCAGGTAACCACGAGATCCACGTCAGCATAGAAAGTTTGGGTCCGTAATTTTTCAGATTAATTTTTGAAAAACAATCACAATTTTTTTATTATTATTATAATTAAACATGTCAAATAATGGTTGACTATGATTTGACCCAATAAAAGATAAGTCAAGTTATACTTGACATAATCTAATTTTGATTCGGTTAAATTGTTATATCATATATTAAATTTAAATATTAGTATAGCATATATTAAATTATATAAAAAAATATTTTTTAAAAAATATTAGTATAACATATATTAAATTTAAATTAATTAGTATTGGTATAAGAATATAATGATGAATAAAATTTTCAGATATATTAACTGAAATATTTTCCAAAAAATATAATTACATTAAAAATCATCCCTTTCTTTTTATATTAATTATGGATGAATTTCACTAGACACATCCAAGATATATTATCCTGATATATGTTATTTACAGATAATATTATTTTGATGAATTAGACACGCTAAGGAGTAAATGCTAAATTTGAATTTTGACGGAAAAGATTTTAAGCTTAGTAGAGTAAAATAGAATATATGAATTTTAAGTTTAATAATATTAGATGTAATAAGATAATTATTAAGATATGAAATGATGAATTATTTGTAACTGAGAATTTTAAGTATAGATCATTAATGTCGGTAGCGTAGCTAGGATTTTCAACCAAAGTGACAAATTCAATAAATAAAAAAATTAATACAACATAAAATATTTAGCCCTAGCTAGTTGAAACCGCGATCAATCAAATCCTCGGAGTTTTGTTATCACTCAAAGTCGAAGAATCATTTATAATCTCGCTTCCATAAAATATTTAACATTCTTACATATAAGACATCTATTTCCATCTAACCATTTTAATTAGCAGTCTAATAGAATAAAGTTTATATTTTACAATTCTCCAAAACAATCACTGTTTGAACTAACGTAATTTTTATCTCCGCATCTACCAATTGAATTTAGTTTGAACTTGATTCAATTTTAATTTTGCGCATTCGCTTTATGTTCTAACTTTAATTCATCCATGTATTATTATATATCTTATTTTTAAATTTAATATTTAAACTTCTAAATCATGATATTTTATCATAAAAGTGGTATTAATAGATAGCTTAGGTTGAGAGCTTTTTAAATATGTAATTAATTTCCATTTTTCAATGATGAAGGATGGTGAATCAGCCAATCAAAATGGTAGTGATGTATAGTATTAATTTTTAAAACAAAAACTCAAGGAGCAGACGCACCTCTCATCGACACTTGGCTACACCTTTGATTTTTATAAATAGAGGAAGAGATTGAGAGAGATATCTTATATAAAATACAAATAGAATTGTTAAAATGGAAGAAAGTTAAAGATATTCATTGTGATCATACAGTACAAAGTTTTATAAAACGATAATTAGATCTGCTATGTTATATGAAATTGAATGTTGGACTATGATCCGAACACATAAGTAAAAGATAAGAGTGGTAGAGATGAGTATATTAAAATGAATGTATAGACATATAATGATGGGCAAGATAAAAAAATAAAAATATTAGAGAGAAAGTTTAGGTTGCACTTATTGAAGGAAAATTCTAGAAGAAATGTTTGAGATGGTATAGATATGTACCTAAACGACTAATAAATGTTCCAGTTAGGTGATATGAAAAATAAATACCTATATAGAAAAAGAAAGACTAAAAAAGACTTAATTAATAATAATAAGATAAGATAAAATTTATTTAAATATAAATGATAATATAATAGAGGATAAAGTCCAATGAAATAAAAATATCCATACATATCACCTAGTAAAATAAAGCTTGTTTGTTATTATTGACTAATTCGAGTAACAAAAATAATCTTTTGTAAAATATAAAATAAATATATCCAATATAATTTACCCTTTTTGATATCGTCCATTATAATTTAATATACGGGACTACCCTTTAACAGAGTCCCAGTAGTGTAAAAATTCTAAATAATCCAAAAAATATTTATAATATATTATAAATAACAAACTTATGAATAGTTATTAAAATTTAACTTAAATTATAAATGATCCCGACCTAACTTACAGATAGCTCGGCTAGTTAGTCTGGCGCCACGAGACCCAATAGAGGGGCCCACGAAGACCTCACCCGGAGAATTTCCGAGCTAGGGACCCTCCCGAACTGCTGACCGATCAACCCTGGTCGAGATCGAGTAGGTCGATCCCAGACACCTCCTAACTCACCCACCGAATCCAGTTTCCTGACCCAGGGCTAGGTCGGGAAGGTCAGTCCTCAGCATCCCATAGATTTGATAACCAGTAGACCCGAAAGATGGCAAAACAGATATAGTTCAGCCAACCCCCGATTCATGGCGTACCCTGTGTCACTCGGCTATACTACACCTGTCCCGAGCCGTACCACTCGGACCCGTCGGTCGTCCATCGGTCCCCCGATCAGTCTTTCCTTACGCCGCCCCTACATCAGGACACCCGAGGGATGACCATGACGTCAGGGATAGTGCCCGCCTTATCAATCATAACATATATCGCGGATATCTCGCTCTCAGTATGGTTGTACTATCCGAGCACCCCGCGCCATGCTGCGATACCTCTAGGTGCTCTCCCACGAGCTGACAAGCATCATACCCCCGTCTCATTGACACAGACAGGGGTTGTCAGCTCCTCCGGCTATATAAACCCCTTCTTCTCCATTCCGCAGGTATGCGCAATCGCATTCTCCTATACTGCATTTCCTTTAGCTTCATGTCCCTGCGGATACTGACTTGACCGTCGGAGGGTCTGACCGGGAAAATTCCCCGGCGAGTTTGCTAACGGTCATTTTCTCGCAAGTCGGAGCCAGGTCGGCACTAGGTCAGTAGCTCATGGTACTCGAGCGACCATCTGACCCTTGAGACTTCTACCTCGCTTCACGACAGGATTAATAAATATAATAATAATCGAGGCATTTGGACATGGACGACATGATCCCATAAATTGATCATCAAATAAACCTGAAATATCTGAAAAATGTAAATGTATTGATCCTGACATGAGGTTCAAACTCCCTTATTAATGCAACTTAAAATTTGAACCCTTTCAAAATTACCAAAGTGATTCGTTCGCCTACAATGTTGATGCTAATCCGTTTCAAAATTAATATAGAAGAGATAAATCATAGAAGCTACTAGCCCGGATGCTGTGGCTAGCGCATGGAAATGATAGATACACTAACTTTGTTATGTGTTGACTCTTAGATCTCAAGATAACAACACTCATATATTAACCATCAGTCATCCGTCCATCTTGTGAGGACAAATTTAAACCCTTTCAAGATGGCATACCCGTGGGACTTATTCATACCTTCCTAATCCATCAATGGAACATCATCCTTAAGGGCATCTCCAACCGGGTACCAAAACACCAAATTTGGTGCCAAGCTCACACCATTTCTTCTCCAATGCATACCCCAAAAAGCAGCACCAAATTTGGTGCTGCGCGTTTAGCAGTTTTTTTATTTTTATTTTTTATTTTTTAATTAAACAATAAGTTTTGGTGTGCACGTTGAGCAATTTTTTTATTTTTTTTATTTTTTAATTAATCAATAAATACAAAATAATATAAATAATATAGTATTGAATTTAAAAACAAATGATATATAATTAAATATTTATTATTAAATATTATAAATAAAAAATTAATTTATAATTATTATTTTTTCCTCATTAATTATAGTAATATTAATTATTTATTATAAATATAAATTAAAGGTATATAATAGCATATTTTAATTTCATTATGAAGAAATATTTATAAAGAATTAATTTATTAAATTTTTTATTTATAATATATTATAATTATATTTATAAATTAATTAACTAATTTAAAATTTTATATAACAAAATATTTAAAAATTTAATATGCATAAATTGAAAATGCATTATCTATTATGTCGACATACAAAAAAAATAGTAATGACACAAGTTCAAAATATTACTAATAATCACTCAAATACATTGGGAATACAACACACATAAACTTAAAAATATTTAGGGATACAAATACAAACGATACTGATATACTTAAACCTTACAAATAGAAAAATTTTTAGCAGTAGATGATCATACTCGGTTTGAAGAATTTTTAGCTCGACACAGAAAAATCAAAGACAAAGATGCTCATATTGCCCTGCGAAATGCATTAATTGATCATATATGGGAACAATATAGTAATTCTGAATGTTAAATTCCCATAATATTGTATTTTTAATTAAGTGTTATTGTCTCTGTTTTATATTAATAATATATTTTATCCTAATTATGTGTGATTTTATACTATTTTTAAAATATATTATGCTCGAATAATTATACAATAAATATTAAAAAAGAAAATCATAATGATTATACATATGAAAATTTTAATTTATTAAATATAAATAAAATATTAATTTTAAATATAATAATTATCATAATCATTATATTATTAATTATTCGATAATTAAATTTGAATAAATGAATAAGAATGAATAGAATATTCTAAGGAATATTCCTTTTTGGTGTAAAATGGTATGAATGGGTTGGAGCTGAAATAGTGTTTGGTGTTGAAATTGTACCATTTTGGTGCGAAATTGACACCAAATTTGGTGTCATGGGTTGGAGATGGTCTAAGTAACGTGCATAGATGAACACATCGTCGGCCAACTCGTACACTTCCCTTTCCCATGAAAAAACTGACAAAGGAGGAACAGAAGAAATCAAAATGAGAAAAAGGATCATACCACAGATCCCGAAATGCTCGATCCCCATCTCCAAAGGCTATATATCATACAGACAGTCTGAGAATGAAGGGATCAGGCAATAATTATACACGGAGACGCACGCATTAAACGAACTCCTAGATTTGGACGTCTCTGTCCACAGATCTCCACGGCTCTTCCACAGATCTCCACAACTCAGGGTGGCTGAGGAGTCAACCACAGCTCTGCAAACTTGACTTTGGAGACACTCTCCAAGACCTCGAATGGCGTGATGTCGCCAACCACCACCACCTTCTTGCTGTCGAAGTCCACTTCGTATGAGGACACTCCTGCAGACATGGAGTGATTAAGCGTTTGCCGTGATCAAATTGCTCCATCTTAGAAGTTCATTTAGAGTCGAGAAGAACTTTTTACCTTCCATCTTTGAGATGTGCTTCTGAACTTTCCTTGCACAGCCATTGCAGTGCATGGACACCCTCAGCACCACTGTCTGGATAGCATCAGGATAGCATCAGGGAATCGAAAAATTAAGGAAGTTTCAAAGGATTACCTTGGGTTCCAAATGGAAAGCCAGTGTCCTGGCACCATCAAAAGCATCCTTAAGCACCTGGCTCTCGATTAAAGCCCTCCTCTCAGCTTCATCATCTTCGTCACAAGTGTTCATGCAAATGCAGGAGTTTGCTGAGATTGCGAGAGAAAAACAGTGGAACACCCTTCCCAGACCGGATCTCCCCATCAACTACTCTTGTTGCCACTGAGTTAACAAGAAGTATTCAGCCCTCCACTTATAAGCAAGCTAGCCAATGTCTATTATATCAATTTGATATCAAGTATTGACTGTATTGTTACTTTTACTCGAAGCTTTTAATGTGCAGAATACTTCCTTGATGGAAGAGTATCAACATTAATAAATGGTTTCTGATTACGAAACACAGGTCGGTCAATTTGGTTTGACTAAATAAATGCAGCGCTACAACAGTCAAAGCTTAGGTAGGAAGAAGTCAAGTGGAGCTGTAACCCCTCCATGTGATCGGGTCCTTGAAACAAAGCCAATAACATGTTGATATTATGAGAAGAGAATAACAGGGGATGAGAACACTTGAAAGCAACTCCTTTAATGTCTATAATGTCGGTACAACTCATATGTTCTAATGGTGACTCGAAAAAAGTAGACCAAACTCTTGTGCATGAATTAATGTAGGGAGTGGATGCGAGCATTGTATATCAATGACATGACATATACGAAAAATAATTGCAAGTAAAGATAGGAGGAACCCAGTTGCTTATGATTAACATTAAAAAACTCATATCTTTGGTTGGTTATGCCGTCCAATCCAACTGGACAATTAATAGTTATAAAGTGCCCAGTTTGCTTACGTGATCATGCATTAGGATGATGGACAATTGATGGAGGAGATATCTTCAGTCGCGATCCCTAACCTTTGAGGAAGAATGACCTTGTTCATCCTCGGTTTTAGTCACTTACATTACAAAGATTCTTACCTGCAACGTATCAAAGAATAGGAATTGAGTCGATTAGTTTGCAGTACCAGTATAGCAGTTGATCCTGTCGCGAGGCGTTGTGGAAGTCTCAAGGGCGGGATGGTCCCCCGAGCGACACGAGCGACTGGGGTGACGCCGACCTGGTTCCGATCTGGCGACTGCCTGCAAAACAGTGACCGTTAGCAAACCCGCTGGGGAGTTTCTTCGGTCAGGCACTCCGATGATCAAGTCAGTATAAGCAGGATATATAGTAGAACAAATGGAAATATGGTAGAAGAGAGCTCGCGCGCATACCTGCGGAATGAGGAGTGGAGAGTCTATATAGTCGGGGGAGCTGACAACCCCCTGTCCGTGTTGACGAGACAGGGGTGTGACAACTGTCAGCTCGTATGAGAGCACCTGAAAGTACCGCGGCATGGCGCGGGGTGCTGAAGAGTACGAGGGTACTGAATTGGCGGAATAACCCCGAGGGGTATCATAAATGGGCAAGGTGTGTAGTACCCCGACGTCAACATCGTACCCCGGATGTAATAACATAGGGCGGCGTAGGGACGATCTAGTCCATAACCCGAGCGCCGACTGGCGAATCCAAGTGTCAAGGACTGGGTCGGGTAATGGCCAGGGAGCGTGGGCCACCACGCATCCGACTGGGAGAGTTGAGACGTGGGGTATGCCCTGAGTCGGGGGTCTATTGTGCTACATTTGTCTGGTTCTGTCACGGTTATGTGGGTTGTCGGATCCATGGGATGCTGGGGAGCGTGGGTCGCCACGCGTCTGACTGAATTGCCTGACCAGGTTCGGATCGGGGTGCAGGTTTAGGTGACTGAGTTAGGAGACGCTCGGGATCGACTCGACCGACCCTGCCCGGGGTCGGTCGGCGAGCACCTTGGGGATTTCCCGGCTCCGAGACTCCCCTGGTGAGGTCATCGTCAGCCCTTCTGCTGAGCCTCCGTGGCGCCAGGCTGGCTAGCTGTGCGGGCCGAGCTACCCGTAAATAAGACCGGGATCAACAGTAATTTCTACGATGAATCTTTAGCTTAATATCCAACTGCGGGATTCCTCTGGATGGAGTGATAAGTAAATAATTGAACGAGAATGTGGTTCCACTAGAGCACTGTGGCCAGCAGATAGAACTAAAACAGAATAGATGCGAACTAAATGTATTTGCTAGGATTTGTATGTCTGTTCTTCTGTTTTCATTTTTCTGAAGCATGTACTAAACAGCTAAACACAAGTCACCAATTTTGAGTACAAGAGAAAGAGAGAATAAAAAAGTTATGGGTGCCAACTCAAAACTCAACATTTTCCTAACTAACCTGACTCATGAGAAAATGGAGTCTTTTAAGACACTAAAATAAACAGCTAATAAACTTCTACAATTTACAATAGCATCTGAGTACATCTTGTCATAAAATATTATAAAAAGGACATTTGATAGTTGAGACAAGACTTAGGGATAACAATGACAATGGCATTTGAAGTCTTCAAGATGTTACAGAGCCAGCTTTAAGAGGCCGCGTTATGGTAAGTTGTCTCTTGCATATAATTGAATAAGTTGTTCCCCATAGTAAAATGAAGTCATCTGCACTATTTTGTTGACTTCTGAGACATTGACAAGGGGAAAAAGATAATGTTTTCAATGAATACTAACGAAGACTTTGATGTAGAAATGTATGGTCGCATCGTGTTGCTCTGTTAATTTCGAGGCATGGACAAGGGGAAAAAGAAGTAGAGAGTACTAACAAAGACTTTAATGTAAAATGGAAAAAAAAACCATAGTCATTTCATTTCAGCATTGTCTTGACGCACATGATCGTTGCTTTTAAATTGATTGTTTTTGGACCTTTCTAATTAACCATGGTTAGGACACAATAAATATTTGTATCAGCCGAGTTGTCAAATGTATATGTAGTTGTAAAATGGATCATTTTAATCTCAGTCATCAAATATATATGTAGTTTTAAAATAGACCCTACGCTTGTGGTTCTTCATTTTCGGTACTAAAGTAAATTATTTCCAAACGTGAATACAATTTACACTACAACTTCCAAGCACAAGATTCTGCTTGTAAATCTCTTCTTGTACGTACATAGAGTCAACCCAAATAGCCAATGGATGTGAAGACATCTATCACAATTTAGAATTTAAGTGGTAAAAGATTATTCGTTCGTCTCAGTACCCTACTAATTCATCTCAAGTCAACATAGACGAGGTAAATGAGGTTTACTAGTCTGGATACTGTGGTTAGCGTGTGAGGAGGACATATACACTAGCTTTGCTAGGTTTTGATTCCTAAACCTCAAAATGACAGCATCCACGTACTAACCATCAGTCTATCCGATGGAGATAAAATGATGAACTAGGCAACAGACGAACCTGGGGCGACCAACACGACCCCACGAAAATTTTCCACCGAGCGCCAGGGTAAATCGGAAAACGCTCACGGCGGACGATCCAGAAGCCCAACGTCCCAGGGTTCACGCCTCATTTGGAGAAAAAATTCCTATAAAATACGCCATAGTCGAGAATCAAATCGTGAATACTTAGAATGATAACCAATCATCTTGCCGCTACATCATAACCCTATCAGAATCTAGCTCTGTGGTTCACAGTTGCTAATTTACTAATTGATGAAAATTTAATTAAAACAAACTATCAAAACTTGACTTTGGAATACAGAATAAATTAATTGTCCTAATAGAGTTGTATCAAATAGATGAGAACCAGTATGTTTAACAACACAATTAATGATACTGTTCCCAATAGAACAAGAAGCCCAGTTTCCTAGTCCTCTCTCAATTAGGAGTGCAGACTAAAACCGTGAAAAAAAATATCCCAAATGTTACTAGAAAGCCATAAGTAAATAAGCTACAGACACTAAACCAAACCTGCACCATGCACAAGATAAATTTACGGGACTAAACAATGGCCAGCAAGAAAATATCGACAGGGAAAAAAGAGATCAGGAAAAGAAGATTAAGTCAGTTGAAGTGGCAATAGATTACCCACTCAAGTTCTCAGCCTTCATCATTATCGCCACTAAAATCTGGATGTTTTGCACCTCAAATCCCTTTAGTATTCCCTCTTCATCTGCTGCCTCTTCCTATTCTCCATCTCCTCACAGATCTCCCCGAACTTCCTAATCGATTCGGCAGTGACGGCGAATGCTGTCCTGCAGACAGTGGCAACGATGCTGGAGACGGCATCAAAGGCATCCATCTTCGTGAAAGACACCCACTCGCTTCCGGATCTTCCATGCGCTTTCGAAATCGCCGTCTCTTCTCCGACACAGAGAGTGAGAGAGTCCGTCCGACGAACCCTGGAACTCTGAAAAACTTTCTTTGCTAACATTAAACTTAAATTATTTTTTATTTTTAAAAATCGCTAACTCCATTTTTAACGTAAAATTAATAAAAACTCTCCAAATTAAAATTTGGCTTTGCATGCAGTCCTCACTTCATAATTTCTTTGCATGTACTCTCTGATAGAATTAACAAGATGATTTTTTGTGTTATTTTTTTTATCAATATAAAAGAGTAAAAATTCAGTATACATTGTAAGATTTGAGTATAAATTGTTTAAGATTGAGTACAAATTTAAGAAATTTGAATATTATTTGAAAAATTTGAGTATAAATTATTTTCTTATATAGTAAAATTTTCAGTATACATTATAAAAATTTAAATATGAATTAATTTAAATTGAATATTATTTGAAAAAATTTAAATATAAAATTTAAAAATTTGAGTATATGAGTTTACATCAAGATCATTATAGAGTGGTCACCGCATCAAAATCTTCACAGGAGGGGTGATCGAAATTTTATACTCAAATTTCTTAAATTAATACTAAATCTTAAATAATTTATACTCAAATCTTTTATAATATATAATAAGCTTTTACTCTTTTATACTGATAAAAAAATAACACAAAAAATTATTTTATCTATCCCATCAGGCAGTGCATGCAACAAAATTATAGAGTGGAGACTACATGCAAAGCCAAGTTTTGATTTGGGGAGTTTTCACTCATTTTCCCTCATTTTTCATTTTTAGTTAGTAGAATTAGTGAATATTAAAGTATTTATATAATTCATAATTATCTTAATTTTATTCATTAAATAAATTGAAATTGAAATCGAATTAAAATTAAATTAAAAAATAATTTGATTTATCGCTGGCCCATGATAAGGGTATTTATGTAATTCCTGGGACAACGACGAGCTAATTCGGTAATTCCAGCAGCTCGCAATAAGATCCATACTATTATTCTCCGCCGCTAGGGTTCCCAATCCCACTTCGGATTCCTCTACTATCTCCGGCGAGCGGTGCTTCCAGCTCCCGCTGCAGCTCGAGCGGTTCCTATCTCTTCGGTGCCTGCAATTGCTTCTCCGGTGGGTTATTTTTCTGGCTTAGGCGTCTCTTCCTTCTCGAAATTCCACTTTGTTGTTTTTCTGTCTCGCGCGACGCATGCACCACGCCTCTCTCGTGTTTCCTTACCTTTTTTTTGTGTATTTTCTTTTTAGTGTAAGGTTTTGGATAGATGCGATCTAGGAGGCTCGAGGGTCTTGTCGCTTGCTAGCGTAATGTTTTAAAACGTTAAAGTAAAATTTCAATTCTGTTCCGTGCACTATTTTGAATTTACGGGACAAGTTTAGAAGAGTGTCGATTTACCAAAGCAATGGCCAGCAAGAAGTGAAGAAGGTGTTAACAGAAAAAGATCAGTGAAACCAATCAAGGAAAGAAAATTAAGTCAGCGAAACCATTAAAGTGTTGCCCATTCAGGTTCTCATTCAAACCGCAATCATTATGTCATTGTCTTTTCTGTCTTCATCATTACCGCCACCACATCCCTAGCTTATTTTTGCATTTTCAACTTGTGCTCTCACAAAAATCTGCCTTTTTTGGAAACTCCGAATCCTTTTGAACGGTTGGATTAGATTGTTGCTATTGTTGTCTTCTATGGTAATATTGCTTGCTTTTTTCTGGTGACCGAAGTAAAGCTCAACAGCATGACTATGTAAGTTCTTGGAGTTGCAATTGTGAAGGGGGTAAAGTACTTGGTTTCTCTTTTGAAAATTCTTGTAGGTGACAGAATTGAAAATTTTTTGAAATTTAGTTTATAGGTTCTTCTGCTAGTTCAATAGTTCCAAGCTGGCTCTGGATTTGGAATATGTGGAAAGGGATATGTGAGTTGTGATGCGGTGGGTAAAATAATAATCTACACGCGAAGCAGTTAGAGAGCGGTCAATCATTATTTGACTAAGAAACTTACACCGATGATACATAACCACAACTCTGAGCATATGGTTGTCCCACAATAATATTTTGATACGTAGTTTGATGCCTTGATCACTAATTGTTGGTAGAGTAGTCTTCTTTCATCAATTGCTGTGTGTCTTACAAGATTAGATTTTGGATTGGATGGCTTAAGTATTATGCTCTGTTTGCATTTACACTAATAACTTTGAGAGTAATTTAGTGTACTTTCGTCTTAATAGTGCAATGCCTGCATGAATTCTGTGATAACATTTGCAAACCTGATTGTTGTATTCATTCTTTAATTTCGTTAATGTCAGACTTTCATTTCATTGCTTATTTCTCACATCAATTTTTTTCCTTTTCCTCTTTCCTTTGATTCTTGTGCATTGGAAAATAAATATTTGTGCACATAGACCAAAATGATTACATTGGACTTCTGCTTCATATCTTATTTAGTCATATTCCCTCATTGTGTTGTGGCTGGTGAAAATCACCTTCTGATTATCATTGAGATATTTTCTCTTGCTTGTCTCTTAGTGCTCAAAATGTTATTGACCACGAAAAAAAACAATGACTTTGAAATCACCTTCTGATTATCATTGAGATATTTTCTCTTGCTTGTCTCTTACTGCTCAAAATGTTATTGACCACAAAAAAAAACAATGACTTTGAAAATCCTTTGAGTCATATAATGGCTCAAGCTGTCTTCAGATTCTTGTTCTATAACACTTTGTTGGCCTTTCTTTTTTCCTCATTCTGGTGTATCTATGCCTCCTCTTGGGGATGTTTTTTGCTCCTGTGCCTCTTCCACAGTTGCACTGTCCGCTTCTTTTAAAAACGTAAGATGCCGAGGACAAGAGCAAGTGTGACCACTTCCACTTATTCGACTGAGCCAGAAGACCCAGTTGAACCTGAGGAACATGTAGACTTTGATCCAGAGGAGATGGAAGAAGAGGTTGAATATGAAGAAATAGAAGAAGAGGTAGAAGAAGAGGAAGAGGAATTTGTAGAGGAGGAGGTTGAGGAGGAACAAGAAGCCACAGCTGCCAATGGAATTAATGGTTACAGGAGAGTCAGTGGTGATACTGGCATGATTGACAATGGAATGGATGCAGAAGAGAGAAAGCAGCATGAAGATCTCCTTTCGCTTCCTCCTCATGGTTCAGAAATTTATGTTGGTGGCATACCTCTTAATGCTTCAGAAGATGAATTGAGAATCTTTTGTGAGTCTGCTGGGGAGGTAACTGAGGTGAGCTGTATTATTGATTTCTGTTGTGTTCTGCAATTATTGTTAGATCAACTTTTGTTCAAGATTTTTCAATCACAGGTAAGAGTGATGAAAGCGAGGAATTCCTTGGAGAACAAAGGATATGCATTTGTTACTTTCAAAACTGCAGAGTTAGCTTTAAAAGCTATTGAACAACTAAATAACACTGGATTCAAGGTTGATATCCTTCATATCTTTCTCTATCAGTAACTTTGATGCTCTGCTTTGAAATCACTAAATGAATATTGATGGTATTTTAATGAATTCAGAATAAAAAAGTGAAGTGTTCGACATCTCAAGCTAAAAATCGACTGTTTATTGGTAATGTTCCTCGAATATGGTCATTGGATGATTTAAAGAAAGTTGTCGCGAGCATAGGTCCTGGAGTGAATAAAGTGGAGTTGATAAAGGTTAACAGCTGCCCTTACTGCTCATTTTCCCTTCTTTTATTGTTTGCAGTACCATTCTTCAAATCAGACCTTGTTCATGTGGAATTTCACAATTTTCATATTTTTTTTGGTATTAATGGAACAATTATCTCTTTTGTCAGTCTACAGACCCCAAAAATCCTTCTCATAACCGTGGCTATGCATTTGTTGAATATTATAACCATGCATGTGCCGAATACTCAAGAAATAAGATGTCGTCTCCAGCATTCAAGTTAGATAAAAATCGCCCAACAGTGAGCTGGGCTGATCCTAGGAGTGGGGACTCTTCTAGTTCTCAGGTAAATTAGTTACAATCTACGTTATTACTGTTTCAAAACCCAATACTTGGCTTCCTTTGCCAGAAACTGCTTGCATACATCGCCTTACTGCTAAACCTCACAGGTGAAGGCTATTTATGTTAAGAACTTGCCAAAGGATGTGACAAAAGAACAGTTGATTGAGTTATTTGAGCCTCATGGTGAAATTACAAAGGTGGTACTGCTTCCTGCAAAGTCTGGCCATGAANTATGAAGTCGATCTCAAGTTGTTTGATAGGATCAATGTCGAGGTACACACACTGTCAAAGTCACTGCTGCAGGTTGGGATCTCATCGTCTCTGACCAGTGCCTTCGTTCCAGGAGAGCAAACTCAACATCGGCGCAAGGAGTGTCGTGTATGTGGTAAAGAAACTCGATAAGAAATGGTGGAATAGGCTGCTAAAAGAAGATGCAAAGCCACCAGCTTTCCTTAAGGTGGACTGGGATAAGTGGATCGATGAAGATGACGAGAATGGTGAGATCGATTGGAACTGAAATTGAGTTCCTTTTACTGACTTTGTCTTCTGCTCTTTGCTGATCGATCCTCTGCCAATTTAGCAGAGGAAGCTGGGCTTGGCCAAACAGACGACGACATTTCGTTGCGGAAGAATCGCAAGAAGAGGAAGAAATCAAAGAAGAAGGGCCTGCTTCAGCTAATAGCACAAAAACTGAGGTTTGCTTGTGTGAGCAAGGAGTGAGGTTGAACGACTCGGCTCGACATGGTCTGGATGGCTTGTTCTTGTGATCTTGTGTGTGCTGATGCTGTTTAATTGTATAACATGTACTTCAATACATAGTTTGGAGAATTGTTGTCCGGATCATACCATCCGGAAGTACTAAATCGCTTCTTAATGCTGGATCGTTTGGAATCGATGAGTAGGGTTGTAAATAAATCGAGTTTTAGGATGTTCAAGTAAGGCAATTAAGTCGAGCCTAATTTAAAATGAAATTTTGAAATAATTATGATCCCGGGTCAGTTTATGTGTAGCCTGGCTCAGTAGCCTAATGCTTCATCAGTAGGAGACAGATTTGTGGGCTTTAAGAGCCCGCGGAGTATAAGGCCTATACGGGTTCGATCTGGTTCCCTCGAGAATGAGAGGGGATGGGCCCTGGGATAGATTTGTGGGCTTCAGCAGCCCGCGGGGTATAAGGCTTATACGGGTCGTTCGATCTGGTTCCCTCAAGAATGAGAGGGGATGGGCCTTGGGAAGAGACCGTCACTGAAACTAAGCGGGTCGGAAGCCCCCCGAAGGCTATCGAATCCAGGAAGGCCTGGGTCAGGAGGCCCGAGTCCAAAGAGACTCGACTCCCAACATCGTTGAATCACAGTTCCCTCGGGTCGGGGGAATCTCAAACTCAAAGCATTTTGAAGATATATGCCGCTATACACTCACACACCACTTGCGTTAGTGTCCCTGATCGGGCACGTGGCGACCCATGATCCTCAGAATCGGCCTGACCGAGAGTCCAGACCAGTGCGGGCCTGTCCCCGCTCCCCTCTCGGCTTGGCTCCCAGCCGACGCGTAGCGGCCCACGCTCCTTGGGTAAGCCCTAGCCAGAGGGAGCTTTGCTTATACCGTCGAATCGTACGATCACTCTAGTCCCTCAGTCGGCCTCCTCGTCCTGTGCCCTCAGTCGGCACCGCTACTCTAGGCCCTCAGTCGGCCTCCTCGTCATGTGACCTCATTCGGCACCGCTACTCTAGGCTCTCAGTCGGCCTCCTCGTTCTGTGCCCTCAGTCGGCACCGCTACTCTAGGCCCTCAATCGGCCTCCTCGCTCTGTGCCCCCAGTCGGCATTCGTGTTTGAGGTAGTGTCGTGACTCACCAGAACAACCACTCCCTGACACAGGACTAGCAGAAGGAATAGGGATCGGCGCAGGTATGGCATCATTCCGGCACTAATCGCGAGTATCTTGCTGACGCCATGATCTCCTACCATATCCTGACCCCCCGTACCATGACCATATACCCCTTTGTCAGGCCGAGCAGCGCCCAACGACGCTAACCTTTAAGTTGACAGTGTCCTTTTCCTTATTCCGGTATGTGACACCTTACCCTGCCACCTCTGGGTATGCCTTTCCCTGTCCTCGCTACGAGACAAAAGATGGCAGGTTGGGCAATAACTGTCAGCTTCCCCCGTTATATAAGCCTCTCCACTCCACACGCCCCAGGTACACATGTGATAGTGCAATTTTACTGTTCTATTGCTTTCCTTTTGCTCTACTACCACCGGAGACTGACTTGACCGTCGGAGTGCCTTGCCGGGGACTTTTCCCGGCGGATTCTAACGGTCTTTGTCTTGCAGGCCAGGAGCGAACACCGGAGCCCGCATCAGCAACTCGTGAGCTTCAGGTGGCCATCTCACCTGCGGGAGTCCACCCCGTCTCGCGACAGGATCATATTATTTATTTTTTATGAAGATGAGTTTGTTTGAAATTTGGTTTCTTTGATTTGTTTAAATATTATCGAGTTTTTAATTTAAGTTTGCTTGAGTTTAATTCGAGTTTGGTTCATTTAAATATTATCGAGTTTTCAATTCAAATTTGTTTGATTGTTTGAGCTGAACATGATATGATTCACAGATATTATTCACAAATATATATGTATTTAAATTTATTTGTTTAGTTTGACGAATTATTCAAACTTATTTATTTAATTGATCTGGTGTTTATTGAACGAACATAAATAAAGCAAGTCGAATATCAAATTTATTTACGAAACTTGATTCATTTATAATCTTATCAGTGCGATTGTATAGAATTAATAGAATAAGTACTAGTACAATCTTATATTATAATGATTTTATACGCTTTTTGTTGGATTATTTTGTTGGCCGGACATTTTATAATTTTTATCGTGACCTCAAATCAATCCCGTATGAAATTACGATCCTACCAATGATGCTCCAGTATATTTGCCAAATTGTCACTGGATGTTTCAACTCGCAAAGCATAAAAACAGAGATCTTGGCAATATTCTGATCAATAGACAGTATAGAAACAGAGAATAAGGATATCTGCTAATGTTCCTGACAAGTAACATCGCTACAATGGACGCCATTACTCACACGAGCTTTTATCATCGACACAGAGTCAACTTGGAGGGTAGTAACTAGAGGATGCAACAATTAGCAAAGGGATGGGCATCTTCATAACCTCTAGCTACTTTAAGAAAGTGCAGCGACAACTGGTGGAGAAATAACAGTCTTAACCAGGACGGCTACATTTTTAGTTACCGGTTGGAACGCCGCGGTGGTCTCCAAGTACTCCCAGGCCATCCTTCGTTTCTGCTCCGTTATTTCTTGCTTCGCTTCCTCTTCCTCGAACTTCTTTTTGCAGGCCAGAAATAGCTCTTCATCCATCTCACGTAATATCTTGTTGACGTTTTGTGTCAAGTTCAAAACTGCTTGATTCCAATGAGTGAGGATGTTCCTCTCTAAAGCCGGCATGATTAGTGGCATTACTACTTGCCGATTGTGCGACACCAGATTAATCACTCGGTCATTGTTGCACATGAGTAAGGCCCTCTCTGCAACCTGTAAGCCATTCCAGTATCTAGTGTGATTATCATCAACAAATGTGCTTATCATTCTAAGAACCAATGTACCGAATAGAGGGGAAAGAAACAATTGCTTAAAACCAAACGTACTTCAAAAACGTAATAACCACAACTCTAGTTTTTAGTTCACTAATTATCTCTTACTGATGACTATTACAATTTACAATCAAACTAGTGTTGAATTTTAGAATCCTCCACTCATAGACTAGTAGGATACAAAAGGAGAATCAGACTCACAGAATGTGGTCTAGATGCTAGGAATCACTCAGTGTTCTTCATAGCAACTCCCAGTACCAGGTTGTTGTTTCGTAGGCCATACAAATGTTTACTAAGAACCCAAAACCAGGTTTTTGGTCATTATTGACATGTAATTCTTTATAGATGCATTTGAAAGATTCATTAAATCATCATTTGTCAGGTGTTGGATGAACAAGGTTGTATTCACATTTGAATCTCGAGGACATAGCTATACTATGGAGTGGCTAAAGCAAAGAACTTCACATAGTAGTAGCAATCCAATTGTCGATTTGATACTAAATGACTGGTTAAAAAATTAACTCCAAACATAAATCAATTTCACAAAACTATAATAGCATAGCATAGAGCAGTTAGTTAATTACAGGAGCATGATAGATCATGCATAACTAAGAGCAACCAAAAGTTCATCATAAAGTTGGCATGAATAACTGATGCATGTGCATTCACCTTGTGTTTTTACAATACACAATACAAATTGTTCGAAGCAATTTCACATTCAACCTTTCATGCTCAATTAGTTCAACTTCATTTGAGCTAGAAACATGAGGAACATACAAAATGTGGAAGGTAAGTCAAAAAAGATTTTGATGTTGAAGGTATTGAAGAGCTTGATCGGTAAGGATGTCGGTGGTCTTGCAGATGGTGATGGAATCAAATCCTATATTTGTCACAAAATTTTTGAATGCTAGCCAATAGCATATAATAATGTCATCTCTAAATTGTTAAGATCATAATTCAGAGATAAATAAACGGAACATCAAACAATAACTTTAAGGAAATTCAAACATACTCACAAACAGCATTAATAATATTTTCAAAAGCACCTATCAGCAGGCCATAAAGATCTATCTTACACTCTTAACATCAAGATGCAAAATATATCTCAATTGCACAGTCAAAGGAAGTTCACAAAAATGGGATAATTTGAGCATAAATAGTAAAACGGTTCACATCACCTGGAAATGAGAACTATTAATGCAGCATCCAATCCTATGAAACAATGGAAGCACACACTTTTGGATATCCACATCGTTTGCAGTCTCCAAAACTTCCTCCAACTCACTTAAAAACATAACTTCCTTCTGACTGTTAATCACAGGCCAATATCTCAATAACCCATTTATAACTGAAGTTACCAGCTTAGGCTCTTTCTCTACAAATTGTGTCACACAGTAAGTCAGTTGTTGATGATAGATACCTAGAGTTTTTGGCTTGTGCAGTGGAATGAGGACCTTACACAAGAACAGTTTATGCTCCTCTTTCAGAGGTAATGCAAACCCACTGATGATACTACCAAAAACTTCTAACAATTCAGCAATACCGTTATGTCGGTTTGTCTCGAACACAAACTGGTAAAATATATTGCTTATGGCTTTCCGGATGATAGGCCGGTGTGCCATGAATTTTCCATAGATCCTGTGCAAGATTGCTTTCAAGCAATCCCTCTCCCTAGGATCCTCGGAATCAAAGAGGTGTAGCAATCTCACAATGAATGAATGATCCACATACTTCTTCGCAATTTTGGCATCAAGTGAGGATGACTCTATGAACTTAAGGAGCAAATCATAGACAAGTTGCAGATGGGACCAAGCTGGTTCAAAAACGGGTTCTTCTTCTTCAGTCTCCGCGCCGCCAGTACTGGATCGAATATTCGGTGGGAAGACCCTAAACAAGTTGCCGGCGAACATCTTACAGATAGCAGAAATGGTGGGTTCCGTGAAGCGAGAGCCCCCAGTATCAACATAATCGATGATATCTAATAATGCCTGACGCTTCATATCCTTCTCGGCGGAGTTCTTGTTGGGATCCGAGAAATCGAAGATAACATAACAGAGATTCAATTTATTGATTAAAAGGTTCTGCTTTTCCGTGTTGGGGACATCCTTGAATAAAAGTAGAGGTTCGATGCTTGTGACTACACTTGACGGGAAGATGGAAGAAGCAGTCCGCTTGACAGTGGTTGATCGGGAGGGAACCATACTGCCACCGCTGGTCCGATGGATTGAGTTCCCGTTCGAAGATGTCATCACATTGCTGCCGGAAGCATCAGATTTGGAAGACTTGCGAGGTATTTTGCTGAGGAATTGCTTCCACATGGTGCCCAAGTTGGGGACGGAATCAGATCGAGACCATGCTGACAAATTTTACAGCAAGAACAAAATGTACTAAACCTACAACAAATTGCAGTTCGATTTCAGACCAAAAAAAAAAAAAAAAATAGAATCAAGCGAACTCGGGGATTCATAGAAGATCAATCAAAGAGCAAGAACAAAAATGCCCAGCCACCTGATGTAAATGCCGAGCAACCCGAAGCGATCCCAATCAAGATGTCAACCTGGAAAGCGACTGCAAGAAGGAAATGAAGTGGAAAACAAAAAAACTCCAAGCCGCTGGAAAATAATGAACGGATGAGGGGTTTTCCAGGTCCAAGATCACGGATCTGGCGAGAAAAAACTCGATCGGGAGCTGAAAACGAGCTCCAGATGGCACGCCACAGATCAGAGCTTCCCTCGTTCTTCCCCCGCGATCATTCCGAGATCGAACTGGATCCGTGGCTCCGAGCAGAGGGCGAGGTGGAAGAGGAAGTGACATGGGTGAATGGGTTAAAAGGGCAGAAATACGCCGCTCGTGAAATCGGCAACCGAGCAACGGCTACGATTCCTGCTCAGGGCCCGGAAGAAATATCTCGACCGTCGCACTCCTTTTCAAATTAAAACAATAAATAGAAAATGCAAGAGGTGACAGTGATGTGATTGATAGACGGTGGGCGGGTAGCTGGCGCATCAGGTAACCACGAGATCCACGTCAGCATCAGAAAGTTTGGGTCCGTAATTTTTCAGATTAAATTTTGAAAAACCAATCACAATTTTTTTATTATTATTATAATTAAACGTGTCAAATTAATGGTTGACTTTTGATTTGACCCGATAAGGATAAGTCAAGTTATGCTTGACATAATCTAATTTTGATTCGGTTAAATTTTTATAAAATTATTTTCATTCGAGTGAAATGATAGTCTCAAAAAAAAATTATATAAAAAATATTTTTTAAAAAATATTAGTATAGTATATATTAAATTTAAATTAATTAGTATAGGTGTAAGAATATAATGACCAATAAATTTTCAGATAGATTAACTGAAATATTTCTCATAAATATAGAATTACATTAAAAATCATCTTTTCTTTTTATATTAGTTATAGATGAATTTTACTAGACACATCCAATATATAGTACCGTGATGTATGTTGTTTACAGATAATATTATTTTGATGAATTAGACACGTAAAAGAGTAAATGCTAAATTTGAATCTTGGCGGAAAAGATTTTAAGCTTAGTAGAGTAAAATTGAATATATGAAATTTAAGTTTAATAATATTAGATGTAATGAGATAATTATTAAGATATAAGATGATGAATTATTTATAACTGAGAATTTTAAATATTTAAGATCATTTATGTCAGTAGCGTAGTTAGAATTTTTAACTAGAGGAGACAAATTCAATAATTAAAAATAATAACACAACATAAAATATTTAACCCTAGTCTAGTTGAAACCGCGATTAATCAAATCCTCGGAGTTTATTTATCACTCAAAGTTGAAGAATCATTTATGATCTCGCTTCCATAAAATATTTAGCATTCTTACATACGAGACCTCTATTTCCATCTAACCATTTTAATTAGCAGTCTAATAGAATAAAGTTTATATTTTACAATTCTCCAAAACAATCACGGTTTGAACTAACGTAATTCTTATCTCCGTATCTACCTATTAAATTTAGTTTGAACTTGATTCAATTTTAATTTAGCACATTCGCTTTATGTTCTAACTTTAATTCATCCATGTATTATTATATATCTTATTTTTAAATTTAATATTTAACCTTCTAAATCATGATATTTTATTATAAAAGTGGTACTGATCGATAGCTTAGGTTAACAGCTTTTTAAATATGTAATTAATTTCCATTTTTCAATGATGAAGGATGGTGAATCAGCCAATCAAAATGGCAGTAATGTATAGTATTAATTTTTAAAACAAAAACTCAAGGGGCAGACACACTTCTCATCGACACTTGGTTGCACCCTTGATTTGTGTAAACAGAGGAAGAGATTGAGAAAGATATCTTACATAAAATACAAATAGAATAGTTGAAATGGAAGAAAGTTTAAGATATTTTTTGTGATCATAGAGTACAAAGTTTTACAAAATGATAGTTAAATCAACTATGTTATATGAAGTTGAATGTTGGACTATGATCCAAACACATAAGTAAAAGATGAGAGTTAAAGAGATGAGTATATTAAGAAGGATGTATAGACATATAATGATGGACAAGATAAAAAAAAATATTAGAAGAAAGTTTGGGTTGCACTTATTGAAGGAAAATTCTAGAAGAAATGTTTGAGATGGTATAGACAAATACCTAAACGACTAATAAATGCTCTAGTTAGTTGATATGAAACTATCACAAATACCTATATCAATAAGAAAGAGGAAGACTAAAAAAGACTTAATTAATAATAATAAAATAAAATAAAATTTATTAAAATATAAATGATAATATAATAGAGGATAATGATCAATAAAATAAAAGTATCCATACCGTCATGTCTTCTAGTAAAATAAAACTTGTTTGTTATTATTGACTAATTCGAGTAACAAAAATAATTTTTTGTAAAATATAAAATAAATATATCCAATATAATTTAACCCTTTTTGATATCGTCCATTATAATTTAATATACGGGACTACCCTTTAATAGAGTCCCATTAGTGTAAAAATTCTAAATAATCCAAAAAATATTTATAATATATTATAAATAACAAATTTGTGAGTAGTTATTAAAATTTTACTTAAATTATAAATATAATAATAATTGAGCTCGATTAATAATTGAGGCATTTGGACAGAAGATGGACAACATCATCCCATAAATTGATCATCAGATAAATTTGAAATATCTGAAAAATATAAATGGATTGATCCAGACATTAGGTTCAAACTCCCCTTTCAAATTGTCAAAGGTGATTGGTTCGCCTTTAGGTTGCGTTTGATAAAGGATAATCTATCCTGTAATGTAATCAAGATTATATTATAAGTTGGATTTTTTTTATTTGGAATAATTTTAAAATTATAATGTAATAGAATCTCGATTACAAAAGTGGTTCAAGATTTATAATCTCAATTATAAAATTAAAACCATGTAATCCGATTACATTCCCTACCTTCTATTCCCGAAACCTATCGGCAGAACCCTCCACGACCATGGCCTCGCTGGCCGGGTCCGACCCGAGTGAGTGGAATCTGACCAGCGGTTTAGCCCGAGTCCGACCCCCCCCCTCCCGTGCTACAGCAAAGCAGGTCGTCTTGGTCAGACCGAGTCATCCGAGTGAGAACCGATCTTCGCTTGTCGACAGGATCAAATTTGGCGCCGTCTGTGGGAACTCAGCCTGATCGAAAGCTAAAGATGAGTGACTCCAACAGGGTGACTGTTACTCTTTCACAAGAAGATTTTGATTTGCTGGTAGCAGCTAAAGCTCAAAAGTTAGCAGCCGAGCAAAAGATGGTCGCTCGCCAGATGCAGGAGGGCCCAGCCGAGCCCACAGCTCGCGTGGGCACTAAAGGAGGAGTTCGCCAGGGAGGCAACCCTCATTTCCACCGAGCACTATTCGGCCCAGCGGAAGAGGCAGGACAGTCTGACCCCCAAGAAGTTTCTTCCAGTCAAGCCAGGGCCAACAAAGGGAAAGCCCCTATCAGTCAGGTCCCGGTCGAGCATACCGGGTTCCCCTTTTCCAGCCAAGTCTTGCAAGAGCCAGTTCCCAAGCACTTCAGACTCCTATCTATCCCTGAGTATGGAGGAATTACAGACCCGGAGGAGCACTTAATGAAGTTTGAGAATGCAGCGCAGTTGCATCAGTATTCAGATGGTATTAAATGTCGAGCCTTCTTGACCACCTTGGCAGGGGCAGCCCAACGGTGGTTTGACAGACTCCCAGAGGGATCTGTGAGAGACTTTGCTGATTTCAAGAGACTGTTTCTCCAGCACTTTGCAAGTAGCAAGAGACACCACAAGACCAGCTTGAACCTCTTCGCCTTGAAGCAGAGCCCCAAGGAGTTCTTGAGGGCTTACATTAAAAGATTCAATCAAGTCGCGTTGGATGTACCTACTGCCACATCCAAGGTGCTGATCAGTGCCTTTGCCCAAGGCCTACAGGAAAGTGAATTCTTTAGGTCACTGATCCGGAAGCCTCCGAAAAACTTTGAAAGTCTCCTGGGCAAAGCCACTAAGTATGTAAATGTTGAAGAAGCACAGACTGCCAGACGACAGGAAGTCAAACCTATACCCGAAACCCCTCATCATCATCAGAGAGCCATGCCTCTTGGAGGACCTCTCAGAAGCCCCCGAGCTATGGGACACAGGCCGGGAGCCGAGCGGGGTATAGTTCAGCAGGTGGCTCAGGGATGCCTCCCTGCCAGATGGCAGCCCTACTGTTCCTTCCACAACAGCCACACCCACGACCTCCAGGATTGTTGGCAAGCTGGTCGGACCGGGGTCGCGCCGGCGAAGGGACCGCTAGAGGCGCTCATCAGGGAGGTGGTCGAGGCCGAGGAAGAGCACCGCCGAACCAACAAGATGCCAATGCCCGAGCTGCCACTCCTGCAGCTAGACAATTATTCCCGACCCCCAGCTCCCCGGGACAAGGGGACGCTAATGAAGAGCAAGCTAACCAACAGAATGATGTACACGGGTCCATCAATGTGATCTCTGGTGGCCCTACTTATGGAGACTCTAACCGAACTAGGAAGTCCCAGGTTAGACTTCTGGACATCTATCAGGTGGGCAGCAGTTCGGGCCAAGCCCAAGAACCACAAATTAGTTTTGGCCCTCCAGACCTACAGGGCGTAGAAGTGTCCCATGATGATGCACTGGTGATCACAGCAGTCATAGCAATTTACCAGGTCCATAGGACCATTATAGACACGGGGAGTTCAGTGAACATTCTATATCTGAAGGCATTTGAGCAGCTACAGATTGAGACCACCGAGCTGCAGCCTGTGGCCACGCCTCTGTTCGGGTTCATAAGAAATGAAGTCCAGCCTATTAGTCAAATCAAATTTGCCATCTCACTGGGGGGAGAACCTTTGAGGAAGACCCGATGGTCAACTTTTCTGGTGGTGGATGCACCCTCTGCTTATAATTTCATCCTGGGCAGGCAGGCTCTTAATGAATTCCGGGCGGTGACATCAACCTTCTACTTGAAGGTAAAATTTCCAGTGGGGGGCCAAGTAGGGGAGGTCAGAGGAGATCAGAAGGTAGCGCATCGGTGCTATGTTGATGATGTCCAGACAGAGGTGAGGAAGACCTTCCGAGCTCCTCTAGCCAGCTGCAACATGATTCAGCCCTCTCCTTGGGCTGAACTCCAAGAAGAGAAAGAGGAGATTCAACTCTTGCCTGACCGAGAGGAGACGAAAGTGAAGATAGCCCTTGGGCTACAGCCCGACCTCAGACAACAGTTGGTGAGATGCTTAGCTGAGAATCAAGATGTGTTTGCCTGGGCGTAGCGAGACCTGAAGGGAGTCAGACCCGAAGTTATGGAGCACAAGTTACATGTGTACCCTGATGCCAGACCTATAAAGCAAAGAAAGAGGGACTTTAGTCCCGACCAGAATAAGATCATACAAGCAGAAGTGGAAAGACTCTTGGAGGTTGGACACATCAGAGAGGTGCAATTTCCGTCTTGGCTATCAAATGTAGTGCTGGTCTCCAAGCCAGAGAACAAATGGCGGGTTTGTATTGACTTCAGAGATCTCAACAAGGCCTGCCCTAAAGACTGCTACCCACTTCCCAGGATTGATCAGATGGTAGATTCCACCGCGAGGAGTGAGCTCATTTGTATGTTGAACGCCTATCAGGGGTATCACCAAGTACCATTGTCTCCAGATGATCAAGAGAAAGTAAGCTTTGTCATAGCTGAAGGCACTTTTTGTTACACGTTCATGCTTTTCGGGCTCAAGAACGCCGGGGCGACCTACCAAAGTCTAATGAACAAAGTGTTCAAAGAGCAGCTCGGGAGGAACGTGGAAGTATATGTAGATGGTATTCTCATCAAGTCTCTCAAGGATGCAGATCTGATAGCTGACGTAAGAGAGACTTGTTGTACTCTCAGGAGGTATGGCCTTAAGCTCAACCCGTCCAAATGCCTATTTGGAGCCAAGAGTGGAAAGTTCCTCGGCTACATCCTGACTGAACGAGGAATAGAAGCTAATCCAGGCAAGATAAAAGCTCTGTTAGACATGCCCCCGCCCAGGAACTTGAAGGAAGTCCAGCGTTTAACGGGGTGGATCACAACCCTTTCTCGATTCATCTCTCGGTCGACGGATCGAAGTCTGCCCTTCTTCATGATTTTGCACAAAGCTATTAAGTTCCAGTGGGACGCTGAGTGTGACCAAGCTTTTGAAGAACTGAAGGCCTACTTGGTCAGCCTGCCTGTCCTAGCTAAACCCGAGGATGGAGAGTCATTGTATGTTTATTTGTCGACTACTGAGGGAGCCGTGAGTGCTGTACTTGTAAAGCAGAAGGAGACTGAACAACAGCCTGTCTACTTCTTTGGACATTTACTTAAGGAAGTCGAGTGTAGGTATACTACACTCGAAAAATTGGCCTATGTACCTGTGTTGATGGCTCGGCGCCTGCGCCCCTATTTTCTGGCTCATCCTATCCGAGTGCTGACTAATAGAACGCTCGGGAAAGTATTGATCAACCCCGAAGCCTCAGGTCGGATGGTTAAGTGGACGACAGAGCTGAGTGAATATGACATCCAATACCAACCCCGGACTGCGATCAAGGCTCAAGCATTGGCTGACATTCTCAGCGAACTTCATATAGAGGGAGAAGAAGAGACTTGGAAGGTATACGTGGATGGCTCAGCCACTTGGGCAGGGAGTGGCATCGGAGTTTTGCTAGTTTCTCCTAAGGGATATCAGCTTCACCTGGCCGTGCGTCTGGAGTACCGGGCCACTAACAATCAGGCAGAGTATGAGGCTCTCATAGCTGGTTTACAAGCCGCCAAACATGTAGGAGCTGCTCGGGTCATATTATACTCAGACTCTCAGTTAGTGACTCGGCAAGTAGCAGGGCAATTCGAGGTAAACGATGAGAGGTTACAAGCTTATGTGGATGCCTACAAGCAGTTGCGGACTGAGTTCCAGGAGGTCCAGGTATTACAGAACCCCCGAGAAGACAATTTCAATGCTGATGAGTTGGCTCGACTAGCCAGTGCCATCAATCCATGGGTCTTCACTCGGCCTTCGCCCCAGATCATACTAGTGACTCAGGTTGAAAGGGAAGCAGAAATAGAGGTAGAAGGAGACTGGAGGGCTCCATTCATAGCCTACTTACGAGAGGGGACTCTCCCTGATAGTCCCGAGCAAGCGCGGATACTGAAGATAAGGGCGTCTCGGTTTACTCTGATAGGAGATACATTATACAAGCGGGCCTTTTCTCGGCCATTGCTTAGGTGCCTCGGGGAAGAAGATGCAAACTATGTATTGAGAGAAACACACCTGGGATCTTGCGAAAATCATTCAGGAGGTCGGTCTATGGCCCGGAAGGTCTTGCTTGCTGGTTATTTCTGGCCGACACTCAAGAAGGATGCCGAGCAGCTAGCCCTCTCTTGCCTGTCCCGTCAGAAACATCAGAACCAATCCCACCGGCCGGTCGAGATGTTAAGGGTGTCCACTGTGTCTTGCCCCTTTGATCAGTGGGGCATGGATATAGTGGGGTCATTCCCCCGGACAGTCGCTCAGAAGAAGTTATTGTTAGTGGCGGTAGATTATTTTTCCAAGTGGATTGAGGTAGAGGCTCTGACCCGGATCACTGAACAAGCAATAATGAAATTCTTGTGGCAAAACATTTTCGGTCGATATGACATACCACATAAGTTGGTTTCAGATAACGGTTGACAATTCCAGGGTCGGAGGATAAGAGAGTGGTGTGAAGGCTTCGGGATCAAGCAGGCATTCACCTCAGTGGCATATCCCCAAAGCAATGGCCAAGCAGAGGTAGCCAATAGAGAGATTTTGAAGGGGCTCAGGACTAAGTTGGATCATATGGGTGGATGAGTTGCCTGGTGTCCTATGGGCTCTCCGGGCCACTCCCAAAGAGGGTTCAGGTTGTACTCCTTTCCAGTTGGTATATGGCAGTGAAGCTGTAGTTACAATGGAGGTCGGCTGCGAGTTTGACAGAAGGTGTCTGTACGGGGATGACAATGCAGAGAAAAGGCGTTTGGAGCTAGATCTGATAGAGGAAATTCGGAATAAGGCTGCAGTTCGCATGACTGCTTACCAACAAAGGATGCAGCGCCGATATAACCAAGAAGTTATACCTAGAAGCTTTCAGGTGGGCGATAAAGTATGGAAGCGAATCAAACCAGTGGGGGATGTGGGTAAGCTGGAGCCCCAATGGGGAGGACCTTTCCTGGTTATCCAGAAGCTGGAGTTTGGAACTTATTACATACAAGATACCCAAGGAAAGAAGCTGGGGAGACCGTAGAGTGCAACGCACTTGAGATTGTATTGTGAGGAGAGTTGAGTGGAAGGATCCTTGTAATTGTATCAAGAGAATATGATAGTGAAGCACGAAACATCCAGGAGATAGTTTTCACAAGTTATAAGTGGGCATGCTCCCACTCACCCACCGGACTCGGCGCCGATCGGGAGTGGTGTTCCACGTTCGGTTGGGCCAGGTCGGGCGTGGCGTTCCACGCTCGGTCAGGGTAAGCCAGACGGTGTCCATACTCTTGCTCAGACAAGTTATAAGTGGGCATGCTCCCACGCACCCACCGGACTCGGCGTCGATCGGGCGTGGCGTTCCACGTTTGGTCGGGCCCGGTCGGGCGTGACATTCCACGATCGGTCAAGGTAAGCCAGACGGTGTCCAGACTCTTGCCAGGTAAGTTATAAGTGGGCATACTCCCACGCACCCACCGGACTCGGCGCCGATCGGGCGTGGCGTTCCACGTTCGATCGGGCCCGGTCGGCGTGGCGTTCCACGCTCGGTCAGGGTAAGCCAGACAGTGTCCAGACTCTTGCTCAGGCAAGCTATAAGTGGGCATGCTCCCACGCACCCACCGGACTCGGCGCCGATCGGGCGTGGCGTTCCACGTTCGGTCAGGCCCGGTCGGGGGTGGCGTTCCACGCTCGATCAGGGTAAGTCAGACGGTATCCAGACTCTTGCTCATGCAAGTTATAAGTGGGCATGCTCCCACACACCCACCGGACTCGCGCCAATCGGGCGTGGCGCTCCACGTTCGATCGGGCCCGGTCGGGCGTGGCGTTCCACGCTCGGTCAAGGTAAGGCAGACGGTGTCCAGACTCTTGCTCAGGCAAGTTATAAGTGGGCATGCTCCCATGCACCCACCGGACTCGGCGTCGATCAGGCGTGGCGTTCCACGTTCGGTCGGGCCGGTCGGGCGTGGCGTTCCATGCTCGGTCAGGTAAGCCAGACGGTGTCCAGACTCTTGCTCAGGCAAGTTATATATGGACATACTCCCACTCACCCACAGGACTCGGCGCCGATCGGGCGTGACGTTCCACGTTCGGTCGGCCCCGGTCGGGCGTGGCGTTCCACTCTCGGTCAGGGTAAGCCTGACGGTGGCCAGACTCTTGCTCAGGCAAGTTATAAGTGGGCATGCTCCCACGCACCCACCAGACTCGGCGCCGATCGGGCATGGCGTTCCACGTTCGGTTGGGCCCGGTCGGGCGTGCCGACCGGACCAATCAATGATGCTGAATCGGGACGCTGACTTGGTTAAGTCACAGAGCTGAGTAAGAAGGGGGACCGGACAAATAGGCAAGGTCAAGTCCAGATCTTGACTCAACTTAGTGAAATCTTCGCATCAAAATCTTGACCGGGCCGAGTAAAACTACCGCTTCAGAGCTATGACTAAGTTGTACAGTTGACCCTGATTCAGTCTCTCGGGGCTGGGGTAGCCTATATAGGTGAGCGTGGTAAATTATCAACCTGATAAACCTTAAGCGAATAGCTCAAGTATCCCGGGCGAGCAACACTTAGTGAAAATTTTGTGCATGATGAACAACTAGCAGAACAATAAGACAGAAAAGTGGAACAATAGAAAGCCAATGGAAATAAAGCAAGGCCTAGGGCCGAGTCAGATAAAAAAGGTGCCATTGCAGAATGTCAAGACCTCTCGGGCCGAGTCGTAGACGAAAGGAAAAAGACAACGATAATCTAAGTGAAAGGAGGGAAGGCATCCTCCGAAATCATGGCTTTGATCCGGATGAGCTTCACAGTGTTCGGAGGCAAGTCAGCTGGGATGTGGCCGACATCTTTTAGTTGCTGCAGAGTGCCCCTCATGCCGTAGAGGATCATACCGCCGGTGCGCTGAGCCACCTGTCTGAGAAAGGGATCGGATTGAATATAGGCTAGGCGGGCCGCTTCGATCCGCGCTGGCTCACCGACTTGTAATCTTCTAACTCTTTCTTCAAGCGAGCAATTTCAGCATCCCGTTCCAGAATAGTGGCCTCCCGAGCCGCCAGGCTTGTTTCCTTGTTCACCAGTTGAGTTTCAAGGGCTTGGAAGGCCTCTCGCTGAGCCGCCAGCTCCGTTTCTTTATTTTTTTAGAGCAAGCTGGGTCTGATTATGAGCCTCATCCGACTCCTTCAATTTTTGCTGAAGGCCCTTGGCTTCCGCGGGTTTCTTGTCTAAGTCAGAGCTGTCTTGGGTACAGCGAGCCAAGGCAGTTTTCTTTTCGGCCTCTTCATGAGCCACCCGATTGGATAATCGTTCTATCTCCCGGGCGGTGTTGGCCATTGCTAGGTGCTCTTCTTCCGACCGAGCATCCGCCTCCGATAATTGCAACCTCAAAGCAGTAATTTCCGAGCGTAGACAGTCTAGACCTTCGTCACCCGGGGGGGATGGTGCAATGGGCTAGTTTAGTTTCTAGCTCCTTTACCTGCATCTCTGCTGCTCGGCGTCCCCGAATGTTGGTGACCAGGGCTTGGGCGACTGACTGGCTCGCCACCCAATGCTGCACAAGGATACAAGTGTCGTAAGCGTAAACAAAAGTAACGAAGGGAAGAGTGAATATACCTGAGTTGCTTCCAGGAAGAAGCTATCAGCCAAGCTCATCGGGTTCTGCTCATAGGTCATAGCCCGACCTTGGTCCCAGCTGGCTACCAACCGACCATGCAGACTGAGTGGCTGAGGTTGGACTATCTGGGTCATGGTGGTCGCAGAAGGGAGCTGGATGTCCACCATTGATCGGGGCGGTGAGTGCATTGACAGAAGGGCTTCTACAGCGTCGTCACCAATATCATCTATCGCGGGGGCCGAAGAGATGGGCAGTGCCCGAGGTCGAGGCCCCCGAACGAGGTGCTGCTGAGGTAGACGCCAAAGCGCCCAAGTGGGGTGTGGTTGGAGCAGAGTCCCGCGTTCTTGGCCGAGGGGAACCGAGCTGGAAGCCATGGCCCGAGCGCTGGATGGAGCACGGTCGGGACGAGGGGTCGGGGCAGCCCGACCTCCTGAAGCCAATCCTGGGGTCGAAGGTGCACCCAAGGAAACAGTCACTCGGCGACGCTTCCTCACCAGGCTCTCGGAACCTGGCTGCTCCACCTCCTCGTCTTCTGCTTGTTCCACCGGTTCCACATCTACTACTTGAGGAGTCGCGTCTGAGCCCCCGACAGGAAGGTCGGGCTCTGCATCGTCTGCCCCGGCCTCAGGTTGCTCGGGGACCGGAACAACATTTATCGGAGGTACTGCCCGGTTGGCTAACAGATCCGCAGCCAAGGCCTCCAGAGCTTCTTCTTCCAAGCCCAACATATCGGTGACCAGGGCGCCATACATGGCTTCAGCTGCAACATAAGAAAAGTTTTAGTTAGCATTAATAAGTTTAGGAACCGAATAAGAGCTTACCAAGGGTGCCGGGTAGCGCTGCCGGAATCTGGCTCAGTTGGAAAAGATATAGCATGGCCTCAGTTAGCAGTTTGCCCACATGGAAGCGGGTTCCCCCGATCTTAGAGAAGGCTAGCTGATAGCCTGGCTCTTAGCGAAGATTCTTGGGCATAGGGGACTGAGTAGGAAGGTCTTCTACCCACTCGGTGGGCCAGTTGGGGGCGGGGCAGATTTAATGTAGAAGAAATGAGATTTCCAACCTTTGTTGGAGGAAGGGACTTTCTCTAAGAAGGCAAACTTGATTCGAGCCTGAAAGTAGAAATTCCGGGTTCTTGCTTTTTGAGATAATAGAAGCAATTGAAGACCCGGGGTTCAAGGGGGATCTCATAGGCCGTGAAGAGGATTACTGTGCCACACAGGATCCTAATGGAGTTGGGTGCCAACTGAGACGAAGACACTTGGAAGTAGCGGCAGACCACATGAAAAAACGAGTGAAGAGGAAAACGCAACCCGGCCTGTAACTGGTCTGAGAAAAGGGCGAAGTAGCCCAGGGGAGGTTGATGGGGTCGGTCTCGACGAGCGGGAAGGGCCAGTAAGTGGTCCTCGGGGATTTGGTAGTCTATGCGTAGGGTCTCTGGGTGACCTAGGGTTAGGGACGAGCAGGTAGTCAGATACCACGCCTCGGCCGGGGAAGATGACTTGGCCATCAAGCGGAGATCGGGAAATGCAAGGAAAAGACTCAGAAGAGGAGGAGAATACCTAGGGATTAGGATCGCCGGAAACACTGATTGTCGGAGCTTACAGAGGTCGGGCGGCAGAGGTCGGACGGAGCAGAGGTAAAAGCAGGAGATAGAATGAAGGGGGGTTAAATGAGGTGGCGAACCTATTTATACCGCGACCAAAGCAAGGAGGACCGTTGGATGCAAATGGAGAAAAAGGCGGGATTAGATCCTGGTCGTCCATCTCCTGCCATTTCCCGAGGTCTCGAAGCTTCTCCCTGTCACCGCACGAACCATACTGATGACGCCTTGGTGCCAGAGGCACTCCAGTCGGAAGGTGACACATAGCCTCGCATTAATAGTTGATTTGACAGAGGATTGGGCATTTAAGGAGGAGGATTTGGAGTACGAAGCGACGCTCGGGGATGTGAAGAGGGATTTATCCGACCGGGCCCAGAGCCTAGTCAGTCGGACTATGCGCCTCGTTTGACTAGACTTGAAGGGGAGGCTTGTGATCCGGGCAAGTGGTTTTTGAGGAGGATCGGAGGCCCGGTCGGGTCCGGTCGGAGCCGGCCTGGGCCAAGGAAGATTAGGTTGGGTGGGCCTCGGTCCGATGAGCCAGATACGAATCTGAACAAGAAGAACAAAGGTCGAGACAGGTAGGGCCCTGGTTCGGTCTCAGTCACTCGAGGTCGGACACCCGAGGTCGGCCACTCGGGATCGAACACCCGAGGTCGGCCACTCGGGGTTGGTCCCCCATGGTCAGTCATCGGAGGTCGGTCACTCGGGTCGGGTGTTCCCAGCTGAACGACCCGAGGTCGCCCCATGAACAGAAAGGATTCAAGACCTGAGCTCATTCAGCCGACCCCGATTGTAAGTTAAGGTGAGCTGACCGAATGAGCATAGGTGACTAAAGAGCCACTTCCACAGTAATGATATGGCAGACCTCTGACACAATCATCACCTGACAGAACCGCCTGATAGAGCCGCCAAATGCTAATGAGAAGCAGAAGAGGCAGTTTAGTCAGGGTGTCAAGTGGCTGTGTCAGTCTCATAAGGCCACTAAAGCTGCCACTGGCTCAGCCTGTCAACTGACTCATCCTTAATGAGACAGGACAGTTCTGACATGGCAGAGAGCTTCCCTTCCCCTATATAAACCCCCTTTGGGCTCCAAAGAGAGGATTGCTGTCATTTGCAACCATCAACTCCACTTTGAGTGCCCCATTCCGGTCCGACCCGAGTGAGTGGAATCTGACCCGCAATTAAGCCCGAGTCCGACCCCCCGTGCTACAGCAGACCGGGTTGTCTTGGTCAGACCGAGTCATCCGAATAAGAACCGATCTTCGCTTGTCGACAGGATCAATTATTTAATTGAGTATTTGAGTCGGATATCAAATTCTCCGTCGAATTCAGAGGTAAATTGCCTTCCCTATCTTGAACCAACTTTACTTATATAGGCACAATAGTTTTCATATAAAGATTGTGAGTTCATATAAGTATTCATTACTTCAATTTCATGGCACAATTTATATTAGTATTCCTGATTATTTTTTAGTTTAACTAAAATACTGATATTCTAATTTATATTTGTCTTATTGTTTGATGTTTATGAAAAGAAACTTCACACGATTAGAATGAAGAGTCCGTACGTGTTATATAACTTATTTAGGCATCAACCAAGTAACAGCCAGATTGTTCATGCACTCGCTGCAATATGATCGTCTACTGAAATAATGGAATTAGTTTGTGTTGCACCACCCTGCTCGATGCTGCTCGTGTTAGATTCAACACTCCCTGGACGAGATGCATCACTGGCCAGATTACTTCCGAAAATGCTTTCAGTCCATTCACTTAATTGCTTCACAGCTCCCTCATCTGTCAGTCAGAAGCAATTATTCTTGTCATGTGTTGCAGTTTTTTTTATCATACATGAGGGTAAACCGTTGTACCAACCTAATCTGGGGACAGTGTGGCCCTGAGGATGCCTCAAAACCAGTGGATTATCGAAGGCAGCAGCCAGATCCTCAGAGGGAAGTTTCAGCCAATCCTTTTCCCCAATGAAGTGCACAGATTTCACCTTGATCGGGTCTTTGTAAGCAATGTCACATATACTCGGGTCTCTGAACTTGGTGCCTGATATCGAGACCACAAACTTTATTGGGGGATGGTCCTTCAGCATCTGTCCCTGTTGGTCACCACAATTGTAGTTTTGAATGACATGTTTAACACCTTAGCTAGTCATGCAGAGTGATAAGGTGAAAATTACAGGTATTAAAGTCATTCATTCCTCTGTTTTTTATTTAGTCACTGATCACTGTGAGAGGAGTTCTTTTATTTATTTAGTCAGTGAGTAACTTGCCTGGGCTTGATAGCCTGCCAGGACTGCTGCTAGTACTGCACCCTGTGACATGGATGAGAGTGATTACAAAGAAGAAATTAGGAAGAAATTAAGGCACTTCCATGCAAGATTCAAGAGAAAATTTTAAAATAAAATAAGTAGAATAAAAGGTCCTGAATCATTATAAATATGAGATTTGAGATTCATACTTTAAAAGAAATAGTGAAAATTTAAATCTATTCTTTTGTCTCAAAATTGATATAGTATGCATGAAATCATGTGAGGTTCGTAAATTCAAAAATGTTAAATAAAAAGTTTAAACTATTGTAGAGATGAGGCTTATAGTGAAAACTAAAACCTACTCTTTTATCTTGAAATTAATGTAATAAGTATGGAGCTATACAATTGCATGCTATGAATTGGATTAAAAAAACTCATTAAGAACTTAACCATTGACGATGTTTCAATGAATTTTTATATTATTGATATGGCATATTGGGATCATGAAAAAAACTTATTTAGAGTTTGAAAGATGTCCTAACAATTAGAGATATTTTAATAAATTTTTATATTATTGATATGATATATTAGACTATAAAAAAAAACTAATTTCATGACAATACTGTTAGTTGTTTGGAGTGGACTTTCAGTTTGCTACCGGTAAAAGTAGGAGCACTAGGGAAAAGAAGGTGAGTCTCTTTGTACCTGAGAGAAGCCCAGCAATCCATCAAAGGGGCCATTTTTCATCATGTAATCGCACAAATAGGATATGCACTCCTCCAAATTCTCGTACTCAGTAAACTCCTGCTCGACATACGTTAAGCGAATCGATTTACACATGTATATATACAGTCAACTTGTCCCATGAAAAAAATTAGGGAAAATGCAAATTTTTCTTTCCGATTTTTTTTAAATTTTTTACATTAGCTACACGATCATAACAACTGCATAATAATATAACTCGTAACGATATATAATTGTAACAGTGATATATGATTTCATAACTATTATATAGTAATAGTTTATATATTTTTTTAGCTGCTATAATATAATTTTGATTTGAAATAAATTGTCTAACTGCTACGATTTATAGCTATATTGACGAATATTCATCTTCACCAAAGATAAATTACTTATTAGCATTCCTCAGAGTTGAGTTGAAGTGTTGTTATAATATAAACTTGATCAGGGATAAAATATTCATATTATAGGTGGTAAAAAAGGTGATCCACTCGCCTCCCATGCTCCCGCTAACTCGTCTCAGAGCTAACACGGAAGAGATAAATCATGAAAAATACTAGCCCGGATATTATGGCTAGCGCGTGGGAAGGGGGACATACTGACTTTGTTAAATTTTGACCCTCAGATCTCAAAATGATAATATCTACATAAAAATTATTCATATTATGACAACTATAATTCATAGCTGCCACAAACAACATAGTGTTATTAGTAGTATTGCTTAAAATTGAAGTGTTTACGTTGTAATTGCTTTAGAAAAATATATATACTAATGTTTAGGACAGGCCGGTACACTAAAATCTTATCAATATAGATTTTAAGAAAAACCTATTGTATGTAATTTTATGTGCTTTATAAAAGATTATTTTCTAAACTAAATTCGTGAACTCTAAATTATACGAGATCAACTTTATCGCTACTGACGCGGGATGAAATATTATTTTGATAATAAATGCAAAAAGATGCTCACTTTTTTATTTCAGTAAAAAGATGCAAGATTTTTGCCTATAAAACTTTATAACCTAAACTTTTAGGTGACCTTGTGGTGCTGGAACCATTCGTAATAGGGTGGTGGAAATACACCCTCAATGTCCGACTTCCCACCTGCTGGGAAAATGCCATCGGGGTAGTCCTGCAGAAGCACGACATGAACATACATGAAATCAATCACATAGATAATTGAACGAGAACAAATTAAAATACTTTCAAAAAAAGAACTTCTTAAAAAAATTTGAAAGGATCGGGTGAAAAAGTACCAATTGGAAATGTTGGAAGATGGAAGGATCCCACTTGCTGATTTGTTTGCGCAAGAAGCTCCCACTAGTTCTGAAGCCATGGAGGCATAGAACCTTCATCTTCTTCTCTTCTCCGGCCATCTTCTTCCTCAAACTCCGGCCGTGGATCCCTCACTCTTCATGTGAATAAATAAGGACTCATCTGCGTAGTGGTAGTTGCCACCTACCCTTCCCCTTCACCTCTGCCTCATGTTCTAGCTACCATCTTTCAGGAAAAACATCTTTAATAATTAGTACGTCAACACAGTTTATAAATTATTCTAAATTGCTTTTCAGATCGCAAGAAAAAAAAAAGCACAGTTAGAAACTAAATTGATGAAATGATCGAGCAAGAACATATAAAACATCTAAATTAATAAAGTTGTTTGATTTGTCAATAATAAACAGCTTGAGATTTAAGGCGTTTATATATGACATCGGAATAATTTTAGCATTTATTGTCAGTAAGAAGATGTCTTATCTGTCAAAGTATTGATATGACACAACAACAACAACAACAATAACAACAACAATAAAATATATAGGCTTTAGCGACGGATGAATTCTATCACTAATCTGTCGCTAAACACAAATAGTGACGGATCAGCGATGGAAAGAACATCGTCGACTACAACACCGTCGTAGCCGAGGACGGCAACGGAATATTTTATATCCGTTGCTAATATCGATGGAACGTAAATGACCAGTGAGAAATATATAACGAGGACAAATAAAATAATTCGTCACTTTTTGCGACGGATACAAACTATTCTATCACTAACTAATGGAATCCAAATGTCATCATACGACATTATAGCGACGGGATCAAAATATTTCGTCGTTATATTATCGAAACTAGCGACGGATAATATAATTATCCGTCTCTATCAGAGACAGAAAATTGCCTTATCCATCGCTAATACAAAGACAACGTACCTTTTGTTGCATAGATAGCGACAGAAAGTCAATGATCTATCGTTGATAACGACAGATATTTACCATATCCATTGATAATAGCGACGGAATAGTCAATTATCCGTCGCTATTAGCGACGAATACGAAAAAAATCCATCACTACTGACGATAGTTTTTCCAGCACAGCTTCCCCAGTTTTCTCACTTCCCATGTTTACATTCAACACAACATATAATCAATCACAAACAAAGTAAAAAAAATATCCAAATCCATATCCAAAACAATTCAACATACAATTCAACACATACAAAACAATAAAACCTTAAACTGTATAAAATTTAAACAAATGAGAGTGTTTATCTAACTCCATATCCAAAATAAACAAACACATATAAATTTTTTTTTATCAAAACGTAACATATCCAAGAACACAGTAGTCAATACATACATGAAGAAAGAGTCTAGTAGAAGACAACTACATCAAAACTGGATCAAAAAATCATCATTCCTGCATAAAAGAAGATAAACGATATAAATAAAAGTGAAATATAACTTGAAGGCAATTTAAACATAACTAGTCATCGTAACTAATATACAAAATCTAAAAAATATTTAATGATATATAAAATATGCAAATATACATACCTTTTAACCAAACAAATGTCTGAATTTGACACTCAAAATGTAGAATCTATAAACGAAAATGAAAAAATATGATACATTTAGTGACACATATAATGACAAACTATATAGTATAATAATTTGATTTACTAAATGCAAAGAAAAAATATAACATACCACAAAATATCTCTTTACTNTTAACCTCCATTTCCTTCTGATCAGCAGTGGTTGAGTTCCACTAATATAGCCTAAACAAACCAATTCAGTTCAATTTGGTACAAAAATTGTCTCACTGCCATTTCTGTTTTGGCACAAAAATTTCTTGCACAGATTTTAGCTCCTTCAATTCCGATTTTACAGCCCTCCAAGAACAGATTCCAGTGTAGATTTTTCTTGCCTTATTCAGTATCTCCAAGCTGCAGCTCTTCTTTTCTGCCCATAGTTACATTTCCGGATTGTTACTGCTGAAATTCAGATTGTTTTCAGATGGTACAGCTCCAGCACTCGGCAGCTCAGATTCAACACTTCAAATCAGCACTCAACAACTCAATTCCAGCACTCCTTTCAACTTCTTAATAGCCTTGTTCAGACCTTGCTCCAAGTCACTGCCGTGAGCTTCATTTGCTTCATTTTTCTTTCTTTTTCTTGCATTGCAAATTTTCCTTTTCATTGCATGCCACTTTGATCTTCAAGATGTAGTAAAGAATCTAAGTCTCCAATGGCTCCCACCTCTCTTGCTCATTTTTGGCACCAAACATCACTCACTTGGCACAAAAAAAAATTTTTTTTTTTCGAGTTGAGATACATCCTTGATAAAAATTTGCTCCCAAATCACCAATCACTCCCCCACACTTAAATCTTTGTCCGTCTCGGGTAAAATAGCATCATGAAAACATCCCAAGCAAACAAATCCATAGAAAAATTGGGGTTAGAATTAGGGATAAGGAAAGACAAATAGGATAAATATGATTTTTGCCAAAGTTGATGTGGAAAGGTAAACAAAGTGATTAGTCCTCTATAGATGTGATCCAACCATTGAAATATGATTTCGAAAGAACCTAGGCAAGTTCTAGAGCACAATAACATGTGTGTATCACAAAATAAGGCTAATCTCACTAGGTAAAAATAATCCATCTCAAATTCTCAAATTAAAAATCCAAAGCCAAGTAGTACTCAAATATTCAAGATTTCATCCATGAGCTTAAATCCTAAGTTTTGACAACCAAATTTAATTTATTTTCCCAAAAGACTCTAAAATGCTATGGAGAAAAACCTAAGGGATACATTTATTCCTAATCATGCAAGAAAAAGTGCGAAAACACAAAAACATAGTATTTACAATGATTTTATTCATGTCATGTTACTCTACTCACTTATTTATTAACAAGATCTCATTTTAAGAGTGAAAACATACAATAAAGGAAAAGGCGACAAAAATCAAACTCCCTTTTATTTCTGGCGGTCGGAGTCTGTCAAGAAAAAGCCTCTACCGCGGTAGTGGAGGAGTCAGGGTGCGAAAGAGCTTCTTCCATTTGTTCCACTTCACTGTGCATCGCTCCCCCACACTTGGATTTAACTGCAACCTGTTCAGGTGGACGAAGATTATTTAAATACAAGACCCATGTAAGAGGTAGAGTGTTTTGAATTAAAGTAAAATCTACTCCCTCTTTATTCTTTTTGGGACACATTTCAGGAGGTTTGAGTCTGTTCAGATAAAGCTCCCACTCCAGAAGTCTCTTGGACCCTGCAAAACAATGTACTACCCCTCTAGAGCGTGTAGGGTACAAAGGAAATAAAATAATATCAGTTTTTGCATACAATTTATCCAAAAATGAATCACATCCAATAAAATCAAGTTTAGGCATCTCAAAGAATTTTTTACAATGAATATCTACCCAAAATGCATCAAGACACTTATCATAATCAATGAAATCTATTTTGGATGTTCCAATGAAATTTTCCGAATTATTTCCCACACATGACAAATCAAGAAATGTATCACAGCCTAGAAAATCAACTTTTGGTACCTCTTTTGATGTTTCCAAAAAAATAGAAGAAATACTTACCTGATCGCGCTGAAAAATACCTGGAGGTTCCACAATGATAGATGTGTCCATAGCTCCCTCCTGGTCAAATATAGAGTTCGTATCAGGTTCAAGTTCTAATAGGCGCTCAACTGGTATAAGTGATCCTTGGGGCTCTGTGCAATCCCCTACACTTTGAATCTCAACAAAATAGGTGATCCTTGGGGCTCTGTGCAATCCCCTACACCTAGAATATCAGTAAAAATAGGTGATCCTTGGGGCTCTGTGCAATCCCCTACACCTAGAAAAATGTCACCAGCTGGAAGTGTGTCTGAAATGTCTTCTGTAAAATCCTCAGTATCAGCAGTCAGTACTCTCTCAGCCTCCTCTGAATCTGTAGCTCCTCCAGAAAAATCATCTAGAAATCCCTCAGCCTCCAACTCAGTCTGCGCCAGCTCCTCTAGAATGTCCATGCTCATGATAGAGTGGTCCTCTCTTGGATGCTTCATGGTGTCAAAAAGGCTAAATTGTACAACCGTGTCTCCAATCTCCATAGAAAGTGTCCCGGCATATACATCAATCTTCGTTCTGGCCGTCTTCAGAAAGGGCCTGCCTAAAATAAGTGGAGAACGGTGTGCCAGATAATCTCCCTCCATATCCAAAATATAGAAATCAGCTGGAAATATCAGCTCCTTTACCTTCACCAAAACATCTTCAATCATACCTGCTGGGCGTGTCTGGCTCCTGTCTGCTAGCTGTATCATCACGCCAGTGGACTGTAAAGGGCCTATGCCGAGCATCTGAAAGACTGACCTGGGCATCACATTTATAGAAGCTCCTAAGTCTAACATAGCATCGTGAAATATGGTGCTCCCAATCTCACAAGAAACAGTAAACATCCCAGGGTCTTCACATTTCTGAGGCAGGGCATGGATAAGCGAAGAAACATTTTTCCCAATGCTGACCAATTCATTTTCCTTAAGCTTCCGTTTGTTAACACAAAGATCCTTCAAAAACTTAGCATACTTTGGAATTCTTTTGATCATGGTCAACAAAGGTATATTGATCTCCACTTTGCTGAAAAGCTCCACTAGTTCATTAAATTCCTTAGCCTTCTCCTTCTCCCCTTGTCTTTTGGTTGGAGTTCTCCCTTGTGGAAAAGGTAAAGGAACCCTAAAATCATCTTCTTTGGCCGGAAGTGGAGAGGCTGAATTCTGCCCTGCTGTCCCCTGCGTAGTGGCTGCTGAAAATGTTGATTTTGTGGCTGGAAAACATGCTGTGGCTGCTGTGAACTCTGAAATGAGGGATGATTTTGCTGAATTTGATGATTGGAAGGCGGTTGTTGGTAAAAAGAGTTACCATACTTCAAATTTGGGTGGTCCCTCCAACCCGGATTATATGTAGATGAGTAGGGGTCATTTCTTCGTTGGAATGGAGCTCTAGCCAAGGCCGCAACCGATTCATCTTGTTGGAGATTTGGACAATGGTCCGAATTATGTTCTTGGCTTGAACAAATGCTACATACTCTTGTAACTTGATTTGGAAATGAAGTTGTTGTTGAATTTGAGGCTTGGTTCACTTTGTTCGCTGCCATTTGCGTCACTAAAGATGCCAACTCCGTCAGTTTGTTCTCCAACAAAGAGCTTTTGCTTTCTTTTTGTTCACTAGGCGACACTTGAGCTTCATGAACCCCTCTTGTAGTGAGTGCTCTACTCCCAAATTGTTGAGTATTCTCCGCCATGTTAGAAATGAGTACTCTAGCTTGCTCCGGAGTTTTATTCACCAAGGCTCCCCCTGCCGCCGCATCAATCATGCTCCTATCCATAGGTAATAAACCTTCATAAAAGTATTGCACAAGAAGTTGCTCACTAATTTGATGTTGAGGACAGCTAGAGCATAACTTCTTGAACCTCTCCCAGTAATTATAAAGGGACTCTCCAACCACTTGTTGAATGCCACAAATACTTTTTCTGATAATGGCGGTCCTTGATGCTGGAAAAAACTTCTCTAAAAATGCTCTCTTCATTTCAATCCAACTAGCAACATGTCCAGTGGGCAAATAATACAACCAATCCTTAGCAGCCCCAGTCAAAGTAAAAGGAAATGCTCTTAACTTAATGTCTTCTTCAGAAATGCCCTGAGGCTTCATAGTAGAGCACACCACATGGAACTCGTGCAAGTGTCTGTTTGGATCCTCCCCAGATAAACCCTGAAATTTTGGCAACAAATTGATAAGTCCCGATTTGAGCTCAAAACTCCCCCCTAGCTCTGGATATGCTATGCTGGAGTACTGAAATGCAGCATCTGGTGCTGCGAGCTCCTTCATGGTTCTCTGGTGGTCTGCCATGTCAATGCCTGAGTGAGTGCTGATAGTCTGAAGTGGAGGGATATCTGTAGTCTCAGAAAGAATGGCCTGGCTCCTCCTGACTCTGAAGGTCCTCTCAATCTCAGGATCGAAATCTTCTAATTCAGCACCTAGAGACCTGGTCATAAAAACAGAACAAATCGCAGTAAAAGTGAATAAAAAGATAAAACAAATAAAATCAAATCAAAAGATATGACAATAAGCACAGAAACAAATCAAGAATGATATGAAATAAGTGCGCAAGCTAAAATCAAACAAGTCAACTAACAGTTCCCCGGCAACGGCGCCAAAAATTTGACGAGCCCAAACTATGTGTCACAAAAGTAGGCCTCAAATTTAAATGTGAATGAATAACTGGAAACCCTTTTACAATCAAAAATATGGAAATGTAATATAGGGGCCACAGGTCGTATTTTTCTCGGGGATAGTTGTCTAGTTTGATTCAAACTCGTGTTTATGTATCGTTTTTGTTTTGGGTTTCGAAATAAGTGATTGGGATTGGAATACAATCAAAATTGAAATTGCAATGGAGAATTAAGAATAGGAACTGTGATTTAATAAACTAAACAAGGAAATTGGCACTTAAAAACTCAATAAATGGAAACTAAATCCAAACACTTACAAGGTTTTTGAATACTGATTTCTGATTTCAAACACAAATTGGAATGCTATGCAATGAAGTAAAAACAAGGATGGGAGTTTTCGAAAATCAGTGAGCTGAACTCAATTAAGAGCATGCGAGATTAGGACTCAACCACACAATTTAAACTCAACTAGCTAAATAGTTTTTGGGAACCAACTATTGCCAATAAAATTCGGAAATGATTGACATGTAAACTTATTGACTCAAACACACTCACATGCCATAAATACAAGCTCAATTCGGATGCAAATGGAGCCAAATCAATTGGCACGCAAGGAGAATCCTTTGTGCCAAAAACTAGCTCCAATTCACTAAGTAAGTAAACTTGAAGCCCAAACCTTAAAACTGTTTGGTTCGTTTGGGAAACAAAAGTTTTAGGATAGAACTAAGCAAGATTAAGGCAAGGAATCGAAACTGAGATCAGAAATAGAAAAGCACAGAAATTAGAAACCAAATGCTGAAATTCAGATTGCAGAAATTAAAGTTAAGCTATAAATTTTCCTGTTTTCGCAATAGATTAAGGACTAAACTAGCTAGTGCAAAACAAATTAAAGAAACTAGTCTAGATGCAAGGAAACTTAGCTAGCAACTATTTAACAAAAACTAGTCTAAAGGGGCTGAAAATGTGGATACTCGGCAAACAACTTGGCACGCAGGAAACAACTTGGCACGCAACAAATCAAACTAAAATAAACTGTGATCTGACTTAAACTATCACTAAACAAGTTCCCTACTTACTAACATTGAAGATTAGAATCCTAATTAAACTAAACAACTCAGAAATTACAAACTAAGATAACTGAAAACTGTAAATCGTAGAAAACAGGACAGATTTCGACAGAATTGAATTCTACAGCTAAAACAAGATTTAAACTAAGGAAATCTACTCCTCGATTCCTTCTTCAGCTCAGGTACTCCTTGGTTGTCAAGCAAGGGAGAGAATCGGACCCGCAAACTCAGCAAATCGTGGAGAAAATGTCATCTGCGATTGAGTCAAGTTCAGATTGCTTCATTTCTGAAATTTCCACTCGGAATCTTCATTTCGGCTGCATCGGTGTGCGAAAATGGATGGATGATGATCTAAGCTCTCTAGGGAACCCCTCTAGATAGCTCAGTTGGGGTGTGATCGAGCACAGCCGATCAAAAGACGCCAAGTGACCAGAACTGCGGAAACCTCTCAACAGTACTGCGAATTGAGCAAATCTGATCCAGAAACTTCTTTGATGGCTTCCTCGACGACCTAGCACTAGCTCTGAATCAAGAGTCGAGGGATCACGCCTTCGGATGGAGAGAAAAACGCAAGAACACGAAGAACACACGGAAGGGAAGACACTGTAGCGGCGAAGACGCGATAGGGAAGCTGCGGCCAAAATTTTCCTTAAGTATTCATGCATGGACGGTCCAGATTGATTTGCTTCAATCCAACGGCTGATCTTGGTCTGATTGGAGCCAAACTTTTATGATGATGATCTGGGGTCAGGATCTGCCTTGTGGTATCTCGGATCCTCCAGATATGCAACGGACGGTCCAGATCAACTCTATCTGTGATTGGACGCTCTAGAGCCCTCCAAGCTTGATCCAACGGTTGATTGAGCTCTGATTGTGGTGAAACCTTCAGATCTTGATCAGGGTGCTTGATCAACCATAGCCCTAGCTCGGATGGCTTCAGATCATCCCGGATGGCTCAGATCTAGCCGCTTTCGAATCGAACGGCTCAGATTTAATCGTGATCTTGATAATCTGATCCGGGCCACTTCCAACTCGAGTTTGACCCAATATGCCCTAGATCCTTGAACCTTGATGCCTACAAAAATTAAATCAAGAATTTAGTGGCCAATTAACTCAAATATGTGTCATTTTGCATTTAAGTCCAAAATATGAATAAGTTCTAAAACCTAGGCAATTTCACAATTTTAGCAATAAAAACATAGATCAAACAGGGATTTTAGCAACTCAAATAATCAATAAAATGGAATCTATCAAGGCTCAGGATCATCAGAAGAGTTATGCAAATCGGAGACGCAGACCTTGGAGTTCTTCATGAGTGATCATGTATTCTTACGAGTGTCACCCACGAAAGGGGTGAAGAGGTTTGGTTTGCGAGGTAAGCTAGCTCCGCGTTACATTGGATCGTTTCCGATTTTGGAGCGAATTGGAGCAGTAGCTTATCGTCTGGTATTGCCACCGTCTCTCGCTGGAGTTCACGACGTGTTCCATGTTTCCATGTTGTGGAAATATGTACCGGATCCTACACATGTGTTATTGGAGGTGTCAGTCACACTTCAGCTACGCGACCTACGAGGAGGTACCTATGCGGATTCTGGACCGCAAGGAGCATCGGTTGAGGAACAAGACAGTTCGGTTGGTCAAAGTTGGTTGACAGCACCACTCTGATGAGGAAGCTACTTGGGAGCTCGAGGATATGATCAAAGCTCGCTACCCTCATCTGTTTACTTGAGGTGTGTATGGTTGAGTTGCATTCAGTATTTATATTATGTCTGAGTTGTTGATACCTGTTGCGGTTGGCTAGTACCTATTAGGGTTGACTAGTACTTGTTGTGGTATATTAGCTAAATTTGGTGACCAAATTTTTGTTAGTGGGGGAGAAAGACAAACCCACAGACACAAAAAACATCGCAAAACTTAGCTTTGATACCAAAAATTATCACGCCCCCAGAGGCACATGCTTACTCGAAAATCTGACAGCATCTCCCCTGTATGGCGGACAAGTTGGAACAATTACTACATCATCTCATCAACATAGCTTAGCCACATGCGGCTAGCATCACAACAATAAGAAAAATAAACACAACCACGGAGTTTATAATAATTTGATGGCTCAGCCATCATAAACAAAAAGAAAACTCCAAAGAAAATCCAAAAGAAAGGTATCTATATCAGACCAATAAAAACATATCCAGTCTATGAAGTAAATGAAAAAAAAACAAAGAAAATGCAGAAGTAAATACTATAGTAGTAAAAAAAACTAGATACGGAAACAACTACGGAAACAAACTCAACACTGGGGACTAGCAACTGGATCCTCTCCTTGCTCCAAGAAGTACAACTACCTGCTATCTGCAACAAAAAAAAGAAAGCAGGGGTGGTGAGTCCGAGCGAACTCAACGGGTGTAAGAATAAACAACAGCATGGCATAATCAAGCTATAAAAGTAGAGAAAACAACAGGTACAGTCTTTAAGAAATATAAGAATACCTAAACATGTATAACATATCAAAACAACATGGCATACAGCAAAACGACACCTAAGCATATACAAAAACCTCATGATATCACAATATCAAAACATACATGCATGTCAACCAAATGCAGCAAACATAGCTCATATATATAAATGCTGGGGAGCCAACTACTCCAAACCCCGGAATAAAGGGGGAGCTATCAACAGCTCTAATACTGGAGAGCCAACTGCTCCAAACCCCGAAATAAAAGGGGAGCTATCAACAACTCTAATACTGGGGAGTCAACTGCTCCAAACCCCGGAATAAAGGGGGAGCTATCAATAGCTCTAACAACGGCGAGTGATGCACGAACAACCGAAAAACAACGATGCACCAGTAAAAACAACAAGTATCAGAATCCAACTAAGAACCAACCAAAAGCCAACCAGAAACCAATAAACATGCAACTAAACTACTAGGTAGGACATTTTTAATATCAAATAAACCTAGTTGTGTTTAATGAACCTCTAAGTACTTGTGTACAAGTGGTATTTTACAGAACATAAATTCAACGGAAAACTGTAAGGATACGAAATTTTTGAATACTCGATGATTAACGAAGAAAGGTATCAACGACAATATAGAATAACAATAAAAAGATTAAAGTCAAGCAGACCTATAAAGACAAAATAAGTCGTGCATTAAGATAAACGAACTACATGAGTATAAAGGAGAAGTACCCACCTTTTATGTAGAACGTAAACAAGAAGACCTTCCACGATCAACTGAACGAGTCCGAATCAAGGTCCTATATCAATGTGCAAGTTTAGCTATTAATAGAATTATATAATTAGCTAAACTGTGATTAAATAAAAATTAGAATAAATCCTCGTTACTACATCTAGTTGACCAAATCGCAAATAAAACACCTAACTCTTCTATTTTGGCAGCAACCAAAACAGCTTCTATAATATTAAATTTTCTTTTTACAGTATTAGATAAAGTTTGCTATTCCAGATCATTAATCTCTCGATGTAGATATCCGAAGCTTCAAAGGCCTACTCGCTCACCTTCCTACATATCCATCTTGTATATATGTTTTCTTTGTCAGTTCATGTTGTGCCCATTAAAGATTACGGTTTGGGTAATTGAGACCAATACGTAAAGCTATACACCAATCAAAACATAACCCTCTCCTAAACCTAATGATTCGAACGAATACAACAATGTTTATCCACCCCAAGATAGCAACCAGATTCCAGTTCGTGTAATAAGATTAATCCTATGGTTGATGATTGCTAACCAAAGAAAACAATTTGGTTGTATTGACAAATTCGTGTTGACCGTTCAACCCATGTGGCTAACAAGGTTAATTAATTCATGTAATGAGAAACTTTTGTTAACTTCGGTATAGCACATCGTTACCCCACAACTTCTTCCTCTCTGGCAGCAACGAACAGTGGCCGACGGAAGCAATGAAATCAAGAGGTTTAAGGCTGCCGGCGGTGGATGACAGGCGCAACAGGGGCTGCTCGCAGTCCGCAGACACAATGGAGAACTCAACTCTGGCTTCTCTGCGACGTCTCCACTCTCCGATGAAGGGAAGAAGGGTGCGGCGGCATCGCAGGGGCAAGAGGAGAGGGGCGGTGTCGGCTTACCCACGCGCGGATAGGAACTACAAGGGCTTGCGAGTGGCGTCGAGGAGTTTGTGGCGGCGTCAGGGCGGAAACGAGGAATTTGGGGAAAAGAGGAATTGTTTAGGGTTTATAACTTAATTTTAACTTTTTGCAAAAAAACCCTCAAAATTTAGAAAATTTACAACTAGGCCCCTGCCCTTTCAATCCCTTAAAATTTGGTATTTGACCATCGGCTGATGGTCATCAATTGATGACATAAGGGGTCGCCAAAGGGGTCGCCAAAAATGGAATTTGGCCGCCAAAGGGGTCGAGGGGCCGGGTCATTACAATAAAAAGACGTCTTTTTATTGTAACGACCCGACCCCTCGGCCTCTTTAGCGGCCAAATCTCATTTAGTGCCCCAACAACCTAGCGGCCAAATCTCATTTGGCGGCCCAACAACCTAGCCCCTCGGCCCCTTTGACGACCCCTTATGTCGTCGACCGTCCGTCGTGCCGTTACTCACTAGGACTTTCCACCCCTGGCCAGTGGATTTTTGCCTTCCCCAAAATTCAAACTCTAGACCTCCAAGCTTAAGTACTAGAGTTTATGAATCTTGGTAACTAATTGATCCCATGCTACCATAATAACCTTCGAAGTCAGATTTCTAAAATAAAGACTCAATTCTGTAAGTGTTTGTAATTAGGAAGTAATTCTTGGAAATCTATTAGAATTAATCTTTACATGAACACATGATAGTCATGACTCTTCATTCCAACCTGTTAAATACTGAAAGTTTGGAGGGTTGAAAGGCTAAAAAATAGAAACTTAGGGGGCATTGTTGTGATTAACAGAACTTAGCAGACCTTTATGCAAAAATGCAAAACTAATATAAAACCTTAAAAAAAGCCCTAAGTTCTCCCCGATTCCTCTTTTTCCCCCGATTCCTGGCTTCCGCCCTCTCCTCTTGCGACAACTGCCGCCGAAAGCTTTCCCTGCGCGAAACCGTAGCCGCTCCCTCGCGACTGCCGACCGCCGCCAGCCCTTGCCTTCTCCACTTCCCTTCTTCTTCTTCTATCTTCTCCGGCGCAAGAACAGGGCGTCGTGCGCCGCTACCTCGCGTGGAGCCCTAGCCGAGCGCCTCTTCCCACAAGCATAGCCGGCGACATCTCTCCTTCGCACTATCGTCAATCTCCCTGATCGCATACCCCATTGAGTCGTTGTGCGCCTGAAGCCTGATCTAGGACTGAACCATCTACGCCGATCTGTGCTCACGCCAGTAGCAGACTTGGGTTTCAGTAATCATCAGAGTTGAGAGATTTTTAGAGGTGTAAATCCTTGCGGTCTCTGTTTTTGGGTAAGTTCTGTTTTGCAAGTGTTCTGTTCAAATATAATTGATACTTGAGGATTGGTTGTAGCTTAGTTCTTGATTCTGAGATTTTGTAATGGTTGTTGTGAGTTTTTGATTAGGATTTGGATTTCATTTTGAGATGTTTGGAAGTTTGCCATGAATCAAACCACATCTGATTGCTAATGATGATTACTCAATCTAGACTTGGGTTAATTTTGGTTAGAATGATCATGCATTGAATTTGACAGGAATGGGAAAATTTTTTCTTAATGCATGTGGTAGTAAAGGTGTTAAGTATTGGTTGTTCCTAGCATGATTACTTGTGGTTGATTCCTTGCCATGACCTACTGTTATATGTTGGGCTTATGTTATTAAATAACCAAGTGGTTGATCTTGTTTTTGTAGGATACATGGTTTGTTTTAGATGAGGGGGAACTAAGGCTAATCTTAATTTGAATTAAGGATTAGTTTAATGGATTAGGTCTAAATCGAATTGGAGTTGTTCCTTAGGTTAAATTGTGTGTTTAGCCTTATCACCTAATTTTGATAAATTAAGTTAAGAAGGAACTCATTGTTGTTTAGATTTAATTAAACGGATTTTTAGTAATTAGGATTATATCCTAATTATGCTTAGTAGTTAATTTAGATGTTTTATTAATATTATAAATAGCTAAACTTAGTCCTTAATTCAGGACCTTGATTTTGGACTCGCACGGTGGATCGTGGAAGGTTCTCTTCGTTACAATTAAAAGACGGGTACTTCTCCTTTGTACTCGAGTAGTTCATTTTACCTTAAAGCATGACTATTTGTCTAATAGGTTGCTTGACCTTATTCTTTGTTATTTGTTATTTTAACATCGCCGTTGATACTTATTCTTCGTTGATCTTCGAGTATTCCAAATTTGTATCTGTACAGTCCTCTGTTGATTTTCTATTCTGTAAAGTGCCGCTTGTACGCGAGTGCTTAGAAGTCCATTAAACACAGATAGGTTTATTTGATATTAGAAATACCCTACCTAGTAGTGTAGGTGCATAATCATTGGTTTTCGATTTCCGGTTGGGTGTATTGATGCATCGTTTACTTGTTGGATTTTGGTTGCATCATTGTTTCTGTTGGTGCAAGCAGCACCTAAGTCAAACCTGGGTTTTGATAATGGCAAAGGGTTCAAGAGTTAAGATGCTATTTTGGTCTAATGTGTTCACTGAATGTACAGAAAGAAGTCCCGGCGAAGGGCAACTGGGCAACTAGCGAAGGACTGCTAGGCGTCGAATCCCTAAGACCTGGCGAAGGGCTGCTAGGCATCGAAGACCTGGCGAAGGGCTGCTAGGCACCTGGCGAAGGACTGCTAGGCATTGAAGATCTGGCGAAGGGCTGCTAGGCATTGAAGACCTGGCGAAGGGCTGCTAGGCACCTGGCGAAGGGCTGCTGGGCAAAAGTCCAACCGGAGGAGCCGGTTGGCAAAAGGTAAACTCTCCTGAGAGGAGTAGGTGAGGACGCGTTCCCTGTCGAGGGAACAGTAGGCGTCGGTTCGACCTAGGGTTCCATTTGGGAGACCCGAAGTCAGAACCAAGACAGCTACGGCTGTAAAAAAAAGATCTAATATTCTTGCCTTGTTTGTTGTGGAACTAACCATGGATGCAGGGACCAAAGGAATGTGTTTCTGCAGCTCAGAACACCCCAAACAAGAGGGGCAGGCACCTAGGCTAGGCGCCTGGGATAAGCCAAACAACAGTAAAGCAAGAAGCGCTTCGAATCAACACTAGGCTAGGCGCCCGGGAGGTCCCGGGCACCCAAGGTCAAAGCCAAAGATGAGTCGAAGCAAAATCAGCCACGAAGCCAGCGGACCCAGTCAACCTGGGCGCCCGGGAGGTCCCGGGCGCCCCAGTCAGCTCCAGAGCCGATTCGAAGGGGATAAGCGCTGACCAAGCTTCGGATAGAGGTTCTCGGATCTGAAGGCACGTGTCAGGCGCCCCGATGTCCTAGGCGCCCCCAGGAGCACTATAAAAGGGGCTCGACCCCTAAGGCTTCAAAAACACTTTTTCCAATGCCTCCAAGCTTTTCGTTCGAGCGCTCTGCTCCAGAAAATTCCGTTCTCGACATTCCAGCGTCGACGACGACCCTCTGCTCCGAAGTATGATCCACATCAGGGCGTCGGTAATGAAAAGTGTAATTTATTTACTTACTACACTATTCTTGTATTAAATCTATAAACCTTTGCATGAATATAGAATTGCCCGCAGTAAACGGTCAAGGACCGTGGGCCTTGGAGTAGGAGCCGACCGCGACTCCGAACCAAGTAAAATTACTTGTGTTCTTTGTGTGTTTTAATTCCGCTGCGTTTTCTCTTTCTTATCGGAAAAAGTTTTCACGATATTCACCCCCCCTCTATCGTGTTTCTCGATCCAACAGTTTCTTCGGTTGTTCGTGCATCTTGTAGCATGCACCATACCTGCACGTTGCATACTAACGACTGTTGGGCTTCTATATGGTTAAGCCGTCGTTAGTCATTTAGTTGCTCGATTCACTCAACCACTTGTTGTCGTGGTAGTTGCTAGAGTGCGAGCAACTGTCCTGTTATGCCACACATGTTGCAGTTGTAGGCAAGCAGTGACACCCTCACTGTTGTTTTTCGAGGGATACTGTAGTTGTTGATAGCTCCCCCTATGTATCGGGGTTTGGAGTATTGACTCCCCAGCATCTGATAGATCGAAGACGTTGCTAGAGGGGGGGGGTGAATAGCACTTTTTCGTCGAAATTCTCTACACAGAGGTTAGCGCAATACAAAAATATATAATGAAAAGCAATAAGGACAATGCTAACACTGGGATTTACTTGGTATCCACCCGAATGGGTGGCTAATCCAAGGATTCATGCTAGTACTCCACCTCCACTAAGAAAAATCTCCTTCAAGTGGAGAAACCTTTACAACGGCGTTGTCTTCCTCTTTACAGAATACAATGATTGGAGAGAGAGGAAGATGAGAAGACTCGAAGCACGAACAACACCTCGTTACAGTACGAAACTGTACCGTTCACGTGCGAAAAAGTCCTCCTTTTATAAGAGAACAGGACAAACTCTCAATCTGTCCAGCCCAGCACCAGTCGACTGCCCCTAGGACAGTCGACTGGCCTAGCATTAATTGCTAGCCAATGGCTAGATTTTGGGGTACACCAGTCGACTGCCTCTGGGCCAGTCGACTGGTAGAAGGCTGAAAACCTTCTGTGAGTTTTGGCAGTCGACTGCCCTCTGGCCAGTCGACTGCCCACTCACTTACAACCATTCTTCACATTCTCCTTCACGTGTGCCTTCAGGTTCACTCCCTTGGCTCGCCCCTTGAAGTCATCTTCCTCTGGCTCTCGTCCCTCGGATGCACACACAAGCCTTCCCTTGGCTTGCCTCCATGCCACCCTTCACGTGTGCCCTTGAGGTCCACTTCCCGGCTTGCCCTTGGAGTCCTCCTCCCTCGGCTCTCGTCCCTCGGATATGTTCACCATGTGTGATTCTCCAAGTCCTGCAAACTCAATCACACATATCAAATACAACATAACACTCTAACCTTAAACATATTCACACACACACATCAAAACCATGATCTTCCAATCATTTTAGGGTCGATTGCCTCAACAATCTCCCCCTTTTTGATGTGTGACAATATGTTTAAGTTTAGAGATAAAATAACAGCCAATAATAACAGTAACAATAACTAGCAATTGAAAAACATAAGACATAACAAACCTAAGAGGTAACCTCCCCCTTAATCCATGTCTTTTCCCATTTTCAATTCTACTCATGATCCAAGTTAAATTTCAACTTAACACTAAACAATATTAAAAATGTAAGACATATCAAAACCTTAGAGGTAACCTCCCCCTTAATCCATGTCTTTTCCCATTTTTAATCATCCATGATATATTTTAAACAACTACCTTAAACCATTCATTTCAAGTCACAATTCTAACTTAAACCACCCATTCTCCCCCTTTGACACCATCAAAATGATTGCCTCAAGCAACCCAACCCTATGATATCAAATGAGAGAATGTTGGATTTCTGAAAAAAATTTCAGAATCTGAAAGCAGGCGTGCCTGTCGACTGCCCCAAGGGGCAGTCGACTGATACTCTGTCAATGCCATTTTTCAGTTTCTAAGCCGAATTTCAGAAACGTCCAGAAAATTCCAGAAAATTCCAAAATTTTAAAAATTTACAGACATGTTTGAAATGATATACTCTATCAAGGAAAAATATCAGTCCATATAAAATTTCAAACATGCTTGACTTTGGATAAAAACTCAAAATCCTTTAAAACCACTAAGTTTTGTATCAAAATTACAACCTAATTTTGCAATCATATATCTTTTAAAAGTAAGGCAAAGCATATAAAACATAAAATGATTTTCAAAGGTTTAAAATGTCCAACTATGATCTTTGGGCAAGATGTTCATTGATTAAACATTTGCCTTCCCCACAGTTGGTCTAGTTTTCATATTTTGATACTTTTAATGATTCAACAATATGCCACAAGCACAAGTGAACTAAATGTATCACCCTAATGGATCAAGCAAACTTTTTCAAATCTAATATCCTAAAGTTCATTCTATACTTCTACAAAACACATTCCAAGGCCTCTTCTTAAGGATGTAAACTCCGAGAAGAGGCTTCAATGTGTAAACTCCGAGAAGAGGATTCGAGAAGAGGCTTGGTGAAAATGTCGGCTAGGTTCGACTTTGATTCAACATAGTGTAGTTCTATGTCTCCCCTTGCCACATGATTCCTAATGAAGTGATGTTTCACTTCAATGTGTTTTGTCTTAGAGTGGTGAACCGGATTTTTTGTCAAATTGATTGTACTTACATTATTATACAAGACTTTGACCTTGGAATAATATAACTCATAATCTTCTAAAGTGTGCATGATCCAAAGGAGTTGGGAAACACACCCACCCATTGCCACATATTCCGCCTCCGTTGTTGATAGGGCAACGCATGGTTGTTTCCTACTACTCCAACTAACTAAGGAAGACCCAAGAAATTGACACCCTCCACTAGTACTCTTCCTATCTAGCTTGCATCCCGCATAGTCCGAGTCGGTGTATCCAATAAGATCAACATTAGGGGTTCTAGGATACCAAAGCCCGACATTGAGGGTACCTTTAACATACCTTAGGATTCTCTTAACTACAACCAAATGGGACTCTTTGACACAAGATTGGTACCTTGCACACATACCTACCGCAAAAAGTATATCGGGTCTACTAGCGGTTAGGTATAGTAGGCTACCAATCATGCTCCTATATTGCTTAGAGTCTACCATTTTCCCTTCAAGGTCACTATCCATTTTCACATTTGTTCCTATGGGGTAGATGCTACCTTAGCATTTTCTAGGCCAAATTTCTTTAGCATTTCCTTAGCATATTTAGTTTGAAAAACATGTGTTCCTTCATTAGTTTGCTTAACTTGAAGTCCTAAAAAGAAAGTTAGCTCTCCTACAAGACTCATCTCAAATTCATCTTCCATACATTTGATGAATTCTTGTAGGAAGTCATTATTTGTTGACCCAAAAATGATATCATCTACATACACTTGGGCAACAAATATGTCCTTATCCTTAGATTTTAGGAACAAAGTAGGGTCAATTGTTCCTCTCCTAAACCCCTTAGACACTAGAAATGAAGAAAGCTTTCATACCAAGCCCGGGGAGCTTGTTTCAATCCATATAAGGCTTTTCTCAATTTGTAAACGTGTCTTGGATAATTAGGGTCCTCAAACCCGGGGGTTGTTCTACATAGACCTCTTCCTTAATGATCCCATTAAGGAATGCCGACTTCACATCCATTTGGTGAAGTGTGAAACCCATGTGAGCGGCATAGGCTAGTAGAATTCTAATGGACTCTAATCTAGCTACGGGGGCATAAGTCTCATCATAGTCTAATCCCTCAACTTGGTTAAACCCCCTAGCTACCAATCTAGCCTTGTTCCTAGTGATTTTGCCTTGATCATCTAGTTTGTTCCTAAAGACCCATCTTGTGGTTACAATGGTGCAATCATTGGGCCTAGGAACCAACTCCCAAACCTCACTTCTCTCAAATTGATTTAGCTCTTCTTGCATAGCTAAGACCCAATCTACATCTCCCAATGCTTCATCAATAGACTTAGGTTCTAATTGAGAGATTAAGGCTATTTGACTAGTTTGGTCTCTAAAATAGGACCTAGTCCTTACTCCTTGAGTGACATCACCCACTATTTGGTCAATAGGGTGATCTTGGTGATGTCTCAAGGGCCTAGAGGTTGTGGGTTCATTGACTACTTCTTCCTCGTCCTCTAGGGTACTTCTTACTCCCCTTGATCATTGCCCTCCAAATGTAGGTCTTGGATTCTTTGGGCAAGGGGTTGGACTTCTTCCATATCCTTATCAATTGAGGCTTTTCTAGGGTAGGTATTTGTTGATTCATCAAAGTCAACATTTGAGGACTCCTCAATCACCTTTGTCCTTTTGTTGTAGACTCTATAACCCCTACTAGTGGATGAATACCCAACTAGAATTCCTTCATCGGCTTTTGACTCAAACTTCCTTAGGTCATCTTTGGTATTTAGAATATAGACCTTACATCCAAAGACCCTAAAGTAGTGAACTTGTGGAGTTCTCCCATTCCATAATTCAAAGGGTGTTTTTCCTAGGAACCTATGTACCAAAACCCGATTTTGAATGTAACAAGCGGTGTTAACCGCTTCGGCCCAAAAGTAGCTAGGAAGGGAATATGCATTATGAATAGTCCTAGCAGCTTCTTGTAGGACTCTGTTTCTCCTCTCAACTATCCCATTTTGTTGAGGAGTCCTTAGGCATGAAAATTCATGCTTATACCCATTTTCTACACAAAATTGTGAGAAACTTGAATTTTGGAACTCCCCACCGTGGTCACTCCTAATTCGGTTAATTTTGAGGTGTTTTTCATTTTATACCCTTTTACTGAACCCTATAAAAATTTCTAAAGTATCGTCCTTATGTTTCATAAAGAACACTCATGTAAACCTAGAAAAATCATCTACAATAACTAAACAATATTTACTCCCCACTAGTGACGGAGTACTATGACAATCAAACAAGTCAATGTGTAAAAGCTCTAATGGTAAAGTAGTAGTGGTTAGGGTTTTACCTTTGTGTGATGATTTTGATTGCTTACCCTCTTGGCATACATCACACAATTTTGTCTTCTCATACTTGATCATAGGTAGCCCCTTTACCAACTCTTCCTTGGCCACTCTTGCAATGCTTCTTATGTTGACATGTCCAAGCCTTCGGTGTCACAGCCACCCTTCTTCTTCTTTAGACATGAAACACTTAGCCAAATTGTTAGTAGCATAAGCAAGATCAAGATAATACAAGTTAGCCTCTCTATACCCTTCTAGTACGACATTATCGGATTCATTTTGTCTTATTAGGCACTTCCTAGCATGAAATTCAACCCTATAGCCCGCATCACATAACTAACTTATACTAAGTAAATTAAACTTCATGTCTTTAATTAAAAGTACCTTATGTATGGAAATTGTAGGAGATACCTCAATGGTGCCCCTACCAATAATTTTCAGTTTTCCGCTATTTCCAAAGGAGACCGTCCCTTCTCTTAAGTAGCTAATAGTAGTGAACTTGCTCACATCTCCGGTCATATGTCTTGAGCACCCACTATCTACTATCCACATGGTTGAGGCCTCCTTCACCTTCACCTATACAATATGGAAAACATACTCTTTTGGTACCCAAATTTTTGATCCACAAGCATCATTTAAAAATTTCTTAGATACCCACGCCCTCTTGATGTTTCCCTTAGTCCCTTGTCTCCTAGATGCACCAATCCTACCCATGAGTAAGACAAAAGCCACTTCCTTTGTCTTTGGCCTATATCCTAATCCGGCCTTGTTATAAACGACCCTTTGACTATTAATTATCATATCTAAGTTGCTAGACCCCACTTGAAATTTTCTAAGTGCCTTTGTGAGGTCCTCTACCTTTTTCTTTAGTTCCCTATTTTCAATTTCAAAATATGAATCACGTGATGTAAGAGAACAAGCATGTAAGTCTTCCTTAAGTTTTGCAGACTCTACTCTAAGCATGACAATTTCATCTTTTAGGTCCTTAATCTTACTTCTAGCTTTAGCTAAATCCATGTTAGTGCTAGAAATAATTTTAACTAAGGTAGAGGAGGGTAAGCTGTATACCTTACTTACCGAAGCATCTGACTCAGATGATGATGAGGATGAGTCGCTTTCATCATTGCTTGAGCTTCTCTCATCATCTAATGACTCTGAGTGGTCCATTGCCATGAGAGCAAAGTATGGAACTTGCTCTTCTTCCTCCTCCGAGGATGATGGATCATCCCAGGTCGCCTTGAGGTTGGTGGCACTTTTCTCCTTTCCCTTTGACTTCTTCTTGTCACCTTTCTTCTTCTCCTCCTTTTCATCTCTTCTCTTTAGTTGAGGGCACTCGTTCTTCATGTGTCCCTCTTGGTGGCATTTGTAGCAGATGATGTCTTTTGCCTTACCCTTGCCTTTGGACCCTTTCCTAGCATAAGACTTGTTAGAAAAACTTTTGAAAGCCCTACGCATTTTTCTTACATGAAAGCCTCTTGGTCGCTATCCATAGAGGCACTGGACTCCTCTAGTCGGATGAGGAGGAGTAGACCATCTTCTTCTTCTCCTTCCTCTTCTTCTTCTCCTTTTCTACAATAAAAGCTATATCTTTTTCTTTGGCCGAAACGTTAGCTTGCTCGTGCAATTCAAATTCACAAAACAGATCATCTAATTTAACTATAGACAAATCCCTTAATACTTTGTAGGCATCAACCATTGATGCCCACAAAGTTGTTTTGGGAAGGCTTGTAAGACGTACCTGACGAGATCTCGGTTTTCAATCTTTTCTCCAATCACATGGAGTTCGTTGATGATCTCCTTCACCCTTCCATGCAGCTGGCTGACAGTTTCGTTACTCTTCATGGACAGGGATTGGAGTTGGGCCACGAGCAAGTCATTCTTTGCCCTTCTGGACTCGTTGGACCCTTCGTTCAGTTCCACCAGTTTGTCCCACAACTCTTTGGCGCTCTTGAATGGTCCCACCTCGTTGAGTTGCTCCTTTGAGAGCCTGCACTGAAGTGTGGTGGTGGCCTTGGCATTTGACTGCATCCTCTTCATGACATCCTTCGACTACGATCTCATGGGTGTCGGCTCTCCTCTTTCATCGATAGGTGCATCGAATCCATCTACAATACTAATCCAGTTTTCAATGTCATTCATAAGATAGTATTGCATCCTACCTTTCCAGTACGCGAAGTCGTTCCCGTCGAAGAAGGGTGGCCGTGCAGTGTTGTATCCCTCTTGAAACGCCATTTAACTTTGCTCCGGTCGACGGTGAGTTCTTCTGAAATGAACCGTCTCTAATACCAATTGATAGATCGAAGACGTTGCTAGAGAGGGGGGTGAATAACACTTTTTCGTCGAAATTCTCTACACAGAGGTTAGCGCAATACAAAAATATATAATGAAAAGTAATAAGAACAATGCTAACACAGGGATTTACTTGGTATCCACCCGAATGGGACTAATCCAAGGATCCACGCGAGTACTCCACCTCCACTAAGAAAAATCTCCTTCGGGTGAAGAAACCTTTACAATGGTGTTGTCTTCCCCTTTACAGAATACAATGATTAGAGAGAGAGGAAGATGAGAAGACTCGAAGCACGAAAAGCACCTCGTTATAGTATGAAACCATACCGTTCACATGCAAAAAAGTCCTCCTTTTATAAGAGAACAGGACAAACTCGCAGTCTGTCCAACCCCGCACCAGTCGACTGCCCCAGGGGCAGTCGACTGGCCTAGCATTAATTGCTAGCCAACGGCTAGCCAATGACTAGTTTTCGAGGACTACCAGTCGACAACGTCTGGGCCAGTCGAGTGGTAAGAGGCTGTAAACTTACTGTGAGTTTTGGCAGTCGACTGCCCTCTGGCTAGTCAATTGCCCACTCACTTATAGCCATTCTTCACATTCTCCTTCATGTGTGCCTTCAGGTTTACTCCCTTGGCTCACCCCTTGAAGTCATCTTCCTCTGGCTCTCGTCCCTCGGATGCGCACACAAGCCTTCCCTTGGCTTGCCTCCATGCCACCCTTCACGTGTGCCCTTGAGGTCCACTTCCCGACTTGCCCTTGGAATCCTCCTCCCTCGGCCCTGGTCCCTCGGATATGTTCACCATGTGTGATTCTCCAAGTCCTGCAAACTCAATCACACATATCAAATACAACATAACACTCTAACCTTAAACATATTCACACACACACGTCAAAACCATGATCTTCCAATCATTTTAGGGCCGATTGCCACAACAGCATCTTGTCCACTCAACCACACCTTCTGTGGTATTTGTTGTTGGAGTGCATAGAATTGTCACAACCCTACCCACTCGGTCACACAGATGGGATGTGTTGGCGACTTGACTGGCGTCAGGGATGACACATGTCATTGCATTATGTGCATACATATTTCGTTTATGCATTTTCCTGTGTGTTGCATTTATATGAGCTGTGGTTGTTGCACTTGATTGACATGCATGTATATCTTAGTTTTATTATTGTTGTGTTGTTTTATACATGCTTAGTTGTTATTCGGATTTTATACCATGTCATTTTACATATGTTATGCATGATTAGGTATTTTTATATTTCTTATGGACTGTACTCTATTGATTCTCTACTTAGTTATCTTTTATTATGTCATGCTTATTGTCTACTCATACCCCGTAGAGTCCGCCCGGACTCACCACCGCTACCTCCCATTTTGGTTTCAGGTAGCAGGTAGATATTTTTCTTGGAGCCAGGAGAGGATCCAGTTGTCAGCCCCCAGAGTTGAGTTATTTTCCGTAATTTAGTTTAGTTGTTTTATTTCGGTATGGAGTTCAGTTTTCGCATTTTATTTGTTTATCAGTTAGCGAACTGGTTTTGTTATTATTATTACAGAGACATTTGAGTTCTCGTTGGTTGTGATTTCTTTTATGTTTAAGGTGGCTGAGCCACTCATTATCTTTTATATTGATATAAACTGCGTGGTGATGTTTTTATTTACTGTTATGATGGTTGAGCCATCTTTTGTGATTAGAGTGTATGTATTATTGCCCCAACTTGTCCACCGTACAGGGGAGATGCTGCCCGATTTTCGAGTAAGCATGTGCCTCTGGGGTCATGACAATTTTTGGTATCAGAGCCAAGTTTGCGAGTTCCTTTGGGATCTGTGGATTTTTATGATGTTGTTTTTGGTGGATTATTAAAGCGTCAGTTTGTTGAGTTTTGCGATGTTTTGGTGTCTATGGGTTTACGAAGTTGTTTTACGAGGTCAATCTGTATGTTACAGATTTGTTTATTTTTGCAAAGTCTTTTCTTAAGGGTTGATGAAGCTGTTTTGTTTTACGAGGTCTATCTGTATTTTACAGATTTATTTTCTGGAGTCATTTTCTGGTTATGGTTGTGATGGGACTTGGCAGCGACGAGATCTCCACTGTACGTGAGATTATCAGATTACATAATGTTCCTCTGAGCATCATATCAGATAGAGACCCGCGTTTCACTTCGCGGTTTTGGCAGAGTTTGTAGCAGGCCATGGGTACCGAGCTTCGATTCAGTACAGCCTTTCATCCACAAACAGACGGGCAGTTTGAGCATACCATTCAGACATTGGAGGATTTGTTGAGATCTTGCGTTATGGACTTTGGAGGCAACTGGGAGGATCACCTGCATTTGGTTGAGTTTGCCTATAATAATAGCTATCATTCAGCTATTCAGATGGCACCTTTCGAGACGTTGTATGATAGAGCTTGCAGGACACCCACCCTCTGGGAGGAGGTTGGGGAATCTCAGTTGCTAGGTCCTCAGAGTATTCAGCATAACGCAGAACTAGTCCGTGTTATCAAACGAAGGTTGTCAGATGCTCAGGATAGTCAGAAGAGTTATGCAGATCGGAGATGCAGACCCTTGGAGTTCTCCGTGAGCGATCATGTGTTCTTACGAGTGTCGGCCACAAAAGGGGTGAAGAGGTTTGATTTGCAAGGTAAGCTAGCTCCCCGCTACATTGAACCTTTCCAGATTTTGGAGCACATTGGAGCAGTAGCTTATCGTCTAGCGTTACCATCGTCTTTGGCTGGAGTTCACGATGTGTTTCATGTTTCCATGCTGGGGAAATATGTACCTGATCCTACACATGTGTTGTCAGAGGTGCCGATCACCCTTCAGCTAGATGCGACTTATGAGGAGGTGTCTATGCGGGTTCTGGACCACAAAGAGCATCGGTTGATGAACAAGATAGTTCGGTTGGTTAAAATTGGTTGACAGCACCACTCTGATGATGAAGCTACTTGGGAGCTCGAGGATACGATCAGAGCTCGCTACCCTCATTATTTACTTGAGGTGTGTATGGTTGGTTTTCATTCCATATTCATATTTATATGGGTTGTTGATTTCTCTAGTTATTGACTAATATCTGTTATGGTTGACTAGTACATGTTGTGATTACTAGCTAAATTTGGGGACCAAATTTTTGTTAGTGGGGATAATGATAAATACTAAAGTTTGGAGGGTTGAAAGGCTAAAAAACCGAAACTTAGGGGCTTTGTTGTGATTAACAGAACTTAACGGACCTTTATGCAAAAATACAAAACTAATATAAAACTTAAAAAAAGCCCTAAGTTCTCCTCGATTCCTGGTTTCCGCCCTCTTCTCTTGCGACAACTGCCGCCGCAAGCATTCCCTGCGCGAAACCACAACCGCTCCCTCGCGACTGCCGACCGCCGCCATCCCTAGCCTTCTCCACTTCCCTTCTTCTTCTTCTGTCTTCTCCGGAGCAAGAACAGGGCGTCGTACGTGTGAACGCTGCCTCGCGTGGAGCCCTAGCCGAGCGCCTCTTCCCTCAAGCATAGTCGGCGACATCTGTCCTTCGCACTGTCGTCGATCTCCCTGATCGCATACCCCGTTGAGTCGCTGTGCGCCTGAAGCCTGATCTAGGGCTGAACCATCTACGCCGATCTATGCTCACGCCAGGAGCAGACTTGGGTTTCGGTAATCATCAAAGTTGAGAGATTTTTAGAGGTGTAAATCCTTGCGGTCTCTGTTTTTGGGTAAGTTCTGTTTTGCAAGTGTTCTGTTCAAATATAATTGATACTTGAGGATTGGTTGTAGCTTAGTTCTTGATTCTGAGATTTTGTAATGGTTGCTGTGAGTTTTTTATTAGGATTTGGATTTCATTTTGAGATGTTCGGAAGTTTGTCATGAATCAGACCACATCCGATTGCTCATGATGATTACTCAATCTAGAATTAGGTTAATTTTGGTTAGAATGATCATGCATTGAATTTGATAGGAATGGGAAAAAATTTTCTTAATGCATGTGGTAGTAAAGTTGTTAAGTATTGGTTATTCCTAGCATGATTACTTGTGGTTGATTCCTTTGATGGATTGATCGACGTGCTAGAGGAGGGGTGAATAGCACTTTTTCGTTGAGTCTCTTCACCTACGTTGTTAGTTGCGCAGCGGAAATACAAATAAAATAATAAAACAATAGAAAACAACGCTAACAACCTGATTTACTTGGTATCCACCCCGGATGGGTGACTAATCCAAGAATCTGTCGGTGGATCAACCCCCGGATAACCTCTGGCTAGATCTGTTGCTCCTTGTGGGTGGAGAAACCTCGCCACAACACTTCGGACGCTATCTGATCACAAAAGATTACTAACTCACTTTACCCAAGCGAGTTTCATCAAACGAGATAGTAGGAAACGGGCCCCTTTAAATAGGGCTCGAATCTGAAACAGCCGCTACCAGTCGACTGGCAAAATGACAGTCATCTGGTAGCACTCAGATTCGACCGTTACAGTACAACGTTCGAATCTGCCAGCCTGTTCCAGCCAATACCAGTCGACTGCCAATGGGCCAGTCGACTGGGACACCCCTAAGCCTAGGGTTTCACTCCCGAGTACAAATATCTCCGCACTCAAACCCTCCCGGCTTAGCCCTGAGTACAAACACTGATACTCAGACCCTCACAACCCAGTTGACTCTTCACCAGCAGCCTTGACTGTTGCCTTCATGCCCTCTTCATCTTCGGCCCTCGTCCCTCGGATGCGCACGCAAGCCTCCAGCTTGCCTCCATGCCACCCTTCACGTACGCCTCGAAGTTCGCGTCCCTCGGCTCATCATCCCTGCTATCCAATGGTCCTTCGGATCCGCACGTAAGCCTCCAGCTTACCTCCATGTCATCCTTCACCTAAAGACATCAACCAAGTCCATGTGTACCTGTACACCTGCACATTCATGTACACATATTAGTCCAGCACAAATCCTAACTTAACCATATTGCCCACACATCAAAATATCATGATCCTCTAGATCATCTCAGGGTCGATTGTGTTGGAAACGAATGGCTAGAGAGGGGGGGTGAATATAGCCAATCTCTTTGACTTTAAACACTTGTGAGGTTTCTGCACTCAACTTATCAGTAGCACAGCGGAAGAAGCAAAAGAAAGGAAGCAGTGCAGTAAACAAAACAGAAATGAAAGCAAGCAAGAACAACTACCAAAGTCGCTAACAAGAGGGTTTACAAGGTTCGGGGATAACTTGCCCCTACTCCTTGGCGTGCCCTTAAGGTGGGCGATCCCTTGATCGTCGGCAGATCAAGCCCCGGTGTTCACCGGATATAACGCAACCTCCTTCTCGGTGAAGAAACCTCTCCACAGCGTTTCAAACAAGGATATAGATTTAAGCTTAATGAAATACAGAGAAAAACTCTTACTCAGCACCTAGCAAGGACAAGAACACAGCGAGCTTATCCTGAGCTCCACCCAGCGACGATCTCACGCAAGGACTCCCTCCTTTGTGTCTTCTCACTGTTGGACTCCAAGCCCCTTGTTCTTTCCTCCCAGCACTCACGTAAGAGTTGGTTGCTTCTCGATTGCGGTTGCTTGCTCAAAATGATGAAGACTTCAGGGACACAGCAAGCAAGTTGTGGAGAAACACAAGGCGCAGCAAGAACTTCAGCAAGCTCAACACAGAAAAACTGTCGAACACTTCTCTGCTTCAGCCGAAGTCTTCTTCTCCTTTTTGTTTCTCCACCAAGCATCAGATGACACCATCCCTGCAGCTCCCAGCTGCTCATCTGCCAACGCCAGCTACCACTGAGCTATCCCTGGACTCCCTGAGCTTCCCTCATCCAAGCTCCAGTCTCATCTCTAGTCTGCAGCTCGGCCGTTGCAACCTGAGATGGAAAAACGGACAAACCTGCTCCAAGGAAAGCCTCCATTGACTTCTCCTTGAGTGTTTGAATCCTCCCCTGTCACCTGCAGCTTAATCAGAGTGTTAGAGCAGCATATCAAACAGCATATCATATATCAGAAGCAAACAGCAGCGAATCGGATACGATCAGACGCTCTGACCGCGTCTGACAGTGCAATTTGAATTAAAGTGATCGATCACCGGACCGATCCAGGGCTTGTGGGTCGGTCACCAGACCGATCCACTGCTTCACTGGGATTCCCAGCTCTCGCGGCTATACACGCCTGATCGGTCACCCGACCGATCAGAGTGAAGCCTGATCGGTCACCAGACCGATCAGAGTGAAGCCTGATCGGTCCCTCAGACCGATCAGGACAGATGAACAATGATTTTTAATCAGATCCTAAGTCCCTGATCGGTCACCGGACCGATCCAGGGTCTGATCCGCAAGGGAACTCACCAACTATCCGCTCCCTGATCGGTCACCAGACCGATCAGGAGCAAGGCAGCAAGGAAGCAGCCTGCTCCCTGATCGGTCACCGGACCGATCAGGAGCCACACAGTAGGTTCCCAACCTCACTGTGCGCTCCCTGATCGGTCACCAGTCCGATCAGACATCGCTGGATCGGTCACCAGACCGATCCACGAAGGAGTAGCGTGCCAATGTCCCTGATCGGTCACCAGACCGATCCAGGGAGTCAAACCCAGCCCACTAAGCTAGCGTTTCATCCACCTTAGCCCTCCAAGCTAAGGATTTTTCCATCTAACTCTCCAAGTTGGGAATTTGCACCTAACCCTCCAAGTTAGGACTTTTCACCTAGCCCTCCAAGCTAGGATTTTTCACCTAGCCCTCCAAGCTAGGACTTTTCACCCAACCCTTCCGAGTTAGAACATCATCCAACCTAGCCCTCCAAGCTAGGCACCTGACCCTCCAAGCCAGGACTTTTTCACCTAATTCTCTAAGATGGGAATTTGCACCTAACCCTCCAAGTTAGGACTTTTCACCTAGCCCTCCAAGCTAGGACTTTTCACCCACCTCTTCCGAATTAGGACTTTTCACATACCTAGCCCTCCAAGCTAGGATTTTCAACACCTAACCCTCCAGGTTAGGATTTTCCAACACCTAGCCCTCCAAGCTAGGATTTTCCATATCATGTCTGATCCCCGATCAGGACTTAATCATAATCAATAATCATCCACCTAAACTAAAATCGGTGTCAACACCAAAACCACAATCAAGGCCAGACTGCATCAACAATCTCCCCCTTTTTGTTGTTTGACAACCCGATTTTAAGTTTAGGGATTCTCAATCAATTGCTCAACTTTAGAATCATAGGGGAATCCAGATCCTCCCCCTACAACATGATCATCCTAAACTTAACCAACCAACACTCTCCCCCTTTGTCGAACACCGAAAAGGGGTCTAGAAGGGCTGTTAAGTCTAAATCATACTCCCCCTAAACCCTAAGGGTATCCCAAAACAACAACAATTCAATTGATATTTGATAGGCATATGAATACATATGACAAACAGATATAGGCATGGCAAAATAAGCATATGTATCATATAAGCATGGCATCATAAGCATGAAGATAGCGATATAGAATGACGCATATAGGCAGATAATAGACATGTCAACATATATATGCCAACATCCTAAGCATGATAAGGCATACATGCAAAATATCACCATACAAGCCACTAATAAACATAGGATGGCAAGAAAAATATCAAAAACAGGGATAGTGGCTACACAGAAAATATCCAGACAGATAGTAGATGTAACTCAATATCATGCCATAACAAGCAACAGTCAAGACGGACACAGCCGTCAAAAAGTCAGAAATCATCAAACAAAGACAGTCAAGCGGCAGCTGGATCATCATCTGAATCATCAATGTATATGATATCCCCTGGTGAAGTGTCACTAGAGGACGCACCATCAGGAAATGTATGATGATACCACTCTTCATACCATCTGTCCTATAGTGAGCTGACCTCAGAAATGTTGGATGAAAGAGCATCTAGACGGCGATCAAAAGACTAAAATTCTGAGCGGACCTCCTGTCGCCAGAGCTCCGAGATATGCAATTCGTGCTGCAGCATCCGCTCTAGCTCCGCAACCTGCCAGTGTAGGTCAGGACTCCACTCGTCGTAATCTGCAGTATCAGCTGGCGGCCCCTGGGCATGAGCCGCTCTCGGTAGCTCTCCCTCACGTCTGCGATCCTTCCACCTCAGCCCTCGTGACCCAACAACAATGCCGGACTGAGCGAGCATGCGATGATCCATGCGGCAGTCCTGTCGAATCATGGGCACAATACGGCCCTGTGAAACATCGATACCCACTGACTCAAGCCAAGCAGTGATGATATGGCCAAATGGCATGTAGACTGTCTGGGCGGACTGCATACTGTAGACGATGATGGAGAAATAAACCGAGGCTACTGGATCAAAATCTAACTGCTGATGCATCCCATAGAGCATCAAGCAGTGGGACGGGCGAATCTCATCCAGATGTTTCGAAGTAGTAGGTAGAAGATAATTGGTGATGATCTTGAACAAAACAAAGTCAACAGGGGAAAGGCGAAGAGTAGGAAATGTGGGAAAATCATGGGTGTGCTCACCAAAACCCCTTGGCCTGGGATGACCTAGAAAGTACTCATAGATGGAATCAGGAGTCACTCCATCGAAGGGAACCGGAAGGGGATCAGGAGGATAAGGGTAGAGAAAGAAATCATTTTCTGACCGGCGACAGCCGAGAAAATCAGTGAAACTTGATCGATTAAAAGCAAGGTCGACACCAGCGACACGGGTCCTCCACCCCATACCCTCTCCACTGACCATGTTATTGTAGAATTCAGAGACCAAATCAAAATTGATTGGCCTCTCTAAGAAAAGGATGGGTTGGAGCTCATAGTACTCAATGATTTGTCTCACCGTAGGATAATATTCATAAATAAAGGTTTGGTCCACCGATCGACACGGCATAAGTTTGAAAATGTGCCACTCAAAATTTAACGCAAGAGCGACACTCTGAAATCGAGTATGTAGAGGTGGTGGAGGCCTTAGAGAAGGTGTAGATACTGAAGGGCCTTCACCCTTTGAGCTTCCTACCATAAGTTCCTTACCCTTAGAAGATTTTCTAAAGAATTGAATTGATCATGGCACAAGATTAAATCAATTGGACAAGATTGAAGAGATCATAAGAACAAAGGTTTAATCATAGACCCAAGATTTGATCCCGACACAATAATCAAAAGATCACAAGGCAAGACCCAATCAATGAATAAGAGATAAAACGTTTGATCAAAAGAAGAACAATAATAGTCCGAAAAAGAGATGTAGTCATAAGGTGAAGCACGGAAAGGTAGAGTCACGACCAACACAAGAAGGTCACGGCACAACAATAAGAGCAAACATCAAAACATGGTTAGCCTCACAACATAATCTATTAACTGATTTGAAAGAAAAACTGAGACAAACACTTACTTAGGTGCCATTTGTGAAGTTCTTGGAGGTTGGAAAAACAAGCTTGAGTAGGAGAAAACCCGGCGCAAGAGAAAGATCGTAAGGCCCTTTAGTGAGAAAACGTCGCAGGAAGCAGGAAGAAAACAGAGCCCGGAAGAACTCCTTAGGACTGCACGCGCGCACACGTAAGGGAAGACGAAAGCACTGGGAAAGATCTCGCACAAAGCAAAGGTTACGCGAGGAAGAGGTTTCGGCGCTAGGGTTTGGCAAGGAGAGGTTTTTCGCGAAGTTAATCGGTTGGTGGATCGGTCCACCAGCCACAATTTAATGCTATGGAACGGATCACCGTTCGATCTGATAGTGCCCAGACCGATCAGGCTATAGCCTGATCGGACTGAAGCGAGCCTGATCGGTCGGGTGATCGATAAGGCATGCTCCTGATCGATCGGTTGATCGATCAGGGAGAGATCAGTAGGCTCGGGAGGCTTACTGTGAACCCCCTGATCGGTCTGTGGACCGGTCCCAGCAGGGTGCCAGATCGGTCCGGGGACCGATCCAGGCTGGCTCTGTAAGGTTGATCAGAATTTTGCAAAGTCACTGATGCCCCTCTGATCGGTCTGTGGACCGATCGTTACAAGATGGAGCCAGATCGGTCCGGAGACCGATCAGCCTTACGCCTGATCGGTCTGGTGACCGATCAGGGTTCCTGAAACTCCCTGATACGATCTGAAATGTGCAGTTTCAGATTTTCAGATATTTTTCCAATGAGATCTGATGAAGTTTATCGAACTTGGACATGATCTCATGACTAAAATTGATTCCTAAACAAGAATCAAAAGTCCTTATAGGTTCAACAATCACTTTGATCCATCCTAATGGAGTCAAACTCAATCAACAATCATTCAAGCAAATTCAATCAATTTTTGTTCCAAATTCAAGTTTCCAATCAAGTTGCCTTGATTGGAATGTCCAAGTATGATCATGGAGCCAAATACACATGTGTTAAGCATCGGTTTTCCCCACACTTGGTCACCGAAGTGATTATTAACTCGTCAACTTAATTTCTCAAGGGATGCATTGACATTTTGAGAAATTGAGTTGATCCTAACATCTCACCCCATATCTAGCAAACAAAAACGTTTTGTTAAACCTTATAGTTTGTGTGAGATGTCCCCAAAGTTACCCAATTGTTTCCCCACAATTCAAAATAATCATGAAGGGTTTTGTAGCATTTTGAAATTCATGAAGCGCGACACATTCCCAACTCCCTTCTTAGGAAACTAAATTCATTTTCGGGGAGTGGTTTAGTGAAAATGTCAGCTAGGTTTGATTTGGACTCTACATGTGAGAGTACAATATCTCCCCTAGCTACATGATCCCTAATGAAGTGGTGACGCACCTCAATGTGTTTGGTCCTAGAATGATGGACTGGATTTTTGGTTAGGTTAATCATGCTAATGTTATCACATAACACTTGCACACCCTTGTAACTCAATCCATAGTCCTCTAAAGTATGTATCATCCACAACAATTGCAATACGCTCTCTCCCATGGCAATATACTCTGCCTCGGTCGTGGAGAGAGCAACACAATGTTGCTTCCGACTTGACCAACTTACTAAGGACGAACCTAAGAATTGGCAGCCCCCACTTGTGCTCTTCCAGTCCAACTTACATCCAGCGTAGTCGGAATCCGTATAGCCAATTAAATCAAATGATTCGGTACGGGGGTACCAAAGACCGATCCCTATTGTGCCTTTGAGATATCTCAAAATTCGCTTAACAGCGATTAAATGAGATTCCTTGGCACAAACTTGATACCTAGCGCACATACCCACAGCAAAAAGAATATCCGGTCGACTAGCTGTGAGGTATAGCAAACTACCTATCATGCTTCGATATTGAGTCAAATCAACGGGTTTACCACTCTCATCATTGTCTAATCTTGTGTTTGTGGCCATGGGAGTGGTTACCTCTTTTGAATCGCTCATATTGAATTTTCGAAGCATTTCTTGTGTATACTTTGATTGGTGCACATGGATACCATCGCGAGTTTGCTTGATTTCAAGTCCAAGGAAGAAAGTCAACTCTCCCACTAGACACATTTCAAATTCACTCTCCATGTGTCCAATGAATTCATTTAAATAGCCATTATTGTTTGAGCCACAAATTATGTCATCAACATATACTTGGGCTACAAAAATATTGTCACAATCTCTTCGTAGAAATAGTGTAGGGTCTATTTGGCCTCTAACGAAGCCCTTCTCAATTAAGAACGTAGACAACCGCTCATACCAAGCCCGGGGTGCTTGTTTAAGACCATAAAGTGTCTTTTTGAGCTTGAACACGTGGTTTGGAAATTCGGAATTCTCAAACCCCGGTGGTTGTTCGACGTAGACCTCTTCTCGTATTAGACCATTTAGAAAGGCTGATTTGACATCCATTTGGTATAGCTTGAAGCCACGATGTGCTGCATATGCAAGCATCAATCGAATGGACTCTAATCATGCCACGGGAGCATAGGTCTCATCATAATCAAGGCCTTCAACTTGACTATAGCCCTTGGCTACCAAGCGTGCCTTGTTTCTAATGATTTCTCCCTTATGGTTCAATTTGTTCTTGAAGACCCATTTGGTTCCAATGATGGCGGTCTTCTTGGATCTAGCGACTAAGTCCCAAACTTGACTTCTTTCAAATTGACCTAGTTCATCTTGCATTGCAATGATCCAATCGAGATCATTTAATGCTTCATCAATTTTCCTAGGTTCAATTTCGGAAATTAAGGCAACTTCATTAGCCTCATTCCGGAAGAATGATCTAGTTCTAACCCCATGATGGATGTCTCCAACAATTTGGTCTTGGGGATGACTAGAGGCTAATCTAGTTTGCCTTGGTATTGGAGGTGCTTCTTGAATGGGCTCACTAGACACAAGTTCAGCCTCAGGATCCGGCTGATCTATGGATTGTCTAGGCTCACCGTCATCGGATTCATCACCATCAACAACATTTGGAGTTTCATTCAAACTTAGTCTCCTAAGTTCAAGTTGGACTCCTTCTACATTTTCTGATTGGTCACTTGATTTTGGAATTTCTTCAAAAACCACATCAGAAGACTCTTCAACTAATCTAGACTTCTTGTTGTAGACTCGGTAGGCTTTGCTAACGAGGGAGTACCCGACCAGTATCCCTTCATCAGCCTTTGCCGTGAACTTTCCAAGATGATCATTGGTGTTTAGGATGAACACCCTACAACCAAACACCCGAAGGTATTTAACCGTAGGTGGTTTCCCAAACCAAAGTTCATGGGGTGTCTTCCCTAAAAACCTATGAATGAGGATCCGGTTTTGCACATAGCAAGCTGTATTTACAGCTTCGGCCCACAAGTAACTCGGGAGTGAGTACTCATTAAGCATGCTTCGTGCAGCCTCTTGTAGTACACAGTTCTTCCTCTCTACAACATCATTTTGTTGTGGTGTTCTAGGAGTAGAAAACTCATGTCTATAACCCCTATCTTGACAAAATTCTAAAAACTTTTGATTTTGAAATTCACCTCCATGATCACTTCTTATTGTCTTAATAGTTAATGATTTCTCATTTTCAACTCTTCTACAAAAAGAAATGAAAATATCTAAGGTTTGGTGCTTATATTTTAAAAAGTAAGTCCAAGTATATCTAGTGAAATCATCAATGATCACAAAGCAATATCTACTTCCATTCAATGATATGATAGTACTACAATCAAATAGATCCATGTGAAGTAAATCTAAAGCAGTAGAAGTACTTACAGCGCTTTTACCTTTATGTGCAGATTTTGTTTGCTTACCCATTTGACATGCATCACAAAGTTTATCTTTCTCATACTTGATGCTTGGTAAGCCACGGACTAACCCCTTGTTGGCCAACTTCCGGATGTTCTTCATGTTCACATGTGCTAGCCTCCGGTGCCAAAGGGTGGACTTTTCTTCTTTTGACATGAAACACTTAGCAGAAACATTAGTAGCACTTTTAAATGAAACTTGATAAATATTGTCTACTCTTGTTCCTACTAGTACCGTGTCCAAGGTGTCATGCTGTCTAACTAGACATTGACTTGGTTGGAAATCAATTGTGTAACCCGTGTCACACAATTGACTCACACTTAGGAGATTAAATTTCATCCCCTTGACTAGAAGGACATTTGAGATTCTAAGACATTCAGATATTTGAATGTCTCCTATTCCTATGACCTTAAGACTACCATTGTTACCAAATGAAACATTACCTCTACTTTTCTTGTGAAGTGTGGTAAACAATGATCTATTTCCGGTCATGTGTTTGGAGCATCCACTATCAACGAACCAAGTTGCTATTTACTCCCCCTCAATCATAACCTACACAATTCAAAAAATAGAAATTTTAGATACACAAACCTTGGGACCTAAAGCATCAACTAAACAAGACTTAGGCACCCATGCCTTGACAACTTTCTTTTGACCCTTGGGTGTCCTAGATTGTCTCATATCAGTCCTAGACATAAGAGACACGAATGAGGGTTCTTTAGGATGGTAACCAATACCGGCCCTATTGTAGACTACCCTTTGGGCATTTAAGATCATGTCTAGGGTTTTAGAGCTAGTTGAGAACTTCTCAAGAATATTCTTGAGTTTCTCAACTTCACTCTTCAATGATTGGTTTTCTTCTACTAGTAACTCATCATGCAAGTCATTCACTTCCTCAACCTTAGAGGATTTCAACTTTTCAACTTCAAGTTTCAATGATTTAATTTCATCTTCTAATAATTCAACATGCAAATCATCAATGTTATCATCCCTAGATAATTTCAATTGATCAATTTCTAATTACAATGCTTTAACCTTATTTTTTGACTTCTTAAGCATACTAGTTAAATATGCAATTGCTCTATAACATTTTTCAATCTCGGGAGAAGTTACCTCTTCATCATCCGAAGATGATGAAGCTGCGTTTGAGGAATTAGATGATTCATCACTGCTTTCCTCTCCTAGAGCCATAAGTGCTACATGTCTTATGCTCTTCTCCTCCTTCTCTTCATCGGATAAGCTAGAGGATGACTCATCCCAAGTGGCCTTCAAGGCCTTCTTCTTCTTCTTGGATTTTTCTTCTTTCTTCTTGGATTTCTCCTCCTTCTTCTTAAGCTTTGGGCATTCGTTCTTGAAGTGCCCTTTTCTACCACACTCAAAGCAAGATACATTAGTCTTATCAAGTTTAGCTTCACTAGAGTTACCTCTACTCTTGAAGCGTCGACGCCCTTCTCATCATCCTTTCTCACAAAAGTTTGTCATCTCGGAGGATGAGGAGCCGCTGCCATCTTCCCTCGGAATCGGACTCGGATTCGGAAGAGGATGAAGATGAAGAGACCTCCTTCTCCTTCTTCTTCTCCTTCTTCTTCTTGTTGATCGGTCCCCTGCAACTAAAGCAATCCCCTTCTCCTTGGGGCCTTTGTTAGCCATTTCATGCAATTCCATCTCACAAAATAAATCATCTAACTTTACAATGGATAGATCCTTGGAAACTTTGTAGGCATCCACCATGGATGACCACAAAGCATTCCTTGGAAAGGCTTTCAAGACATACCTCACAAGGTCGCGATTCTCGACCTTTTCATCAATCGAATGAAGCCCATTGAGGACTTCCTTGAACCGGCTATGAGCTCACTTACCGATTTCATTCTCCTTCATGGAGAGATTTTGGAGTTGATTGAGGAACAAATCCCTCTTTGCGATTCTTGAGTCTCGGGTGCCCTCGTGAAGCTCAATGAGTTTGTTCCACAAGTCCTTTGCACTTGTGAAAGGACCAACCTTGATGAGTTGGTCTTTGTTCATGCCACATTGTAGAGTGACAACCGCCTTCGCGTCGGCTTCACTCTTTCGAGTTTGTTCGGCAGTCCATCTCCACGACTCAAGTTCTTTGCCTTCATCATCCTTAGGAGGGGTGAAGCCCTCCTTCACCGCGAACCAAGTGTGGATATCCATCTTCAAATAATATTCCATCTTTGATCTCCAATATTGAAAGTCGGCGCCATCAAAGAATGGAGGTCGGGTGGTGGAGAAGCCTTCTCNCTTTGATTTGGCTTCCTTTGGTGAACCTGCAAATAAAGCTAGCCCTTTCTCCGGCCTTGGCGTTAGTCTGTTCGTGCAGTTCTAATTCACAAAACAATTCATCTAAATTAATTTTAGAAAGGTTCCTAGAAATTTTATAGGCATCTATAATAGATGCCCATAGTGAATTTCTAGGGAATGCATTTAAAGCGTACCTTATTATGTCCCGGTTCTCCTGTTTGTGCCCGATCATGTGGAGTCCATTCAGTATGTCCTTGATCCGGGCGTGGAGTTGGCTTGCAGATTCTCCTTCCTGCATTTTGATGTTAAATAATTTATTCAAAAGTAAATCCCTTTTTGTTACCTTGGCATCAGAGGTGCCTTCATGTACACTACTAGAAAAAATGCATTTAACAACAGTGAATCACTGTTGTCGTAGGCCAAATACCACCATTGTTAAAGGCCATGTTGTAAAAGGGGGGTCTACGACAACAGTGAATCACTGTTGTCGAATGTGATCTACGACAACAGTTTGTTTTCCACTGTTGTCGTAGATCACATTCGACAACAGTTTTTATAACCGTGTTTTACCGTTGTCTTTTATTATTTTCACAACAGTGTTTCACCGTTGTCGTATGCCATATTCACCGTTGTCTTTTATTATATTCGACAACAGTTTTATCACTGTGTTGTCGTATGTCACCGTTTATCTACAACAACAGTTTAGCTTTAAAAAAATCTGTTGTGCATTTGTACTGTTCCACAACAGTTTCATACCAATTTGACAACAAAGATATTTCCATTATATTTTCAATTAAAAGGCAATAATTTAACCTCGAAATAAAAACTATATATATCAAACATCATCAACATATTTACAATAAAGATCCACCACAAGCTTTCTACAGACGGAACCACACAAGTATCTTCTGTCCAAAAATCTTTTTACAGACGAAACCACTCAAGTATCTTCTGACCCAAATAAACTTACAATGAAGTTCAAATCACAAAAATTATAGCTTGGAAGGTCAGATTAAGGGAAATACTTCGAACATGATCACGAATAAGTCCCTGCGGCTGGAAAAAAGAGAACAAACACTCTAATTAGTTAATCTATTAAATGCATATGTCCAATAAAAAATGATCCATGAAGATATGTATCAACAAACAACAACAATAACAAACTAACAAACAAACAAACAAAAATGATATGCATGTATCAGCACTTGCAATTATAAGGAAACTGCTAGCTTGGCTTATCTAGACATTTACAGCCTTGCAACCACTTTTCAAGGAAAATACTCAGACGACCATATTACCTGACTGATAAAGTTCTTTCTACTTAATTTTCTTTGTTATTTTGGAGCTGCAATTATAGGGAAATTAAATTGAACCGTTATGCCTCATTTGAAAGTAAGTGTATAACCATAATTACAATGATAAATTAAGAAGTATCATTGTGTGATCACAGCCAAATAAATGATAATGAACTATATGTCCATCACAATAAGGAAATGTGATGGACATAAATATATTCCTAACAAAGAAACATACAACTGAAACTCCAGTACAAACAAAAAAGAAATTCAAATGTAACGCACCTACAAGTGGATGGCCAACAAATGCAAGATGGATACGAATTTGATGTGGTCGACCAGAATGGATCTCAACCTTTCAATATTCCAATAAGGACATATTAAGAAATCATAAGACAGTTGTAGCTTACACATGCCAGGCTAAACTATCTAAAAAAAAGATGATCCAATCCATAGTATCTTGAAAATGATAAGCATTTGGCAGATTGCACACATGGAACAAAATGGTTCCACTACAAAAAAATAGAGTTCAAATATATGATGAATGTGGCAAAAGAATTAAGAGTTAAATATCAAAAATCAAAAGGATAAGATATGAGAGAAGTAAAATAGCAAGAATGACCTCTACAGCAATGAGTGAGGCAAATGAAAGTATGATAATGCTTGCATAAAAAAGAAATATTATTGTAGTTCATTCACTAGTAAAGGAACATAATTTACTATATCTGCTACTATTCAGCCCCTTCCTCAAAATTTCCTGTTTTCTACTATGCAAGCAAAAGCATTAGTTATGAAAAGTAAACGGAGACTAATGATTTTAAGTTTCTGACATGCATTGAAAAAGTTGAGCATAAACCCACATCCGAAAACTTAACAAGTATACGCTCTGAAGCAAAAAAGATAAAGAGGCTTCACTAATTCAGTTCTGCACATGCAGTTTCAATAATGAAGATTAACCTTGATGAGGATAAGAACATAGGAAAATATAGTAAGTAGATCCTGAGCATATACCTGCACCAAAGTTTGGTTTCTCTGATCATATCTTTCAAGAACTTGCATTCTGCTCAGTGCTGGCTTCCCTGTGTACACTTTTACTGCTCAAGATGAAAATAAAACAAATACTTCTGAAAAAAAATAAAAACTGATAGTCTAGATCAGAAAGAAAATGACCTGATGAAGAAGCTACATAAAGCCCCTTCTCTACTCCTGGATAATTGATTGTACCAATGGGCTGCCTGATTACCAACTGCAAAGGAAATATTGGCTAATGTTAAAGAGAAAACTTGCTTGTAGTTTACAACCAGAATCTTGAAATCAATGGACTTCTCTCAATAAGGCATAAATAAGGAAATGTGATGGACATAAATATATTCCTAACAAAGAATTGAGTAAAAATGGAACGGAAACTGGAACAATAGTCTTCATTTCAAAGGCAGTGCACTTACATAACATTATTACCAAGTAAATTGCACCCAAACCAGCAGATAATATTGAGAGAAACAGGAAGAGGTTTGAAATTATTAAACAGGGATCACGTAGGCATTCAAACAAACACATACTGATGAACTAGAGAGGAAATGATTATTTCCAGTACCAGAGTTCGTGCCGAGTGTGTGTTTGGCTATCCTTCCAAACGGGTATTGTTGAGTCGTTCAATGGCCAAAATTAGTGCTTGAGTCCCTAGTTCTCCCTCTCCGTGTGCCATGAGTGAGGCATACAGCTGATGCGCCAACGCCAAACCTGGCAATGCTAGTCCCATGCTCTGACATTCCTTCAAGCAAATGCCAAGATCCTTCACAAAGTCGTGTACGTAGAACCCAGCCTCCATGTCCCTCTTCAAGATCCTCTTTCCGTATAGTTCGAGCGACTTTGACCCAGCTGCGCCCGTAGAAATTGCGTCCATCCACCTCTCGACGTCGAGCCCAGCCTTGTGGGCATACAAAGATCATGGAAATCATGCGGAAAGGTCTTGGTGAGGAAGCCCACATTGATCTGGATGGTCTTCGAGTTCTCGTCGGCCTTTATGCTAGGGATGGGGAACCAGACAAAGCTAAAGGTGAATGTCGAGATAGTTAAAGGTGATGGATGGTGTGAATCACTTTGTGAAAACTTAGAGAGATAGTTGACATACTCTAACCCACCTCCTAAGAGAGGCAGCGGTGGACTGCGTCGCTTGAGCTGGAGACGAAGAGGTGAGTCGACGGAAGCTGTGCGAGGGGGAAGCAGCAGAGGAGAGGAACGACGCCGACGGTGGTGGGCGGCGGCGATCCACGTGCACGAAGAGAAGGGAAGGTGGCCTCGACGGGGATGGATTAGGGCACGGGCATGAAAATTAACGAAAAGGCACAGACACATATATTTATAACGAAAAGGCCTCGGCGGGGATGTTTTTTTGCAGTTGGATATCCACCGTTGATTTTGTTTATTGCTTGAACAGCACAACAATACAACAACAACAGTTTAATATAACTGTTGTCTATTGTCATAATAGACAACAGTTTATCACATCAGTTGTTGTAAATCCCGCCTATAGACAACAGTTATTTTATAACTGTTGTCGTTGAGTATACATACGACAACATTTTGTTATTACTGTTGTCTTTTTACGTATACAGACCAACAACAACAACGGTTAATACTAAAACTGTTGTTAAATTGACATACGACAACACTTTATCAAAAAACCGTTGTCGATTATGTGTTGTTGAATGCAAAAATTCTAGTAGTGGTAGTTCAATTAATTTGTCCCATAGCTCCTTTGCTGAGTCGGTTGGTCCAATTCTGTTTAGCTCCTCTTTGGTAAGTCCGCACTGGAGGGTGTTCTGGGCTTTGAACTCGGTCTGAGCCTTTTTCTTCATCTCCGAGTTCCATCTGTCGGGCCTCAGTGGAGCATTATTTCCCTCATCCATTGGCGGTGTGTAGCCTGTTTGAACTGCAAACCACTGATCCATGTCGGTTTTCAGATACACCTCCATCCTTCTCTTCCAGTAGGGAAAGTCTTCCCCATTAAAGAGGGGAGGGCGAGCAGTGCTATAGCCTTCACCTTGGGCCATTTAACTTCTGTGCACACGAAATAAAAGTAGAAAAAATATCCCAAGACTGGGTCTTGGATTAGTAGTGCGGGAAATGATAAACTAACTAAAAAGCAACTTGAACGGTGTTGCACCAGATTCAAGTAAAATCAAACGAACGGAAAAAGTAATCCAAATCTAGGCAACAATACCTAATTTAGATCAAGTGTAGCGAAAAACCAAAACTCGAAAAAAAACTGGATTTCCCCCGGCTCTTATGGTGGTTGCACCGATACAGAGCGTACCAGGCTCTGATACCACTTGTAGGATCGATGCACGTGAGAGGGGGGGTGAATCACGTGACTTTTAAAAAATTAAATCAGAGTGCTTTAAAAAGCGTGCACAGCGGAAATGAAAGAGACGAAAACCAAACACGCAAACACGAACGATTTTTACTTCGTTCGGAGCCTTCAGCGACTCCTACTCGAAGGCCCAGGTCCCTCGGACCTTTCCGTTGGGCAATCTACTAAAACTCTCTATCGGTCAACCCCGATAGAGTAGGCGAGTACAAATGAAATGAAAGTGTGACAACCCCACACTTTCAAGTAATTAAGTGCAATAAAGTATTAAAAGAAATTCTTCTTTTTACCGACGTCCGGAGTAGGTCGACTCTTTCGGGGCAGCGGGACGTCGTCGGCTCGAAGTGTAGCGTTTCCGGAGCAGGGCGCGAGCGTAGAAGAACTTGGAGCGTTGAAAAAAGTGTTGTTCTTTGAAGAGGGTCGAGGCCCTCTTTATATAGGGCAGGGGGCGCCCGACATGCTCGGGGCGCCCCCCACGTGGCTGTAGATCCGGCGATGCTCTGGTCAGAGCTAATCTCGTCTACTTCGGGATTGCTTTTGACTGGGGCGCCCGACGCGCGCGGGGCGCCCGATTGACCGGTCAAAATCCCATCTTCTGGCTTCGCGAGGGTGAGCTGCAGCCGCCTTCAGTGGCGTGGCACAGTGGGCGCCCGAGACATGCGGGGCGCCCCCAATTGCGCTGCTGTCGGGGCGTTTACCTCTCCGCTGACTTTGGGTTGACTCTGGGGCGCCCGACACATCCGGGGCGCCCTGCTCAGCTACGGCCTCACTCCTTTGAGGCTCTCTGAGCTGCAGAAACACAGTCCTTCGGTCCTGCATCCAGGGTTAGTCCAAAACAAGGATAGCACAATTTTATATGGACTAAAATAATATATAATTCTAAGTTAATTAGATCCTGTCTCCCAGACCAGGATCTAACCAGGACTCAACTTAGATCACCTAAATGGGTCTAAGTTGGACTGCGCCTAAAGTCCAAGATTGGACTCGTCCTCACTGGGTCGCTCCTCCAGTGACTTACCTTACTTACCCATTGTGCAGTTCTACTTGACTTCTTGATCCTACCAGGACTTCCTGCCAAGGCTCAACCACCTTGGTCTTCTTGCCAAGTCTCAACCAACTTGGTATTCAGCCAGTTGTCAGGTCCCGCGGACCCAACTGGACTTCCCGCCAGGACTCAACCATCCTGGACTTCAGCCTGGTGTCTGGTCCTAAGTCTTTCAATCCTGCACACTTGGTAAAGAGGTTAAACACACACAACCCTAACTTTAACCACTTTGTCATACATCAAAACCCGAGTTTGACCGTTAGTGCAAACTGCACCAACAATACTTACATCCTTTCGCTTGAATTTCTCCTTCCCTAAAATCTTAAGGTGCCCTTGGTTGAAGGAAGGTGAGTGTTCTCCTTCCTAGCACTTCTATAGGACCCTTGGCTCTAGTAGAGGGCAAGGTCCTTGTAGAATTCTTCTTCCTTCCAATTCCCTAGGGTTAGAACCCTAGGGTTGTGTTCTTTTTTTTCGAAAATGAAAAGGGAGAAGGCTTGAAGTTTCGGTGATGAGAGTGAGGGAGAAGAAGAAGGAAGTTATTCCAACTTCTTCCTCTCTTATTTATACCTTTTTCTCATGAAGAGACATGTCTCGTCACTTCCCTAGCTTTTAACAAGCATGTTTCTTATCCCTTGAACAAGAAACATGGCTTGGTTCATTGGTTATGACATGGTTAGTGCAACTAGGAGGTTCAAGGTTCAATCCTTGCTTCCTCCTCTCTACATTTCCTTTTGATCACATTTTGCACTAATCCACATCCAAGCTTATTAAACCAAGCCCATCATGAAATTTCATAATAATAATTATGTTTCATGAATTCATAATATTTCATAATATTCCATAATAATATTTCATGAATTTCATAATATTTCATATTCATGAATTCATAATATTTCATAATATTCCATAATAATATTCCATGAATTTCATAATATTTCATATTCATGAATTCATAATATTTCATAATATTCCATAATAATATTTCATGAATTTCATAATATTTCATATTCATGAATTCATAATAATCATAATATTTTTGGGGTGTTACAGTCCTCCATACCTTATAAAAAGTTCGTCCCGAACTTTAAAATAATTCCGGATACTTTAATCGTATTGCCTCCTCTCGTTCCCTTGTGGCTTCTTCGAATTGTTCATTCCGCCACAGAACCTTTACTAAGGGTACTTCCTTGTTCCTTAGCTTTTTGACTTCCCGATCTAAGATCTGTATAGGTCGGCGTTCGGAACTTAAGTTCTCTTGATCTTGTACTGGTTGGGGCTCTATCATCTGATTCACATCAGAGATACATTTCCTGAGCATTGATACATGGAAAACATTGTGGATAGCCGACATTTCTGGCGGTAACTCCAGTTCGTAGGCCACTTTGCCTACCCGTCTCAGAATCTGATACGGTCCCACATATCTCGGACTCAGCTTCCCTTTCTTTCCGAATCTCATCACCCCTTTCATAGGGGCCACCTTCAGGAATACTGAATCCCCAACCTCAAACTCTAATGGTCTGCGTCGCTTGTCAGCATAGCTTTTCTGCCGACTCTGAGCAGTCTCTATTCTCTGGCGAATATTCTTTATAGCCTGAGTGGTTTCATCTATAATATCCGTCTGGAGTCCCATCTCCTTCTTTTCACCACTCTCAAGCCAACATATAGGAGATCTGCATTTTCTTCCGTACAGTGCTTCGTACGGTGCCATCCCGATAGTAGCCTGATAACTGTTGTTATAAGCAAACTCTGCCAGGCTCAGGTATCGACACCAGCTTCCCTTGAAGTCCAAGGCACAAGCTCGTAACATATCCTCTAATATCTGGTTTACTCTTTCAGTCTGCCCATCAGTCTGGGGGTGAAAGGCAGTGCTGAATTTCAGTTTCGTACCGAGAGTTTTCTGTACGTGTCCCCAAAAATCTGAAGTGAATCGACCATCCCTATCAGAGATAATGGTCTTGGGAACCCCGTGCAGTCGGATAATTTCCTTGACGTACAGTTGAGCCAACTGCTCTACCGAGTAGGTCATCCTGATAGCCAGAAAATGGGCAGACTTTGTGAGTCTGTCCACTATAACCCATATACCATCATATCCGTTCGTCGTTCTAGGCAGCCCAGAGATGAAATCCATGGAGATGTCTTCCCATTTCCACTCGGGAATAGACAGGGGTTGCAAAACTCCTCCAGGCCTCTGATGTTCTGCTTTGACCCTCTGGCAGGTCAAACACATACTGACATAGTGGGCTACATCTCGCTTCATACCGGACCACCAAAACTTGCTCTTCAGATCTTGATACATCTTGGTAGACCCAGGATGCATCGCATAAGGTGTTCCGTGAGCTTCTTCTAGGATTCTTGTCCGTAAGTCGGAGTCGTCGGGAACACATAATCGATCCCGCAGATATAAGACTCCGCTGTCTGAAATCCGAAATCCATCGTCCTTGCCTTCGAGAACTTCTTGCCTGATTCTCTGAAGACTCGGATCATGATTCTGCTTTTCCAGAATATCGCCGAACAATGTCGGCGCAATCATCAGGGTGGACAACTGTCCTGCTATGATTTCAATCCCGTAATTCAAAATTTCTTCCCCTAAGGGTTGTGACAAAGCTGACAAAGACATTAAAGCAGCACATGATTTCCTACTGAGAGCATCGGCTACCTTGTTGGCTTTTCCCGGATGGTACAGGATTTCACAGTCATAATCCTTGACCAATTCGAGCCATCTGCGCTGTCTCATATTCAGATCTTTCTGGGTGAAGAAATACCGCAGACTCTGGTGATCTGTATAAACTTTACACTGAGTTCCATATAGATAGTGCCTCCATATTTTCAGTGCAAAGACCATCGCTGCTAACTCTAAGTCATGGGTAGGGTAATTTCTTTCATGTTCCTTGAGTTGCCTAGAGGCATAGGCAATCACCTTCCCATTCTGCATGAGCACAGCTCCGAGTCCCAGTTTGGACGCGTCTCTGTACATATCGAAACCCATATCGCTCTCTGGAAGAGTCAATATTGGAGCGCTAGTCAGCCTCTTTTTTAGTTCAGTAAAGCTCTTTTCACATTCCTCGGTCCATACATATTTCTTGTCCTTCTTTGTAAGAGCTGTCATAGGGGCTGCAATCCGAGAGAAGTTCTCTACAAATTTTCTGTAATAGCCTGCTAGTCCGAGGAAACTTCTGATTTCACTGGCATTCTTGGGTCTAGTCCAGTTACTCACAGCTGCGATTTTAATTGGGTCCACCATTACTCCTTCCTTGGAGATAACATGTCCCAAGAATGATACTTGATCGAGCCAAAACTTGCATTTGGAAAATTTAGCATACAGTTGTTCCTTCTGAAGAATCTGTAGTACTCTACTCAGGTGCTCAGCATGTTCTTCGGGAGTTCTCGAATATATAAGGATATCATCGATAAAGACGATCACAAATCTGTCGAGGAATGCCGAGAATACCCGATTCATTAAATCCATAAACATAGCTGGCGCATTGGTAACTCCAAATGGCATCACTATGAACTCATAATGTCCGTATCTGGTTCGGAAAGCCGTCTTCGGTATATCCTCCTTTTTCACCCTGACTTGGTGATAACCAGATCTCAGGTCAATCTTAGAGAAAACCGTGGCTCCCTTCAATTGATCGAACAGGTCATCTATCCTGGGTAGAGGGTACCTGTTCTTGATAGTCACGTTGTTCAGCGCTCGATAGTCGATACACATTCGCATCGAGTCATCCTTCTTTTTCACGAACAGTACGGGAGCTCCCCAGGGAGAATGACTAGGGCGGATGAGTCCCTTGTCAAGCAGCTCCTGTAACTGTCCCTGTAATTCTTTTAATTCCGTCGGCGCCATACGGTACGGTGCCTTAGAAATGGGGTTAGTACCAGGAACCAACTCAATTGCAAATTCTATATCTCTTTCAGGTGCTAACCCTGGTAAGTCATCGGGAAATACCTCTGGGTAATTGCATACTACTTTGACGTCTTCTAGCTTTGGGCCCTCTGTAGGACTGGTATCAACCACATGAGCTAGAAATCCAGAGCATCCCTTTTCTAACATCTTCCTTGCTTTTAGAGCCGACAAGAATTTGCTTGTCCTCTTCTTCGGCTCTCCGATAAATTCGAATAGAATTTCCGCCTCGGGTCGGAAGATAACCCTTCGTTTACGGCACTCAATAGAGGCGCCATATTTGTTCAAGAAATCCATGCCCAATATCACATCATAATCTGACATATCAAGCACTATCAGATCGCAGTAGAGTTCCCTATCTGCGATTCTGAGTGGTGCGGCACGTAGCATTTGAGTAGAGGGCATCACCTCACCCGAGGGCAGTGTTGTCAGAAATTTGCAATCTAAATCTTGCAGTGACATATCCTTTCCTTTGGCATATTGCATGGAGATAAACGAATGTGTTGCCCCGGTGTCAAATAAGGCAGTAGCATACTGACTGTAAATAAATATCTGACCTGTGACAACGGTAGAGGCAGTCGCCACGTCTTCTTTCGTAAGAGAGAAAACCCTGGCGTTCGTCGTGGCAGGCGGGGCCTCTAATCTCCCTGGTATATAGGAGTACCATCAATAGCTGCCTGCATCTGGTGTAACTGGGGATGAGCACCTTTGTATTGGCCATGCTGCGACTGAGGTGCTTTGGCTGCAGTAGGACACTCTCTAGCCATGTGTCCTTCCTCCCCGCAGGTGTAGCATCTCCTGGCGCCTAAGAGGCAGGTCCCGAGGTGCCTCTTCCCACAATTGGCACATGTGGGATATGTGGGCTTCTTGCCTCCTGTACCACTGGCAGATTTATCCCATGGCTTCCTCTTTCCGTTGTAATTCTTTTTCCAGTGGGGGTTGCTATTCTGAGGTTTCTGACCTCCCGATTGATTCTGACTCTTGCTGGCGGTCAGTGGTTGGCTCTGCTGGTTAATATTCTTCAGATAATGCTCGGTAATAAGGGCGCTGCTGAATAGCTCTTCTGCAGTCTGGGGCCTATTAACGCCGCCGGCCACATTCAGAGCTATCTCGGGCCTGAGCATCTTGAGCATCAATCTGACCCTTTCTTTCTCCGTACTGACCAGCTCTGGACATAATCGTGCCAGTCGGTTAAATTGTTTAACGACATCGTTGACTGAGAGATTTCCCTGCCGGAATTCAGCGAACTCATCAAAGTGCCTGTTTGTGACTCTCATATTAAAGAATTCCTCCAGAAATTCAGACTCGAAGTCCTTCCACTTCATCTGGTCCACTGACCTTCTAGCTTTTACCCGTTCCCACCATATCCTGGCATCGCCAGTGAGGCAGAACGAGACACATTTAATTTTCTCATGCTCGGGCCAGTCTAATAATTCCACTGTGCTCTCAACTGTCTTGAGCCAGGCCTGGGCATCCCAGGGCTCGCAGGTGCCCGAGAACCTTTCCGGATTAAGCCTCTGCCACTGAATCAGATAAGCCTCCTGTCGGACTCCTCGGACCGGAGTGTCCGGGGGTGCTTGTGCAATTGGAGGCTCAGTAGGTATCGCATTCTGACTTCCCTGCGGGGTTGCAGTGTTCCCCTGCTGGGTCATCAGAGTGTTTATTATCTGTTGTTGTTCAGTGACCTGACGCTGCAGGTCCGTGATTACTTGCATCATATTAGGTGGGGGTGCTGTCTCGTTACCCCGATTGCTACGTCCTCTAGCCATATCTATCATACAAGTGATAAATGCCTACATAAGAATTAATATTTCCTTCACTTGTTATGCAAGCATAAATCATCTCTATATTATGCGAGCATAAATCATCTCTATACATATCATTACTGTACATGCAATAAAATAAAGCGAGGTTAGGATCTCTTACTTGGAAGCGGCAGAATGAAGCTTGATGTGTGTGTGGTGGAGGGGAAATCTGCTCTGATACCAACCTGTAACGCCCGCCCTTATATCTACTCTCGCGGCGGGGTTACGTACTACTCATTCATATAAATTTTTTTTTTGTATAAAAGAAGAACATAAGTGCTAAGCATATTAATCAGTGCATGCAAATTATTTATCATGCTTTAATCATCCTTTAAAAGCATAGTCCTATGTTTCCATGCATAATATTAGTTCATGAAATTGAATCTAAAGGAAATCTAGAACCTCATGTGAAATATCTTAAATAAGAGTTATCCTGTAACATGCTAGGTTCACAAGTAGTTCAACTCATAACTTAATCAAGTATAAGAGTAATCACTAACATTCTTTATCAAGAAACATTAACATAAGCATATTAAAGTAGATATAGAATTATTCTTTCCCGAGCCACCACCCCACACATCTTCAGCCTCCTGCCTCTTCCTTTAGTTCAAGTGTTCCTTACCCTTATCTGCAGCATAAGACAACACATAAACTAGTAAGCACAAAAGCTTAGTAAGGATCCGGTCCTACTCGCAAAATTCATATGAAGGCATACAACATGTACACATAATAAATCATAAACATGAGTTCATCATAGCATACTAAACATCCAAGTTTCTAAGCATGCAGCATAAAGTATCTTAAGCATACCCTTCACATATAATAAATGTTTTCAAAGGATGTTTTCAAAACAGTTCCATAACGATATTACTTAAAAATACATCCATGTCATATAGGGCCCAGTTGTGTACCACATGATGCGCGTTCCCTAATGAGTTGGGGTAGCGAGCCACCAATCCCATTAGAGCAGGACCTCTTACGTCCTACCGGAGCCATGACCTTAAGTTAACATGCACCCCGGATTTGTTTAACTACCCCTCTTACGAGCCGGGTACACAACTTACAAAGTAAAATACTTATCATGTCTTTACATATATATGCTAAGGATGTACTCCAATTTCACTAATCAAGGGACACCCACTTTTTCAGGGTGATTCTGATCCCATAGGGACACCTCACAACATAAGGGTGTTCTGGATCCCATACTTAGTGGAGTATCCTTTCAAGCATTTCATCATACATATCACATGAAATCTCATAAGGGTGCCCCATGGGCCATAAGACATGCTCATACATACATCATAATTTGGCCACTTAAACATACTTTAGATATGACAAGATTTGGTCGCATAGATCATACTCATATCATGGGAAGTAGTAGCATGCTAACAGTTAAGGAAATCAGACATTTCATTTAAACACCACATGCACATACATGTCATAGGAAGTGGTAGCATGCTAACAATTAAGGTTTCAATCAACCATTTCACTTAACACCACATGCATATACATATAATCATCCCCAAACAGAAGCATATCTCATAGGGTATTTTAGCCTTCACAAACCCTAATCCTAGGGGGTTGGCCGAAAATCATGCTAGGGAAAAAACTTAGTTTTCAAATCAAACTTTCCATTCAAACATTTACACAAACATCTCACATACATATCATACCACTTATTAACCATAGATTTCATCATAGGATAAGTATGCAACCCTAAACCCTAATCCCTCTAGGGTTGGCCGAAACTAGTAGGGTAGGGAAAAAGTTGGATTTTTGTAACTAAACATTCATACAACCACATTGTCTACATCATCATACATTACACTAAACATAAAATCCATCCTAGAGAAATTCCACTCTTAAACCCCATAAATCCCTTACCTTGGCCGAAACCTACAAAGGGTGAAAACCCTAGATTTTGTTCATAACATCATGATGAAACAACATGTACATATACCCTAAATCCCAAGGGTCTTACTCATATAACAAGGAGGGACCAAGGCCTCCCCTTAAGGGATGGCCGAAATCTACAAAGGGGAAAACCCCCATTTTTCGAAAACCACAAAAGCAAAGATTCATACACAACTATTACACTGCAGGCGAGGGGATACTTACATCCTTTCGCTTGAATTTCTCCTTCCCTAAAATCTTAAGGTGCCCTTGGTTGAAGGAAGGTGAGTGTTCTCCTTCCTAGCACTTCTATAGGACCCTTGGCTCTAGTAGAGGGCAAGGTCCTTGTAGAATTCTTCTTCCTTCCAATTCCCTAGGGTTAGAACCCTAGGGTTGTGTTCTTTTTTTTCGAAAATGAAAAGGGAGAAGGCTTGAAGTTTCGGTGATGAGAGTGAGGGAGAAGAAGAAGGAAGTTATTCCAACTTCTTCCTCTCTTATTTATACCTTTTTCTCATGAAGAGACATGTCTCTTCACTTCCCTAGCTTTTAATAAGCATGTTTCTTATCCCTTGAACAAGAAACATGGCTTGGTTCATTGGTTATGACATGGTTAGTGCAACTAGGAGGTTCAAGGTTCAATCCTTGCTTCCTCCTCTCTACATTTCCTTTTTATCACATTTTGCACTAATCCACATCCAAGCCCATTAAACCAAGCCCATCATGAAATTTCATAATAATAATTATGTTTCATGAATTCATAATATTCCATAATAATATTTCATGAATTTCATAATATTTCATATTCATGAATTCATAATATTTCATAATATTCCATAATAATATTCCATGAATTTCATAATATTTCATATGCATGAATTCATAATATTTCATAATATTCCATAATAAATTTCATGAATTTCATAATATTTCATATTCATGAATTCATAATAATCATAATATTTTTGGGGTGTTACAGGAACGTCCCCTCTTAATTCCTCAAGAATAATTTTACTCATGGGCTTATGGTTCATCACATAGTCCTCCTCTAAGAATCGGGCATTCGGCCTAACGATTACCCTCTGATCATTGGGACTATAGAATAGACCACCTTTCGTTCTCCTACGATAGCCTACGAACAAGCTCACTTTTGTACGACATTCCAACTTATCAGTATCTCCCTTCAGCAGATGTGCTGGACTACCCCAGATCCGAATATGTCTTAGACTAGGCTTTCGCCCAGTCCACAATTCTGTGGGAGTAGAGGGAACTGACTTAGATGGTACCATGTTCAATATGTACGCTGCCGTTTCCAGAGCATATCCCCAGAACGAATCTGGCAACTCGGAGTAGCTCATCATCGATCTAACCATCTCTATAAGAGCCCTATTCCTTTGCTCTGCTACACCGTTCTGTTGGGGCGTACCGGGTGTAGACAATTGGGATTGGATCCCAGCCTCTGATAAGTAAGCTCTAAACTCTCCCAAGAGGTACTCGCCACCACGATCTGATCGTAGTGTCTTGATATTTTTACCTTAATGTTTCTCCACATCAGCCTTGAATTCTTTGAACTTATCAAAGCATTCAGACTTACGGCGCATCAAGTAAATGTACCCATACCTTGAATAATTATCTATGAAAGAGGCGAAGTATTTAAAGCCACCTCTTGCCTGGATAGACATAGGACCACACAAATCAGAATGAACTAATTCTAACACATCTTTGGCCCTATACCCCTTGGCCTTGAAAGGCCTTTTGGTCATCTTACCTTCCAAGCAAGATTCACAGGTTGGGAAGTCTTCCACCACTAATGAACCCAAGGGCCCATCAACTATCAACCTTTGAATCCTACTAAGGTTAATATGACCAAGTCTTAGATGCCAAAGATATATTTGGTTCATCATGGAAGGTTCTTTTCTCTTATTTTGGTTAGATGATGAGCTGTTAACTTCTATATGCATTGTGGGAGATTTTGGTTCTAAAGTATACAAATTGCCAACCAATTTACCTGAACAGATAATCTCTCTATTCCTTTTTATAACAACACAATCATTAAAAGCAATAAAATATTCATCCTTTATTATTTTAGAAACCGTAACAAGGTTCTTTCTAAAACTAGGTACATAAAGGCAATTTCTTAAAACCAAAACTTTATTTCTATCAAAAGACAAATAAATGTCTCCTACTACAATAGCCGTCACCTCCGTAGCATTGCCCATGTAGACGGTAATCTCTCCATCAGCTAGTCGTCGGGTTTCTTGAACCCCTAACAAAGAATTGCAGACATGATCAGTGGCTCCCGTATCTACACATAAGGTACCGGTAGATAGCACCGCTAAGCATGTTTCAACGACAAAACAAAAAGATATACCTTTATCTTGATGACGGGGACAATCCGCCTACCGGTGTCCAGTCTGCTTGCACGTGAAGCACTTACCTTTCGGCTTCTTCATGCCAGCCTGAGGTCCCTGAGATCCTGTCTTCTTTGTCCCACCTTGTTTCTTCTTCTTCCTGCCTTTCGGCATAGAAGTAGATACCTTTTAGGCAACCAAAGCATAAGCACACTGACAAAAAAGCCCCTCTGCCGCCTGGAGTTCTGTCAGAAGTTCCGTCAACGAATATGTACGCTTGTTCATATTATAGTTCAGGCGAAACTGCTCAAAAATCCTAGGTAGAGACTAGAGAATGATATCGACCTGGGTTTTCCCATCGATCTCTGCTCCAAGGACTTCCATCTCATTGAGATGGGTCATCATCTTAAGGACATGATCCCTTACGGGTGTCCTCTCAACCATGGTAGTCATCATCAAGTTTCTCATTGCTTCCTGCCTAGTGGCCCGATTCTGATGTCCGAAGAATTTTTTTGAGATTGAACATCATGTCATAAGCAATGGAAAAAGCCTGATGCTGATGTTGCAATACATTTGACATAGATGCCAAGATGTAGCACCGCGCCATCTCATCTGTTTTGATCCACTTCTTATAACGTTCCTTCTCCTCTTCATCAGAATTCTCACTAGGTTTTTCTGGATACAACTCGTACAGTACAAGCTTGTACAACTCAACAGTTAGGACAATGTTCAGGTTCCGTTTCCAGTCAATGTAATTAGGACCCGTAAGTTTGTTTTCCTTAAGTATCACAGCTAGTGAGTTAAAGGTCATTTTGAAAATCCCTGAGAATCACAACAATCACAACTTTAGATTTCAAAAAATATTGATTCCTCAAAACAATAAATTTGAAATCAACCAACACCTCAAAACACCGATAATTTCGCATGCCACGATAATATGGACGTATACGAATTTTACATTTGTAAGAGGATGTTTTACCTATTAATTTTATTATCTTGTCAACCTAACTTTTTGACAAATAAAATTAATAGTTGGTCCTCTTCAGCCCTACAAATAATAGCAGTGACTCCGATGGGAGGATATTATTATTTGCATCTAAGTATTTACCATTATACGATACTATGAAAATTATCTCCGATAAATCACACGCTCTTTAATAATTTTCTATAATCATGTCTGACCCAGTGATCCGGAGAACAAGCCCATCTGATGGGGAGGAAGGCACTCAGAGCCGACACGCAAACTTGTTCGCATCACTTGTCAAGTTACTAAAGGAGGTCACGGGACCCTTAGGGTCCCTCTCCCACTTAGTTATTTATAATGAAGAATTTTCATGCACGCACGACAAGCACATAAACTAAAACAATAAATAAGAAAAATTCTAAAATTTGCCAACTATCATAGCTCTAGTCTCCAATGCGCCTCCAGTCGTGTCGCCACCTCATACGCTCCTCCCTACACAATGTGCAAGCCACCATTGAAGGGATCTCCGAGTCGAGATGAAAAGCTATTTATTTACATACATCGATCCTATACTCCATAAAGGAGTGTACATAAAATCTAGATCGAAAGTAAATAAAAAGTGTGGCTAAACAAGTGTCATATTTAATTACAAAAATTAAATACTAATTTAGCCTTGTCAACCCCAAGGGTTCAAATAATTACAACCATGCACAACCAATCACATACACACATTATTTAAGCCATAATAGTTGGAATCTCGTGCTTGCAACCAAAGAGTTAGCCTACGCATATCCTAATATTATCCGACAAAAATAAAATACATGATAAAGTGCAAAATGTAACCGAATCCAAACATATAAAACTGGAAACCTCAGCTCTGATACCAGTTGATGGATAGCTTGGCGGGCTTCCTAAGTGAATACCTGGTCATTCATGGGAAACCTCTCCATGTCCACGGATTAAAAATTTAATCCGAATGTAGACCTATCTCCCAAACAACCATCTCTCACCGTACTAATTGATTCGAGTTACAACATAGCCAAACTTGATGTTCAAGCCTTGTAACTTGCCTAACCAATTAATCGCGGAAAAGACGATGAGTGGATCGCCGGTTTGTATGTTTATTATCGGGGTCCAACATGATTAATTATCACAACTAATTATCGAATAATTAACATCAAGAATAATTAATCAATCCACATGAAATGATAAGATCAAACGAGCCAAAGAGAAGGTTATACCTTTCCTTTTACCTCACGATCTTCTATTGTGTGACCCTCCCCCCTTGGATGTCGTGTGGGCGATGATCTACCAAGAACCGGAGTCACCAAGGCCTTCCAATATCACCTTTTTCTTTGCGCCAACCAAGCCCTAGCCCCTAGGGTTGCCACCGGCCACCTTCTTCCTCTCCTCCTTGTGCCGCCAGCCACACAAGGCCTCCAAAGCCCGGCGACCACAAGGAAGCACTGGAGAGGATGGAGAAGAAGAAGAAGAAGAAGAGAAAGAGACTCTTCTTCACTAACCTTGACCGACCAAATATCCTCTACTTCTCCTTGCTTGCGGCGCTTATCATCGCCGGATCTCCCTCCTTGACACCGGTTATCTCCTCCCTTCCTACTTGAGATTGCTACGGCCAAACCCGAAGAAGAGAAGGAACCTCTTCTTCTTTTGTGCCACCAATCAAGAGAGAAGATGGGAGAAGGAGAAAGAAGAGAAGAGATCTTCTCTTCTATTGCCGCCGGTTGCCCTAGGAGAGGGAAGGAGAGGGAGAGGAGAGAAAAGCCGAGGTTTGATTATTAATTGGATGCCTTGGTTTTATGACACCATGGGATATTTATAGGGCTACAATAGGAACCATGAGGAGGAGTTGGGTCTTGGTTACCTAATGGATCAAGACCCGATCCATTAATGAAGAACCATTCCACTAAAGGCACTTCATTGAACTACTTCACCAACCCTCATATTTACATATGGGCTCACCTATTATGAGTATAATTTTCTCCCCGTGTTTAAGATATCGAATGTCTGTTGATTAATTTAAATTACTGACAATTTTAATTAATCAACATCTAACTCCTTGATTAGTACCACTCATCCTTATTATCATATTCAACCAAGTCTACCTACAGAATTAAACATGATGAACCTTATGAGCTCATCAAGGGGGCATCATCATCCCAACTCACCAGGACATGGTTTCCGTCTATAATCAATGACACACCATTAAATAATATTATTTTCTAATTTACCGAGCCTATCGATTTAACAGAATAAATCTCGCCCATTGGTTAATCAAAGAAATAAATACTAAGTACATGTGCCCGTTATTATATCGGGATTCAGAGCATGTACTCCATAATAAACTGAGGTCTGATTCAATTATAATGTCAGTATAAATTGGATCACCTCTATGGCAATCCTTCTCAATGCACACAAAGTGTACTAGTGTAATTCTATGGTCAAGACAAACCTACATCAAATTACACTACAACCATCCCGATGGTTTGTCCAAATTCATTTCGGTTGTGAGCCTCTACTTATACTCTATAAGGATCTGATAACATGATCTTCCATACAACAACACACACCATGTTATCTACAGTATAAAGTATTAGACATTTTTCACATACTAATATAAACATGCAATCAGTGATCTTGTGATTCTCTTTCAAAATGTAGATGTTCATATAGAAAGAAAGACTTTTAGTATACATCCCAACACTTCCCTAAGGTGTGCAACAGGAAATTGGAGAGAAGGTGGCGCAAACTGGCGGTGCAACTTGGTGTTGCTCAGCCCGGGGGCAAGAGAAAAGAAGGAGGTTTGCCGTTAGGGTTTAACTCAAGAAGAGAGCCTTTTCTCTTCTTCTTCTTCATCTTCTTCTTCCTTTATTCTTCTTCCCTTGGCCGGCGCAACCTTGAGGCTTGGAGATTGGCCGGCGACACAAGGAGGAGGAGATAGGTGTGGTGGCCAACGCAAGCAAGGGAAGGAAAAACCATCTTTCTCTTTGGTTTCTTTCTTTCCTTGGTCGGCACAAGTAAGAGGAGAAGAATGGCCTTTGGTGACTCTTTTTTTTGGAAGATCGTCGCCCACTCGACGTCCAAGAAGAGGATAGGACATGATGGTTTGCTTGCGGGCTTCCTAAGTGAATACCGGGTCGCTCATGGGAAACCTCTCTATGTCCACGGATTAAAAAAATTTTAATCCGAATGGAGACCTATCTCCCAAACAACCGTCTCATAGTCGTACTAATTGATTCATGTTACAACTTCGCCAAACATAATGTTCAATCCTTGTAACTTGCCTAATTAATTAGTCACGAAAAAGACGACGAGCGGATCACCAGTTCATGTGTTTATCATCAGGGTCCATAATAATTAATTATCATAATTAATTAACGAATAATTAATAACTAATGATAATTAATTAATCACATAAAATGATAGAAAACAAAGGAGCCAAAGAGAAGATTATACCTCTCGTTAGCTCGCGATTGTTGGCCCAGACCCAAAGAATAGTGCACCCAAGAACCACACCAATATGCAAGAGGAACAAAAAGAAAACGAAGAAACCGAAAGAACCAAAGAAGAACGAACGAATTTATTTTTCTGGAAGAAACAAACTTACAAAAACCTGAGACAATGTTTCACATGCCTCTAGGACCCTTTAAATACACCACGAACAAGACTTAGTCATAACTTATCCCATTAAAATAGGAATTAAAATAGGAAGACTAATTCGCTAGTTATCCCATTAAGATACGAAAGACTAATCCAAGACTAAGTCATAATAATTATCAAAATAAAATAAAATAAAATGTGATGATAATGTCTGGATTATTTATTTTCTCACATTGCTCCCCCTAATCCAGACATGGTTGTAAATCACGGACGCCGAGTAGTTGTCGCATGACAGCTAATTTCACTCCTGGCAATGCTTTAGTTAATATATCGGCTCGTTGTTCTCCAGTATTAATGAATTCAATCACAATCTGTCCTTTCTCAACTCATTCTCTGATAAAATGAAACTTTGTATCTATGTGCTTGCTTCGACCATGGAATACCGGATTCTTCATGAGAGCTATAGCTGATTTGTTGTCAACAAACAAGGTTACCGGCTTTGGCTTTACACCGGTTAATTCGCTGGCAAGGCTCCTCAACCACAAGGCATGGCAGGCCGTAGTTTTGGCTGCCATGAATTCTGCCTCACAAGATGAAAGTGCCACTGTCTTCTGCTTCTGTGAATTCCAAGACACCAAACTTTCATTAAAGTAGAAAGCCATCCCACTTGTGCTTTTCCTTCCATCAAGATCGCTAGCTAAATCACTATCTGAGTAGCCGAATATATCAACCTCCTGGGGTCCCTTTATGTAAACAAGTCCATAATAGATTGTACCTTTTAAATACCTAAGAATCTGTTTGACCACCTTTTGATGCATGATTGTAGGCCTCTCCATGTATCTGCTCGCCATTCCGACAGAATATGATAGGTCCGGCCGTGTGTGTAATAAATATCTCAAACACCCAATGATGCGCCTATACTCCGTGGCGTTAATTGGAGTCCCTTCCAAGTCTTTCTGCAGCTGTGCCTTGGGTTCCATTGGATGTTTGTGGCATTGCAATCTGCCATTTTGAACTGAGATAGAATCTTCTTAGCATAAGCTAATTACCTAATTAAAATTTGGCTCTTCTGTTGCTCCACTTCAATCCCTATGTAGTAAGAGAGAAGGCCCAAATCACTCATCTCAAATTCTGCAATCATTTGTTGTTTGAACTTGTTGATTTTTTTCTGTGCTACTTCCTGTCACGATAAGATCGTCGACATACACTCCAACAAGTATACTTGCTCCTCCTTCACCTCTTGTATATACTGCTGGTTCTTGAGTACATTTTTTGAAACCGAGCTCTTCCAGACTCCTGTTTAGGCGCATGTTCCAAGCTCGTGGAGCCTGCCCCAGTCCATAGAGGGCTTTGGATAACTTGTACACCTTATGTTTCTGATTTTGTACCTCAAACCCTTCCGGTTGGTTGACATATATTTCTTCATCCAACTCTCCGTTAAGAAATGCTGTCTTCACATCTAGATGGTGTACCTCCCAGCTTTGATTTGCTACAAGTGCAAGAATAACTCGAATAGTATCAAGTCTAGCGACAGGTGCAAATACCTCTTCGAAGTCGATGCCTTGTCTTTGTACATATCCTTTAGCCACTAATCTTGCTTTATGCTTGACGACTTTCGCCGCTAAATCTTTCTTTAATTTGATCACCCACTTTAGACTGATAGGTTTGCGGCTTACTGGGAGCTCAGTTAGGGTCCAAGTCTTGTTCTTCTCAATAGATCTCAGTTCTTCCTCCATTGCTTCGTACCAGCAAGCCTCAGTTACAGCTTCTTGATAACTTGTTGGCTTATCAGACACCACCATCATTAGCTCTTCCTCTTCTTCATCAATACCAACCACTTCCTCAGTGTTGGCATAGATATCGGCAAGGGATCTATAGCGGACTGGCCCTTCATAAGAATTGGGTGTATTTGTTACCGGAGACGAGGTAGTTGCATGGGCGTTCGATGATGGTGTAGATGGACTCGAGTTCGATGATGGTGTAGATGGACTTGAGTTCGATGATGGTGTAGATGAACTTGACGCTCTTCTCATAGGTACCACGGCTGCTGCTGATGGTATGACATTTTCCGCCCTTGCCTCACCGTCTGCTGCAACAATCGCCTCATCGGAGTAGAGCGGATCCAACATCATAAAACTCGGCAAGTTTTCTTCATTGTTAGCACTTGCACTCCATGTCCATTCAGAATTTTCTTGAAATATGACATCTCTACTTACTTGTAGCTTGTCATGGCTTGGATCAAATAACCGATGAGCTTTGCAGCCTTCCTCGACACCCAAGTATACCATGGGTGAGCTTCTGTCGTCAAGTTTCTTCAGATGAGGGGTTGTGTTTTTCACATATGCAACACAACCGAACACTCTCAAGTGGGCAAGATGTGACTTTCTCCCCATCCAGGCTTCAAATGGAGTGTGTTCTCCTAGCGCCTTAGTTGGGAGACGGTTTAACAGATAGACAGCATACCTAACCGCTTCTCCCCAGAACCTTGCGGGCATATTTGTACTCTTGAGGAGAGATCTTGCCATGGCCATCACGGTGCGGTTGCGGCGCTCTACGACACCATTCTGTTGAGGGGTGTAGGGAGCCGTGAAGTGTCGCTCGATTCCTTCATTTTCACAGAATCGAGTAAACTCCGTGGATAGAAACTCGCCTCTTCGATCTGTCCGGAGTGTTCTGATCTTTACTCAGTCTTGTTCTCTGTCAGGAATTTGAACTTCTTGAATGCCTGGAATGCATCACTCTTTGCTGCCAATACAAACACCCACATCCACCTAGTGAAATCATCCACAATTAGAAGAAAATACTTGTTACCGGCAAGTGTACATGGTGAGATTGGCCCGCAAATATCAGCATGGAGAAGTTCTAACGACTTCTTTGCTCTAAAGTTTGCTTGGTACAGGAACGGAAATCTTGCATGCTTGGCGATCACACACACCTCGCAAAACTTGTTCGGCTGGGGCAATATTGGCACATCAACTGCCAATTTCTTCTCACCCAATAGCTTCAAGTCATGGAAATTGACATGTCCGAGCCTTACATACCATAACCAAGTTGGATCTTCTAGGCATGCCAGGAGACAGACTTGCTTGAGTGTCTTCAAGGTTATCTTGTACAAGCGATTTTATGTTCGCTTTACCAGCATCAAGAGCTTCCTGCTCCCATCAATCACCTTCATGGTATCTCCTTCCATGTGCACCTCGTTCCCAGTTTCTGTCAATTGACCAAGACTGATGATATTACTACAAAGTTTTGGAATGTAGTATACCTCATGGAGAGCCTTCTGATCGTCGTTCTTACATTCGAACACAACCGTCCCTTTGCCCATGATCTCTATGGTTGATCCATCGCCAAACCTCACCCTCCCGGTCATGGTTTCATCTAGTTCTTGAAACTTCTCGCGATGACCAGTCATGTGGTTGCTGGCACCGTTGTCAAGGTACCAAACGTCTTTATCTTCTCCTTTCTTCACGCTGCGATACATCTCCGGTAGGAACCTTTCTTCACTGAGCAAAATGATATCATGCCGCTCACACCTTGCATGAAACTCCTCATGGGACACGGTCATCATCAGTGCTGGCTCTTTCTTGGTGGCGCAAGTGAGATGTGCCTCATCATCTCGACGCTTGCTGTAGCATTCGGACGCATAATGCCCCATTTTCTCACAATTGAAACACTTTATTTGTCTCTTGTCACGAGTGTTACTGTTGTTGCTGCTAGTGCCTCCTGCACTGTCTTGACGCTGCGTACCACGACCACGACCGCGCCCTCGCCCACGCCACTTGCCACGATTAGGGCCACTGGACCCGCGCCCCTTGCCTTCTGACGGAGTGTCCACGCTGCTCCCTTTTTGTCGCTTTTGCCATTCGGCATGAGTAAGTAGGAGTTCACCTTCAGTGCCGTTGGTATTACCGCGTAATCGTAGTGTTCGCTCCTCATACGCCTTCAGTCGCCCGATAGTCTCCTCAAATGGCATAGTCTCAAGGTTGTGGAACTGCTCAATACCAGCAACAATAGGGAAGAATTTATCAGGGACAGAATCGAGTAACTTCTTTACCAACGAGGAATCTTCAAGCGTGGCACCAAGAGTGAAGAACTTGCTACTCATAGCGCTGAGTTTGCCAGCAAACCCATCAATAGTATCGGTCTCCTTCATCCGGAGGGCGTCAAACTCACTCTTCAACTTTTGTACGCATGCCTTCTTCACCCGATCACTACCAAGGTACCTCATCTTGAGGCCGTCCCAGACTTCCTTCGCCGTCTTCTTGTTTGCGATCTGGAGAAGGATGTCTTCGGGGACACACTGTAAGATGTATGCACGCGCCTTCTTGTCCTTCTTTGCATCCACTTGGGCTTTTTTCTCTGACTCCACGGGCTCCCAGACTCCTTGGGCATCGAGAATTGCCTCTATCTTTATTGCCCATATAGTATAATTGTGAGGGTTTAGCATCGGATAGGGAAATGTCACTCCGTCGTTCTCCTTCGCTAGGATGCTCGACATTTTTGTGGAAGCGAGGATTCTTGGTTACTCTATACTACCAAAGCTCTGATACCAATTGTTGGCCCAGACCCAAAGAATAGCGCACCCAAGAACCACACCAATATGCAAGAGGAACAAAAAGAAAACGAAGAAACCGAAAGAAACCGAAAGAACCAAAGAAGAACGAACGAATTTATTTTTCTGGAAGAAACAAACTTACAAAAAACTGAGACAATGTTTCACATGCCTCTAGGACCCTTTAAATACACCACGAACAAGACTTAGTCATAACTTATCCCATTAAAATAGGAATTAAAATAGGAAGACTAATTCCCTAATTATCCCATTAAGATAGGAAAGACTAATCCAAGACTAAGTCATAATAATTATCAAAATAAAATAAAATAAAATGTGATGATAATGTCTGGATTATTTATTTTCTCACAACGATCTTCTATTGAAGGACCCAACCCTTTCTTGGACGTTGAGTGGACGACGATCCTCCAAAAAATGAAGCCACGAAAACCTTCCTTCTTGGTTGTGTCGACTACCAAATAAGAAAACTCTTTTGTTGTCGCTGGCCAAAAGAAGAAAAGCTTTCATTCTCCTTGATCAACGTTGCATAGAAGCCACGACAATCCCTGATCGCATGCACCTGAACATGTTCCATGGAAGCTACAGCGGGCATGTTGCGCCGACCACCATGCAATTCCTTGATCATGTTGCGCCGACCACCATGCAATTCCCTAATCAGGGGCTGAATTGCATTTCCTTGCATGTGCCGAATTGCAATTTTCCTTGCATGCAAAATTGCTATTGCAATTCCTTGCATGCAAAATTGCCGAAATAGCCTCCTTGCATGAAAATTGCCGAAACAATTCCTTGCATGCAAAATTGCAATTCCCTTGCATGTCGAATTGCATCTCTTTGCATTGAGTCCACGTTGATTGCAAGCCGACGTAATTCCCATGGAGGCTGACGCAATTCCAACTCGGGTAGCAACGGCGTGACGAAGAGAGAGAAAGAAAAATTAAGGCTTCATTAGGTTTTCATTTCATGACTTTATGAGATATATATATAGAGCTATAATAGAGACCATAAAGAAGAGTTGAGTCTTGGTCACCCAACGAATCAAGGTCCGATCCATTAATGATGATTCATTCTACTAGAGAATCATCATTGATCTATCTCACCAACTCTCATATCAAAATATGACCTCCACATATTATGAGTACAAATATCTCCCCGTATTTAAGATATCGAATGCTCGTTAATTAATTTAAATTATTAACAATTTTAATTAATCAACATCTAACTCCTTGATTAGTACCACTCATCCTTATCATCATGTTGGACAAAGTCCACCTGTAGGATTTAACATAATGAACCTTATGAGTCATCAAGGGGGCATCATTAATCCGACTCACCAAGACACAGTTTTCGTCTATAATCAATGACACACCATGTAAATAATATTATTTCCCAACTTATTGGGCTTATCGATTTAACAGAATAAATCTCGTCCATTGGTAAATCAAAGAAATAACTATTAAGTACATGTGTCCGTTATTATATCGAGATTAAGAACATGTACTCCATAATAAACTGAGATCTCTGATCCAATTATAAAGTCAGTATAAATTGGATCACCTCAATGTCGGTCCTGCTCAATGCACACAAAGTGCACTAATGTAATTCTATGGTCAAGACAAACTAATACAAAATTTCACTATAACCATCCCGATGGTTTGTCCAAATCCATCTCGGTTGTGAGCCTCTACTTATACTCTACAAGGAACTGATAACATGATCTTCTGTGTGATACCACGTATACCATATTATCTACAATACAAAGTATTAGACAAAATACACATACTAATATAAACATGCAAACAGTAATCTTGTGATTTTCTTACAAAATGTAGATGTCTTATTCAAAAGCAAGACTTTTAGTATACATCCCAATAGGACATACGGTAGAAGATTGCGAGGTAAACAAGAGGTGTAATTTCTTGTTTAGTTCTTTCTTGTATCTTGTATCATTGTATTTTGTTAATTGTCATGGACCCCGAAGATAAACACAAAAATAGGAGATATATTCATCGTCTATTCTGTGGCTAATCAACTAGACGAGTTAGATTGCTTGAACGACAAGTTTGTTCAAGCGGTCACTCAAGTTGATTAGTACGATGATAATATAGTTGCTTGGGTAATTCATCTCCATCCGGATTTGTTTTAACTAATAAAATTTTAATCCAAGGATATGGAGAGGATTCCCATGCATAACCGAAACTAACAATACTATCTCTCAGCATTATCCCAAACTAATCACCAAGTGGTCCTTAATTCATCCAAAGCTCGTCTTCGATGTCTTTCAGCAAGAGGTGACCTAGTCTTGTATGTGATTCACATCAGGCAAATCATAATTTTGAATATACCTTCTTGGTTATCTAACCAGGTACAAACAATTCATGTTCAAAATCCTCATGGAATATGAAACATCGATCATCCATCAACAAAGATGATGAACAACTAATACTATCTCTTCTGCGTCAAGGCATGTCAAATACTCCGATATGTCATCTAGGTCATCTAACCATGTACAAAAACCTAAAAGGTCTAAAACTCCATGAAATAAGGTAAATCGATCTCATACTGATCTAACCAACTATGATAAACAACCTCTAACCCTCACCCAAAAGGTAGTAGCTGGTACTGGTACTATTAATAATATGAGAGGAGGAATTCCTTGAGACTGTAATCCCTAATCTCCAATAGGTTGTTGACATGTACAAACCCTATCTCTTCGACTCGTTAGTTAGTGCTACGAGAGAATAACATTCTCCACATCAAGATCGAGTCCACAACATGTCAACTATTCGCTTTCATGGTCGACCTTGACCACGAATGCGAGTAAGACGGATTGACTACATGTCAACATGCTCAAACCAAGATTATGAATAATTACTAGACAGGTGTAAAAATAAATACACAATCCAACTAAATTTGAAAGTGTCTAACCAAACCTAAATAAGATAGTGAATACAACAAGTAAGATAAACAACAGAAGTATACCTTACTTCTTATAGGCCGGAGATGTTCTGTCGCTGTTTGGTCCCAAAACACTAAAATTCACATCAAGAGAGCAAATCATGGAAATCCAAAATACAAAAAACAAATAAGCATCGTAAACGTGTGGCTGTAATACCAAATAAATTGTCACGCCCCGGGGATGATGCTTACTCAAAAAATAGGCAGCATCTCCTCTGTATGGATAACATATGGATCCTGATACAATGGCCACATTGCTCAACAATACATGTCATCAACCCACACGATTGGAAATGAAATCAAACACAACCATCCAGTTTAATATAGCAGCCCACATGGCTGATATCAACACAAAGACAGTGGAAATGGAATAATCACAAAGAAACCAAAAGAACTACCTATGAGTCGGCTTTGCATGACACAACAACCACAAAACTATAACCAGAAGTAGCCACAAGGCTATTATATAAGTCCAAACAAAATGATAAAATAGAAATCCATAAATATGAAATACCCTCGATGTGAAGTGAGATTGTAGTTAGGATACTCCAAGCAACTCCATGACATCTACATGTTACCTGGAGAAAAAAAGTAAACAGAATGGCGGTCAGTTCTGGCGAATTCTACAAGTAATAGATAGAGATAATGCATGGCAGTAAAAGAAAACAATAAGCAATAGAGATTCAACAGTATGTAGTCTCTTAGGAGTAGTGAAACATAACCAAAACAACAGAATGAACGTACATACTGTGGGATCGGTGATGGTCGATAGAGGGGAGGGGTGAATATCGACTCGAACAATCTCTTCGGAACTTTGTCATTCGATCGACTATCTATCAAAGTTAGTATACAGCAGAAATAACAAAGAAAGCCACAGCATGACAAAACTCGCGAGATTTACTTGGTTTCCAACCCCAAGGGTCAATACGTCCAAGGCCTAAATACTCAGCATGAGTCCACTAGTGGTCTCCTTTCCGGACTTTCTAGAGGCAGAGAAACTCATCTTACAGTTTAAGTACAATCAAAGGAAATGATAATAAATAAGTATAGCTTTGTAAACTAAAAGCAAATCAATAAAAAATGAAGATTCGGCTAATCTAGAAGTCCGAAGTGCAATGCACTTCCTCTTGGAGCCTCCTTGGTCGCAGAGCTTCGATATTAGCGCTTTTGCTTCGCACAGAATGCTTTAGCGGATGGGAAACTTGATTGCTTGAAGTACGGGGTCGAACCCCTATTTATACTCTATTCTCGGGTGCCCCAAGGCTCTTGGCCGCTTGCCATGTGCGGTCAAAAATTGATCCGTAGCAGCAAACTCGGCGGATGGATAAAGACTGCCTCCCAGGTGCCTCGGACCAATCAGGCGCCTAGGATATTGGGCGCCTGACCCATGTAGGACGCCTAGGTTACCAAGCGCCTGATTCCATTCAGGCGCTTGGGAATCCCTTTCCCAAGTCTTGTTTATTTTGTGTTTGATCTCCTATCTTGCCTCCAACTCCAGGTACCTGTAAGACAACAAAACACACAACAAACATACAAATGATGTTATGCCTTAGTTTATTAGTTTTGACTTTGGATTTCAACCGAAACCCTAAGTCAAACCGGCGCCTACTGTTTCCTTTCCCGGGGAATGCGTCCTCACCTACTCCACCCTAGAGAAGTTACCCTTTGCCAACCGGGACATTCGGTTGGACTTTTGCTTAGTCTCCGAGAACCCGGATCTCGAGACGTCCAACCTCGACCCGTCTCTACTTCTGTCCGCTATCCCCCTTGGCTATGTCTTTAGCCCAATCCTCGACTAGGACTTTGTGCTCGGCATCTGAGACTCAAGGATCTCGAGACATCCGACCTCGACCCGTCTCTACTTTTGTCCGTAGTCCTCGCTCAGCTAAGACTCTATTGCCTGATCCCTGACCAAGACTTCATGCTTAGTCTCCCGGACCAAGACATCGTGGCCAGATTCACTCACTAGGACTTCGTCCACCTAGCTTCACTCACTAGGACCTAGCTTCACTCACCAAGATTTCTTCCACCTAGCTTCACTCATTAGGATTTCTTCCTTCGTAATGATTTCTTTGCTAGTCATCTTAATCTTGACTAGAATTCCCTTTGCCAAACATTAAGTCATGTTTGGCTCAGACCTTTGGTCTATTTGACTAACCCTGGGTTTTATTAACTTTGCCAAATATCAGATCATGTTTGGCTAACCCTTTATCAAATTGATCAAACCTAGGTTTACCCTACCAAATATCAGGTCCTGTTTGGCTTAACCCTTGATCATTTTGACTCGACCGTAGTATATTGTTACTGTTGGACCTTGGATGGCTAGAGAGGGGGGGGTGAATGTAGCCAGACACTTGAAGTTTTAACGCTTTTGAAATTTCTATGACTCAAAGGTTTAGTAGCACAACGGAAGCAATAAAACACAGTATGCAGTAAACTAAACCCTAAGTTAATCACAAGAACAAGAATGCTAACAAGAGGATTTACAAGGTTCGGGGATAACTTGCCTCTACTCCTTGGCGTGCCCGTAAGGTGGGCGATCCCTTGATCGTCGGCAGATCAAGCCCCGGTGAACACCGGATAAAATGCAACCTCCTTCTCGGTGGAGTAACCTCTCCACAGCATTTCAACAAAGATAGAGTTTTAAGCACATGAAACATAAAAAAGATCATACTTAGCACTTAGGACAGCAAGAACTCAGACAAACTTCTCCCGAGCTTCACTCAGCGCAGATCTCACGCAAGAATCCCCTTCTTCGTGTCTTCTCGCTGATGGACTCGCCAAGCCTTCTGACTCTTCTTCCCAATGCTCAAGTAACAGATGGTTGCTTCAAAGATTGCAGTTGCTTGCTCAAGATTGATGGAACAACAAATCGCACAAGCAAAGTATGGAGAACTGATCGCGTGTATGCAGTATATCTGTAGGAGTAAGAGTTGTGGAGACTTGTTCGCCCAAGTGCTTAAGTCTCTTCCACTCAGCTCCAGGTCACCACCTCATTGCAGCCTCCAGCTGCTCACATGCAACACTCAACTACCACTAAACTCTTCCTTGACTCCCTGAGCTTCCCTCAGCCAAGCTCCAGTCAGCAGCGCCAGTCTGCAGCTTCAGCCGTTGCAACCTGAGATGGCAAATGGACAAACCTGCTCCAAGGAAAGGCCTCCTTTGACTCTCCTTGAGTGTTTGAATCCATCCCTGTCACCTGCAGCTTAATCAGACCATTAGCACAGCATATCAAGCAGAAAATCAAGTATCAGAGATCAAGCGAAGAGAATCAGATACGTTCAGACGTGATCAGAGCGTCTGACAATGCAATTTGAATTAAAGTGATCGGTCACCGGACCGATCAGGACTATCACAGACCAATCAGGCTCCAACCTGATCGGTCCACAGTGAGAAACTTGGGATCGCAAGCTCGTATGATCGGTCACCCTGACCGGTCACCAGATCGGCACCGGACCGATCAGGACTATCACAGACCGATCAGGCTCCAACCTGATCGGTCCACAGTGAGAAACTTGGGATCGCAAGCTCGTATGATCGGTCACCCTGACCGGTCACCAGATCGGTCACCAAACCGATCCGGAAGTTAGCTTGCCACAATCCCGTCCGGAATCCACTGGCTGATCGGTCACCAGACCGATCAGGCTGCTCCCAGACCGATCAGGCTGGAGGGTGAGAATCCTTGCGACAGTTAATCGTTCAGCTTGATCGGTCACAGTTTCTCCCTGATCAGTCACCAGACCGGTCAGGAGCCGATTAGTAGGTTTGCCAAAAACCTACTGGATGCTCCCTGATCGGTCACCGGACCGATCAGGAGTAGAGCAGCAGGGGTTAACCCACTTGTGGGCTCCCTGATCGGTCACCAAACCGATCAGGAGCTGTGCAGTGAGTGAAATGCATACTCCCTGATCGGTCACCAGATCGATCAGTCATCGCTGGATCGATCACCAGACTGATCCACGAAGGAGTACCGTGCCAACCTCCCTGATCGGTCACCAGACCGATCCAGGGGCTCCAACCTAGCCCTCGAAGCTAGGATTTCATCCAACCTAGCCCTCCAAGCTAGGACCTGACCCTCCAAGCCAGGATTTCATCAACCTAGCCCTCCAAGCTAGGACTTTTCACCTAACCCTCCACGTTAGGGCATTTCACCTAACCCTCCATGTTAGGACATTTCACCTAGCCCTCCAAGCTAGGACTTTTCACCCAACCTTCCAAGTTAGGACTTTTCCACACCTAGCCCTCCAAGCTAGGATTTTTCACACCTAACCCTCCAAGTTGGGATTTTTCACCTAACCCTCCAAGTTAGGACTTTTCACCTAGCCCTCCAAGCTAGGACTTTTCACCCAACCTTCCAAGTTAGGACTTTTCCACACCTAGCCCTCCAAGCTAGGATTTTCCACACCTAACCCTCCAGGTTAGGATTTCTCCACACCTAGCCCTCCAAGCTAGGATTCTATCAAACCTAGTCCCGCTAGGTATGCCTAGTCCACGACCAGGACTTAATCATAATCATAATCATCAACCTAAACTAAAATCGATGTCAACACCAAAACATCAATCAGGGTCAGACTGCATCAACAGTTACCGCCAAACATCAGGTCCTGTTTGGCTAACCCTTTGTCAAACTGATCAAATCTGGGTTACCTTACCAAACATCAGGTCCTGTTTGGCTAACCCTTTGTCACTTTAACTAGACCTTAGTATATTATCAAATATCGAAACACTAGAGGTTGATTGTTCATAACTAATGACCTTTGCACCAATAATCTCCCCCTTTTGATGTTTAACAATAATCTTAAGTTAGGTAAGGTTTAAGGGTTCTAGGTTCAAAACTAGGGAGAAATTAAAAAAAGTAACTTAAGTACTCTCTCCCCCTTTGGCACACATCAAAGAGAAAATAAAGAATAAAAACAAAGATTTTAAGTTAAAGATTTGCACCAACAATACGATTTTTGCAAATATGTAAGTTTCTATAAGTAAGTTTCAATAAGGAAATATAATTTTCAAACATCTTTTTTTTATTAACAAATTCATGTACCTTATCAGAAAATATTTTAAGAGATGCTAAGTACTTGATTAAAATTTGAAAAAATAATTACTTTATTGATTTGAATTTCCATAATCTGACATAGTCCTAGGAATCTTGTTGACTACAAGAAAAGTTCCTATGTGTCTTAGAGATTTTCAATCAGGATAAGTATTTTCAAAGTATTTTGATATTTGAAAAATAATAGATTATTTGAATTGGATTCCTCCCCAATCTGGCACAGTCCTAGGAAACCTTGTTAACTATAAGAAAAACTTTCCTATGTGTCTTGGAAATTATTCCAAACTCAAGATAAAGTATTTTCAAAAATATTCAAGAGACAAAAGGTTTTGAATATATATTTTTGAAAAATAAGAATATTGTGTTTCCAAAAATAATGTATTTTTCAAAGGAGAGTTTTTTTTTGAAAATATAATATGTTAGAAACTTCTAAGGTTTCTATTAATTTGAACATTCCCCTAAACCTAACACAGTCCTAGGAAGCTTGTTGACTATACGTTGATCTTCATATGAGTCTTAGGGTTTGAATCAAATGAATAGAAATTAAAAAATTTAAGAAATATTTTGAAATAATCAGAAATAGAAATACATTAATTTCTTTTGATTAGGACTCCCCCTAAACCTAACACAATCTTAGAAATTCTTGTAGATCATAAAGAAAACATCCTATGTGACTTTAGAGTTTATCCAAATCAAAAGAACAATAAAAGAAAATTTTGAAATGTTTATGAAAGAATATTTGTTGAAGTATTTTTCGAAATATATTTTGAAGTACATAATAATTTTTTTGAGCAAAAACTATTTTGAAAGTGATAAATTTTTGAAAAGAGTAATTATTGAAAATAATTTTTTTAAATAATAGACTCCTCCTGAACCTGACACCTTCTAGCTACCCTTGTTAACTACAAGGAACTCTACCTAAGTGTCTTAAGGGACTTTAGTATTGACCTAGAAGGTTTGTGTCTCAGTGTAAGTCAAACTATTTTCGAAAAGATATATAATTTTTTGAAATATATATTTATAGGTAAGCACCCAATCATGTAACCACCCGGAAAATTCTCATAATATTTTCTTTAAAATATTGAGCATGACTAGGTAATTTTCCGAGGAACCTAGAAATATTAATACGAATCTTAGCCTAGAAATCTATGTTTTCTCATTTAAATTGGGAAAAATAAGCACCAATGGACTTTATATGGGCTTCCTAGTACCATATTTACTGGTGAATTTTAGGTAAAAATTGATATAAATATAAAGAGGTCTTAATGAGAAATATCAACATAATTATGGGGGAATTTTTTGGGATTTTCGAAATAATAGGGAATAAAATAAAAATAAAATATAAAAAAAATTAGTGCATGCACCAAGGATTGAACCTTGGACCTCTTGTACAACCATGCATGCTCTAACCAATTCACCTAGCAAGGGAGTGCTATGAGGAAATGAAGTGGATTGTGGTTAAGGTTTAGGGAAAATGAATGGTCATCCACCATGACTCTTCACTTGCCCTCCTTAATGTGCTATAAAAAGGGGGCTTGGGGGTTACTTTCTTCCTTCCATCAATTCCACCTTTCTTCTTCCTCCTCCCTCACCCTAGCCGAAACTCCAAGGAAGGTTTTCCTTTGGAAAACTTCACAAAAGGGCCAAATCTTCAAGAGCTAAGGGTCATCTACAAGGCTACAAGGGCTAAGGGTGATCAAGGGACAACAAGGTCTTCATCATCTTCCCTTTTTAAGGTCTAAAAACCAAGATAACCCAAGGTAAGACCCCCTCACCTGTGGTGTAATGATTTTTCTTGATATGGTCATGATCTAAGCATCTTGTTTGAGATCCAAGTTGAAAAATCCATGAAAAGGGGACTTAGGGTTTCGACCCTTTCATGTTTCTAGGGCTAGGACTAGTTTTAACTCTCTAATGATGGTTCTTATGTCTCCTTATGATGTAAGTGATGTTAGTAGTGATTAATGTGAATTTTTGCATGCTTGATGGCTCCTACATGTTTCGGCCAAGACTCCTAAATTATGGATGGAACTTGATCTAACCCTTCAACATGTTTAATTTGTTTCCCCTATGACATGATGGATAGTGATTGGGTTTTTATAATAATTTCTCTATGAATTTCATGAGTCTTTAGGTTTTGGCCAAGGGCTAATGTAAGGCTAAGGGATTAGGGTTGGCTTTAGCTATGGGATCAAAGGTTTTCTATAGCATTTTATGTTGTATGGGATGTTATTTGTGACCTATATAAATTGTTCCATGGACCTAGGGTTTCCTAGGATTTTCGGCCAAGACCATAACCTAGGGTTTGGAGTGGGTTAAGACCACAAGAATGCATGTTTATAGGGTACTATGATGTATGTATATGCTTAAGTATGTTGGAAGAATTTTATGCCAATGAAAACCCTAGATTATGTGTCAAGAATTATATGTTAGGTCACTTGTAATGATGATTCATAAATATTTAGACATGTGCCATGAACCCAAGGAAATATATCATGTATGAAAGGACCTAGGCATGTTTTTCCATGTACCATGACCATGCATGTTTTTTTTATGAATTAAGATGCTAATTATGTAGGTATGCCATGATTTAGGAATGAGATGTATGCATGCCATGATTTATGAATAATATGAATGTATGCCATGATTTATGAATGATATGTATGCATGTCCTGTTTATGGATGAAATGATGAATGATGTTAAAGTTCATGCCTTCAAGGCCTAATGGTGATATGGAATGAGAATGATGAATGAAATGAGGTTCATGCCTTCAAGGCATAATGATGATGTTAAGCATTAAGAATGAATGAATATGCTATGTATGGTTGTGAATGAAGAAGCATGTGAAAGTATTTTATTTTAAGAATGGGCTTGTACCGGATCTGAATAAGATGCACGGTTCTGGACTACCGATGAAGCTGTCCACGGTTCGGGACTATCGATGAAGCTCTCCTTACGGTTTGGGACTACCGATGAAGCTGTCCTTACCCTAGTAGGTCGAGATTAGCTACCTCGTATTTACTTAGGGATGCGCGCATATGATGAATGAATGTGGTACAAGCCAGGGCCCCAATGAATGTTATGATTATGTTTAAGTAATGAAAAGTATGATTTTAAACTAAGCATCCTTATGATATATGCATTTGCCCATGCATCCATCCATGTTATGCATTATGTTTATGAAAAGTATGTTTATGAAAAGTATGATAATGCAAAGTATGTTCATGTTAATTAGAATGCCATGATTATGTTTATTGTTCATGTTAATTAGAATGCCATGATTATGTTTATTGTTCATGTTAATTATGATGCCAAGATTATGTTTATTGTTCATGTTAATTAGAATGTCATGATTATGTTTATTGTTCATATTAATTAGAATGCCATGATTATGTTTATATGTTCATGTTAATTATGATGCCATGATTATGATTATGTTTATGTTCATGTTAATTATGATGCCATGATTAGGGTTATGTTCATGTTGATTATGATGCCAGGATTAGGGTTATGTTCATGCTTAAGTATGATGCCACGATAACTATGTACATGCTAAATTCGGATGCCATGATTTCATTTATGTTTATGCTAAAACGATGATGCGTGATTGTGTAGATGTTCATGATAAGAAGTATGCTATGATATGTAGGATTGAAGCATTATGTTCATGTTTATACGACGTGTGGATTTTGTGAGTAGGAAAAGGGTTTTACTAAGCCTCCGTGCTTATAGTCTTATTTTCTTATACCGCAGATCAAGCAAGAGATTTCTAAGGGAAGCAGCAGGAGAGGCTAGAACATGGATGTGTAGTAGTGACATGGCCAAGAAACCCTCTCATTTCACTTATTGCAAGTTTTATGATCTGACAATGCTTACTTTGGGTTATGCTCGACTTATGATAATTATGCCTAAGAAACAACCTACTATTTGTGAAGTTATGGATAAATTACTTGCTACCTGAAATACTTATGAATAAGTCATAGAAAGTTGATATCATGATGCTATGCATGCTGATAATATGTTACCTGAAATGCTTATCAATAAGTTATAGAAAGTTGATGTCATGATGCTAGGTATGCTAGTAATATGTTAAGTATAATGTCACCATGTCCATGAACGATAACCCAGACATGTGTATATGATTTAAGTACTAGTTATTCCGCTGCATTAAGATGTTACATATGCACATGTATGTTTAGCGTAACGCCGCTTAGGAAAAAAAACGGGCATTACAAATCAAGCATGAAATTCATTAAATATTATTATGTTTAAACATTATTTTGAAAATAGATTTTTAATAAAATATTCTAAAGATTTTGAAAACATTTTCAAAGACATTTATCAATTGATTAGTCCTTATCATCTCACCCATTCTAAATGTCGCAGTACAAACAAGCATGGTCACCTTATGGGTGTTGTGAGATGATTGACTAATTTTTCTCAATTTTAATTTTATAGATTGCTTAACCTTGAGTTAGATTTATGTTTAACAATTAGTAAATTGAGAATAAATTTCTATAATTAGCATCCAAGTCTTGTCGAGGCACAGGAGCCTTCTTTGGTCGTAGCCTTATTGGATCATCAACCCTTTCCTAGACAACGTCTATTAAAGAAATGATACTTTCAATTTATTCTTTTGAAAATTTTGATCTAACTAGTCTAGGATGTGGCGAGGTAGCTTCGGCTAGTTCCACTTAGCTAAGTCGACCAGGTCGGGTACTCCTTACCCTTCCTGACTTCCTAGACCAAGCTTCCTTAACGTACTCATCTCGCCCCACCCTAGTAATATGTTGGGCAAGAATCAACTAATCTTTTTCCTATCTAGCTATTGTAAGCTGAAAAGTAAATATGAATAACATGACAAATATATAAGTAATAAAAGTAAACTGATGTATGAACATGACAGTTATGCATGAATCAATCAAGTCAAATCATTTTAATTAGATTTCTAATACAGTATCAAATTCTTGATTTGATACAGAATGTGTGAACCTGCGAATATGTCAACCCACTTTGACATATTTATTATTATTAAATTGAAGGTTTCAGTTGGGTAGTATTTTATTTAGTTTCATATTTGAAGAAAATTAATTTGAATTTTAGTTTGTGATTTTGTTGAATTAAGGATTAAATTTGTTATTAAAGTTGAATTGCTGATTAATTAATATTAAGAGTTAATTAAGATTTTAAGTTGTTAAGTATTAATTAAGGATTAATTAAGGTTTAAGTTGTTAAGAATCAATTATAGATTATTTAAGGTTTAAGTTGTTAAGAATTAATTTAAGTTTAAGTTGTTGAGAATTAATTCAAGCTTAAGTTGTTGAGAATTTATCTTTAAGTTGTTAAGAATTGATTAAAATTATTAAGAGTTAATTAAGGATTAAGTTGTTATAAATTAATTAAATTTTAAGATGTTAACAATGAATTAAAATTATTAAGAATTAATTAAGGATTGAAGTTGTTAAGAATTAATTTAACTTTAATTTATTAAGAATTTATTAAATTTAAGATGCTAAGAGTTATTTAAAATTTAAGTTGTTAAATTTTAAGAATTAATTAAAATTTTAAGTTGTTAAGAATTAAGAATTAAGTAAAAGTTAAAATTAAGTAAGAATTAATTAAGATTTAATTTGTTATGAATTTAATAAAATTTAAGTTGTAGAATTAAAGATTAATTAGTTAAGAATTAATTATAGATTAATATGTTAAGAATTAATTAAAGTTTAATTAGTTAAGAATTAATTAATGATTTATTAGTTAATAATTAATTAAGGATTAATTTGTTAAGAATTAATTAAAGTTTAAATTATTAAGAATTAATTAAAGTTTAAATTGTTAAGAATTAATTTAGGTTATTAAATTTGTGATTAATTTTGGGTCTAGTTGGAACATTTCCATTAACTCAAAAATATCTGATTCATCTATTATTTCTTTTGTATTTAAGATTTCAAGTTTGTTTAATACTTCTGCTTTATTTAAATTTTTGTAAGTCATATTAAATATAGCTTTAATTTTAATAAATTTATTTTCATCTTCATCTTTAGAGTTAGATTCAGAATTATTAATTAAAATTCTATCATTATCTTCACAATAGGTAGAATAACTTTCAAGATTATTAATTTAGGTTGTAGCATTATTTTCATAAATGTGTTGAACATTATCTTCAAAAATATTAGAATTATCAGTAATATTATTAATTAAGATCTCATCATTATCCTTAGAATTATCATAATTAATAGAAATATTATTAATTAAAATTTCCTCATTATCCTTAGAATTATCAGAATTATGATTATGAGATATGACAAATGGATGTGAAAACAGCTTTCCTTAATGGAAACCTGCTTGAGGATGTATACATGATACAACCTGAAGGTTTCACATCGGTTGATAAAACCAAAATATGCAAGCTTCGACGATCCATATATGGACTGAAGCAAGCATCCAGGAGCTGGAACATCCGTTTTGATGAGACAATCAAAGAGTTTGATTTCTCACAAAATCCTGACGAACCTTGTGTGTACAAGAAGGTTAGTGGGAGTGCAGTCGTATTCCTAGTATTATATGTCGATGACATATTACTTATAGGAAACGATATATCAGTCTTACAGTCGGTTAAAATTTGGTTGTCCAAAACTTTCTCCATGAAAGACCTGGGAGAAGCAACCTATATCCTTGGGATTAGAATCTATAGAGATAAATCAAAACGGTTGCTTGGTCTTTCGCAGTCTACATATATAGACCGAGTGCTAAAAAGGTTTAGCATGTCGGAATCTAAGAAAGGTTACCTTCCCATCGGCATGGGATCAACCTTTCAAAGTCTATGTGTCCGCGCACAGAAGACGAGAGGATTTGCATGAATAAGATTCCTTATGCATCCGCGATAGGATCTATCATGTAAGCTATGTTATGTACTAGGCCCGATGTATCGTATGCTCTGAGCGTCACGAGCAGATACCAGTCTGATCCAGGAATGGATCATTGGGCGGCTGTCAAGACAATCCTTAAGTACTTAAGAAGAACTAAGGATGTGTTTCTAATATATGGAGAAGGAGATATGGTAATACGTGGGTATACAGATGCCAATTTCTAGACAGATAAGGATGACTCTAAATCTCAGTCTGGATACGTATTTACTTTGAATGAAGGCGCAATAAGTTGGAAGAGTTCCAAGCAAGACGCTGTAGCGGATTCTACCACGGAAGCGGAATATATTGCGGCTTCGGAAGCAGCAAAAGAAGCAGTCTGGATCAAGAAGTTTGTCTCGGAACTTGGTGTGGTTCCAACCATTGATGAAGCAATACCGGTTTACTGCGACAACAATGGAGCTATTGCACAAGCAAAGGAACCAAGGTCTCATCAGTGATCCAAACACGTGCTTCGCCGCTATCATCTGATCAGAGAGATTATAAGTAGGAATGATATACAAATTGAGAAAATTCCCACTGAAAGGAATTTAGCGGATCCTTTAACTAAGACCTTGCCTCAAAGCAAGTTTGAGGGTCATGTTAGAGCCTGTGGTATTGGATACCGTAGCGATTGACATTAGGCCAAGTGGGAGTTTGTTCGTAATATGAGAGAAGTGTCCTAAGGCAATCGCCTTATGATTGTAATCATTTACTTTAATAAATGAATATTCACTATTTGAGTATACATGTTCGTGTATTTGATTGAGATCTTAAACTCATTTACTGAATGTCTGCAATACAATTCAAGCATGAGAGAATTTGTGATGAATTCACAACTAGTGATTATCTCTAGATGTGCAATTGTGAAGTATTGAAATTGTCCCTAGTCGATGAATTGATAAATACGGACACTATTAATTCTATTGAGACTAGCATGGGTTATTCTCTAATCAGCTGATTCTCACTGGCTGGTGACATTGGGATGTCCGGAGATAAAGATGAATGCTAGTTAAGGGAACTAGTTCATTGGAGTGACTGGCTGTAAAACTTCATATGGTAGTCTACATATGTAACGACCCGGAAAATTCTCTTAATATTTTATTAAAATATTAAGCATGTTTAGATAATTTTCCGAGGGGTCTAGAAATATTAACACAGAATTTGGCCTAGGAATCCATGATTTTCTCATTTAAATTGAGAAACTAAGTACTAATGGGCCTTATATGGGCTTTCTAGTACCATAATTTTTGGTAAATTTTGGGTAAAAATTTATAGAAATATAAAGGAGATTTAATGAGAAATATTAACATAATTATGGGAGATTTTTAAAAGGATTTTCGGAATTTATAGGAAATAAATAAAAAAAAATAATAATAAAATAGGAAAATTAGTGCATAGAACAAGGGGTTGAACCTTGGACCTCTTGTACAACCATGCATGCTCTAACCAACTCACCTAGCAAGGTATTTCTATGAGGAAATGAAGTGGATGTTGGTTAAAGCTTAGAAGAAGATGAAGGGTCATGGAGAGACTCTTCATTCACCACCTTAATGGGTTATAAAGAGGGGGGTTTTGGGAGTTATTCTCTTCTCTCCATCAATTGCATTTTCTTCCTTCTTCTTTCTCATCCTAGCCGAAATCTACAAGGGAGATTTTCCCTTGGGAAAACTCCACAATAAGGTCCTACCACCAAGATCTAAAGGTTTCCTAAGGTTCCAAGGCTAGGGGTGATCAAGAGACAACAAGTCTTCCTTCTTCTTCCCATCTAAGGTCTAAAAATCAAGAAACCCCAAGGTAAGACTCCCTCACCTGTGGTGTAATAGTTCCTTATGGTTTCCATGATTTTTAGCATGATATATTGGTCGGTTTTGGATTTAATGTTGAAAGGAAAGAAAAATCAAGAACCTTAGGGTCATGGGTTTCGGCCACAAGGTTTTTAAGGTCTATAATTATGCCAAAAATTCTTATAATGTTTTTTAATGTTCTCCCATGATTTTTATGGGTTAAGTATAATTTTTGGGAATTTTTTGAGTACCCTAGTACACCTTAGGGTTTCGGCCAACATGAAAGGGACAAAACCAAGAACCTTAGGCTTGAAGGTTTCGGCCACCATGATTTTAAAGTCTATAATTATGCCAAAAATCTTTATAATGTTATTTAATGTTCCCTTATGATGTTTAGAGGTTAAGTATAATTTTTGGGAATTTTTGGAGTACCCTAGGACACCTTACGGTTTCGGCCAACATGAAAGAGACAAAACCAAGAACCCTAGGCTTGAGGGTTTCGGCCACCATGATTCAAAGGTCTATAATTATGCCAAAAATCTTGATAATGTTGTTTAATGCTCTCTCATGATGTTTAGAGATTAAATATAATTTTTGGGAATTTTTGGGGTACCCTAGGATACCCTAGGGTTTCGGCCAACATCAAGAACCCTTGTGTAGGGTTGGGTCTCAAACTTCAAGTGTATGTTTTATGTTTTATCATGATATAAGGGAGATGGAGGGTGGTTATGTGAATGTTTCACATGGCCTAGAGACCCTATAGGTTTCAGCCAAGTACCCTAAAAGGGTAGAAAGTTAGGACTTATTTCAAGTAAGGGCCCCAATGGCCTTATGGTAAGGTATGGTTGGTGTTTAAGCAATTTATTTGGGGTTTTAATGGAATTTCTCCATGGCCCCATGGCCTTGAAGTTTCGGCCAAGAGTAAGATTAGGGCTAAAGAATTAGGGTAGGCCCTAAGTATAGACTCAAAGGGGTCCTATGGCCTAGTATATGGGTATGAGATGTTGTTTGGGAAGTTATGTGAAGGTTTATGGACCTAGGGTTCCTTGGGGACTTTCGGCCAAGGACCTAACCTAGGGCTAGGGTTGGGTTAAACCTACCAAGATGCTTGGGTGTAGGTTACTAAGATGAATGCTAAGTAAGGTAGAAGAATTCTATGTTAACCAAACCATTAGGTTATATGTCATGAATTATATGATTAGGTCATAAATGTTTAAGACATGTGCCATGATGTATGAATGATAGGTATGTATGCCATGTTTATGAATGATATATATGTATGCCATGTCTTATGAATGATACGTATGTATGTCATGTTTTATGAATAAGATGTATGTATGCCATGTCTTATGAATGAGGTTAAAGTACATGCCTTTAAGGCATAACGATGATGTTAAGTATGATGAATGAATGATGATGAATGACAAGTATGATGAATGAATGATGATGAATGACAAGTATGATGAATGAAAGATGATGCTTATGTCTTTAAGGCATAAATATGCTAAACGGCACGGTCGATGGTTGACGGTACGACGGTCGAGAGGACCGGTAAATGGGCCGGTAGACGGGCCGAGCCGTAACAAGTTATGCTATGTTAAGTATGCCATGAATGTCTCATGAATGATGAAGCATGTTAAGTATTTTACTTTATGAATGAGATTGTACCGGACCAAAGTATGGGTCCAAGGGATGGGCACCTTAAGAACGCCCCGGTTCTGGACTACCGACTATGCTGTCCACGGTTCTGGCACTACCGAAGCTGTGCAACAGGGATGGGCACCTTAAGAACGCCTCGGTTCGGGGACTACCGACTATGCTGTCCTTACCCTAGTAGGTCGAGGCTAGATACCTCGTATTTACTTAGGGATGCACGCTTATGATGTATGTATGTGGTACAAGCCAGGGCCCAATGAATGATATGATGATTATGTTTAAGCATTTAAAAGTATGTTTTAAAGATTAAGCATCCTTATATATATATATGCAATTGCCACATGCATCCATTCATGTTATGCATTATGTTATGAAAAGTATGTTTATGAAAAGTATGTTTAGGAAAAGTATGTTTATGCAAAGTATGTTCATGTTAATATATGATGCCATGATTTAATTGTATTATATGATGTCATGATTTAGTTGTGTTTATGCTAAGTTAGAATGCCATGATTTTATTTATGTTCATGCTAGTTTAGATTGCCATGATTTAATTATATTTATGCTAAGTTGGAATGCCATGATTTTATTTATGTTCATGCTAGTTTAGATTGCCATGATTTATTTATGTTTATGCTAAGTTAGAATGCCATGATTTTATTTATGTTCATGCTAGTTTAGATTGCCATTATTTAATTATGTTTATGCTAAGTTGGAATGTCATGATTTTATTGAGGTTATGTTGATTATGTTTATGTCTATGTCAAGTATTATGTCATGCTATGAATGCTTATGGGTATGGTTATGCCATGCTATGAATGTGATGAAGCTATGGCCATGACATGATGAATGTATGCTATGTGATGATAAGGCTTATGTTCTAAGTAAAGCACTAAGTATGCTAATGTTTCATATGCTCATGATAATTGATGAATGGTTTTAGTGAGTAGGAAAGAGTCTTACTAAGCCTGTGTGCTTATAGTCTTATTTTCTTATACCGCAGATCATGCAAGGGGACAGTAAGGAAGCAGCAGGAGGGCATCAAATAATGTGTGTGATAATGACTTGGCTAAGGAGCAATATGGTTGCTCGTCTTATGATAGAACTCTACCTTTACTATTAAGTGCTTGAACGTGACTCTATGACATGATGCTAAAGTATGACATGATATGATGCTAAGTATGACATGATGCTAAGTATGACATGATATGATGCTAAGTATAAAGTTAATATGCCAAGTCCCACGTTATAATACTAGGAATGGTAGTAAGTGCATGTAGGTGTAAGTTTAAAGGTTTCCGCTGCATTAGGAGGTCTACATGCCCTAAGTATGTTAACGTAACGCCGTTTTATGAAAAGAAAAAAAAACGGGCGTACAACATATAGACATGTCAGTGAAGTTTTTACTGCAACATAAGTGCGATGTTCCTTTGACTTGCGGTGTTCCAGTCATCTTGGTCATGGAGACTTATACTTTAACATCTTAAGCAAGCATCTCCAAGGAGGTGTGGACCCAGGATGGTTGGGTATAAGCCGAAGAGCCCGAAGATGTTTGAACAGCCTACAAAGGATTCACCACTCCTTGCGAGGAGATGTATACCCAAGGTCTATCGTCGGATTGTTACTCGAAGCCTCTGGCTAGAGCATGACATGTTCAGAGTATGAATCTCTTAAAGACATGAGAGTAATTAGAATCCGTTGGACGAGAAAGACATTACTTGGGCTAGGTGTGACGTAGTCAACCTAGTGGGGACTAACACACATAGACCATGTCCTGAACCAAGTGGGTATAAGATGGTGAAGGGAATGAGGCACGACTCATTATAGCTGCTGAAGGGTTTCAGAATTATTTCTGAGATCAACCATTGATCTTTCGATTAATTGGGGGTCATGATGTACTACTAGGTGCCACTCATGATCGTTCTATAATTGGTTGATTATAGACGGCCAACATAAATCGAAAGCCTATTTAGTCACACGCACTACGAGTAATCCGAGGGATTTAAAACGAGTTGAAAATTGAATTTTCTGATCAAGAGAGATAAGTCGAATCTGAATTTATCAGAGACGCATCGGAAGCTTAAAATGGCTAAGTCTATTGAAGGCTTATTGGACGAATTAAATGAGTTTAATTCGTAAGGTGACGGCTTGGATTTGGCCGGCCAAAGAGGGTCCCCACCCTCTTTTGTTTGGCCGGCCACAATAAAAAGGGGAAACCAAATTGTTTGGTTTAAATTATAAAATAAACCGAGCGTGGTTTGTTTTATAAAATTATGGATAAAGAAATTTATATAAAGAAATTTATATAAAGAAATTTATATATAGAGATTTATTTTCATGGAAATTAAAATAAACCTTAGATTGGTTTATTTTATTTTATAAAATCAATAATGGATTGATTTACCATGATAAAGAAATTTATATAAAGAAATTTATATAAAGAGATTTATTTTCATGGGAATTAAAATAAACCTTGGATTGGTTTATTTTATTTTATAAAATCAATAATGGATTGATTTACCATGATAAAGAAATTTATATAAAGAAATTTATATAAAGAAATTTCTTTCCATAATAAAAGGGGAGACATGGTTGTTTTTATTATAAATTAAATTATAATAAAAACTTGGCATAATGGAATAATTCATAGAAAAAATTTATAAGATAAATTTCTTATGAAAATTTATTCTGTTAAGAGGAGACTTGGCGATTAAGAGGCTACTATATGAAGGCACCAAGGCAAGGCTTGGAAATCAATTCAAGAGATCAAGGACTCTTGCCTAGCCTCTCTTCCTCTCCTTCTCTCCCTCTCCCTCTTCTAGGGTCGGCTACCTTCTCCCTCTTCTAGGGCCGGCTGCCCTCACCTCCTTTGCCGTGAGCCACCTCCACCAAGAAGGTGCCAAACAAGAAGAAGAAGCGGGGTGCGACTTCTTCCTTCCTCCCGGAATCTTGATTCCGTTTTTCGTTTGGTGGTTAGTTTTCCATCTCTCTCTCTTGATATTCTTATCGTGCCTTTGGAGAATCTAGTAGTTCTTGTCGGCACGAAACTCGTGGCTTTGCGAAGTCATCCCGAAGAGAACTCGGCGTGGACGCAAATAGAGGCGGAGCTTCCAAGGGACGCTACGGTTGGATCTCGTCCCTTTCTACGAGTTACGCGAGGTATTAAGTAAATTAGTTTACTTTCTGCAAAATTTTAAATCTATGATCATGTCTCCACAACATAAGGTTGCATGCTAGATACGTGGTTAAAATAATTTGAGAAATTATTTATGCTAAACCTTCCACTGCACGTAATTAAATTTTAAAATTACGAACCCGTATCCATGTCAGCATGCACCCGGTCCCAATAGTGGTATCAAAGCCGATTAGTGTTCGACATAATCATATAATTGTTTTGCGGAAAACTTTGTCATGATCTCAATTTTTGAAAATTTTCCAATTATGGAAACTTTCCAATTATGATAAATTTTAGATTTAGGAATTTCAATGTTTGGAAATCCTCATGAAATTTGGCAAACTTTTGAAATATCCTAGTTTCTGAAATTTTATGATAATTGTGAAAACTTCCCATTTTTGGAAACTTTCCAATTTTGGAAATTTCCTATTTTGGAAATTTTCCAATTTTGAAAATATGTAAGTTTTCTTTGTACCAGAAACTTACAATCATTCTGAAAACCTATTATGAAATCTCGCAATTTTGGGCACTTTTCTTTAAAGAAAGTCTAGACAAATTTATGGATCATTCATTGACAATTAAATTCGAATTGGTTTTAAATTATTAACAAAATTCTTTATATTTGATTGAGCCTCGGGAAGCCGTCCAATTTAAAGTTAGTTGTTGTAATTTAATTTCCTAATTTTGAATAAAATTGTCATGTTTAATTTGTTACGCCTCGGGGAGTGGACCAAATTAGATTTACAACAAATTCCTTTTTTTTGGGGTATCTGAGCCTCGGGAAGCCACCCAAAGAAAATATTTTGTTGTAATTAATAAATCCATAAATAAAATATGTAATCAAATCTTGAAAATTTTGAGGTGATTCTCAAATGATAATTTCCTTATTTGATTTAAGAGGTGATACTCTTACATATTGTTGTCTCCAAAATTAATTAGGAAAATGGTTTCCTATAGAGTTTTCTTAGATATGATTTTCATGAAAATAATATGTGGTTGAATTAAGGGAATCTGTCTCTTAATTTAATAAGATTTGATTTAGAGAAATCAAAGTCTTAAACATATTATTTCTGAAATTGATTATGACAATTTAGGAAATTGTTTCCCAAAACAATTCCTTAAATAAAGTATGAAATTAGAATTAAGAAATCCAGTTCCTAATTCAATTAATGAGACTTGATAAATTAAGTCACATACATACTTTATTAAGGAAATCGTTAGTACATGACATAATTATATGTCATAAATGTGCTTAGAAAAGAAAGGATGAGACCCAAAACCCCTTACAAAATATTAAGGCCAACACCTTTCATTAATATGGTTAGAACCGGAGTTTTGTTTCTCGTTTGGGTTGATGGACACATCCATGCCCGGCTTGAACCTCAACATGTTCAAACCATGGAATTAGTTTATGATTAATATAGTTGGAGTCAGAGGTCAATCCTTAGTTTTGGTTGTTGGACACATCCAAGCCTGACTAAACGGTTGAATGAGCTCCAACCATATTAAAACTATTTCTTGATTAATGGGTCAGCCTTAAGCTTGGAGCATCGATTTGTTGTGCCACAGCCAAGGTCGATGTAAAGAGAGGTGCAGTTGGGTGCTATGTATAATGTTGCATACTTGTTAATGAGTTAACAACCCAATGATTTATGCAAACATTCAATTAGTTGATAGCATAAAGTGATAGTTACATATATGTGATATGTAATCGGTATAATTACCTACCTTCATAGCTAAGAATAACTTGATGGCCACAGCCATGGTTGTTCTTATCTATGGTTGGATATCAACCTATTTGGAGATGTTCCTACGATCTCCCGAATTGATAAAAAGGGTTATTCAATTCGAAAAATAAATAGGATTTAATTAATGTATGTTGATGCATTCTTTATCATTCTTCTCACGTAAGCTCAATTTGTATTTCTAGGATAATCACTCGATCATGTCTTCTCTGAATTTGCGTTCCATTTTGGACACCAATAAGATAACTAAGACCAAAAAGACTGAAAAGGCACCAAAAGACACTTGCCATCACTGTGGCAAGGAGGGACACTGGCGAAGAAACTGCAAGGTTTATCTTGAGTCCTTGAAGAAGAAGGCATCCGATGCCCCATCCTCTTCAGGCATCTTCGTTATTGAATGTCACTCTATTTCCTCGTACACCTGGGTACTTGATACTGGGTGTAGCTCACATATATGTAATGACATACAGGGGCTAAGGAATAGAAGAAGACTCGTCAAGGGAGAAGTGAATTTGCGAGTTGGAAATAGAGCAAAGATTGCTGCTATTGCCATCTGAACATTTGCTAAAGCTCCCTACTGGACTTGTCTTAGAATTGGATAATTGTTATTTTGTTCCTTCGTTAATAAAGAACATTGTATCTATTTCATGCTTAAATGAAAAGGGTTACCATTTAACTTTTAGTAACAATTGTTGTTACATAACTTTAAATGGTGTTCTTTATGGGACTGGAACTTTATGCAATGGTATCTACACGTTAGATTTATCCGGTGACGTTTTCAATATCGAAGTTAGCAACAAACGTGCTCGAATAGATAATCAAATAGACTTCTATACGTGGCATTGTCGTCTTGGCCATATAAGTAAAAAACGCATGACCAAATTACACCGATGTGGAATTCTGGAATCATTTGAACCCGGTTCATTTGATACATGCGAATCATGCTTAAAAGGCAAGGTGACCAAATTACCCTTTTCCGGAAAAGATAATCCAGTGGGAGAATTACTTGGTCTAATACATACTGATGTATGTGGACCAATGTCAACTCTTGCACAAGGAGGCTATAGCTACTTTATTACCTTTATCGATGATCACTCACGATTCGGGTATGTGTTCTTGATGAAACACAAATCTGAAGCTTTTGAGAAATTCAAAGAGTTCAGAAATGAAGTAGAGAAACAGCTTGGCAAAAGTATTAAGATACTTCGATCCGATCGGGGTGGTGAATACTTAAGTCAAGAGTTTCAAGATTATCTTAGGGACAATGGGATATTGTCTCAATGGACTCCGCCATATACACCACAGTATAATGGTGTATCTGAGAGGCGTAACCGAACCTTGATGGACATGGTTAGATCTATGATGAACCATACAATTCTTCCAAAATCCTTTTGAGGTTATGCACTTAAGACAGCTGTTTACTTGCTAAACAGAGTCCCGACCAAGGAAGTCTCTACTACTCCATATGAGATGTGGAATAGTAAGAAACCTCATTTAACTCACCTTAAAATATGGGGTTGTCCTACTTATGTGAAGCGGACTGTATCAGACAAATTGGATGCTAAGTCTGATAAATGTCTATTTATTGGATACCCTAAGGAAACGAAGGGTTACCAATTCTATCATCCCTTGGAACAAAATGTGTTTGTTTCAAGGCATGCTGTGTTTCTGGAAAAAGAATTTCTTTTACAAGAAAACAGTGGGAGTGGCATTGAACTTGATGAAGTTTAAGAAACTCCAATAGACATTACAGAAACACCTAGTCTAGACCCATAACCAACAACTCATAATGATGAGCTATCAGTTGAACCTAAAACAACACCACCTCTTCGTAGGTCTGATAGGACACGCAATATTCCAGAGAGATACGGATTTCTCATAAGTGAATCGAACGACGTGTTACTTATAAGCGATGACGAACCTATCAGTTATGAAGATGTTCTGAAAAGTTCAGAAAGGGACAAGTGGCTTGAAGCCATGAAGTCGGAAATGGATTCCATGTACGAAAATCAAGTATGGGACTTGGTTAACCCACCTGAAGGGATTAAGCCCATAGGGTGTAAGTGGGTTTTCAAGAAGAAAACCGACATGGAAGGTAATGTTGTTACCTTTAAGGCTAGATTAGTGGCAAAAGGATATCGTCAGAAACAAGGAATTGATTATGACGAAACCTATTCGCTAGTAGCTATGCTTAAATCTATTCGGATGCTCCTGGCCATAGCAGCTCATTATGATTATGAGATATGGCAAATGGATGTGAAAACAACTTTCCTTAATGGAAACCTGCTTGAGGATGTATACATGATACAACCTGAAGGTTTCACATCGGTTGATAAAACCCAAATATGCAAGCTTCGACGATCCATATATGGACTGAAGCAAGCATCCAGGAGCTGGAACATCCGTTTTGATGAGACAATCAAAGAGTTTGATTTCTCACAAAATCCTGACGAAACTTGTGTGTACAAGAAGGTTAGTGGGAGTGCAGTCATATTCCTAGTATTATATGTCGATGACATATTACTTATAGGAAACGATATATCAGTCTTACAGTCGGTTAAAATTTGGTTGTCCAAAACTTTCTCCATGAAAGACCTGGGAGAAGCAACCTATATCCTTGGGATTAGAATCTATAGAGATAGATCAAAACGGTTGCTTGGTCTTTCGCAGTCTACATATATAGACCGAGTGTTAAAAAGGTTTAGCATGTCGGAATCCAAGAAAGGTTACCTTCCCATCAAGCATGGGATCAACCTTTCAAAGTCTATGTGTCCGCGCACAGAAGACGAGAGGATTTGCATGAATAAGATTCCTTATGCATCCGCGATAGGATCTATCATGTATGCTATGTTATGTACTAGACCCGATGTATCGTATGCTCTGAGCGTCACGAGCAGATACCAGTCTAATCCAGGAATGGATCATTGGGCGGCTGTCAAGACAATCCTTAAGTACTTAAGATGAACTAAGGATGTAAAGCCCGCTTTTTTTTTTCTTTCATAAAGCGGCGTTACACTAACATACTTAGGGCATGTAACATCATACTGCAGCGGAATAACTTTAACTTTACACTTACATGCCCCCTACTACCATTCTTAACATAATGACATGGAAACTTGGCACATTGACTTTATACTTAAACATCTTCTCATATCATGCTTAACATCATAACATAAAGTTTCATGAGTCATTATTCGATCATAGAGATATCAAAAGTAAAGTTCTAGCATAAACGGTAAACATTTGGTTTCCTGGGCCAAGTCACTATCACACACATACGTTCTTGCCCTCCTGCTGCTTCCTCATTGTCCCCTTGCATGATCTGCGGTATAAGGAAAAAGACTATAAGCACACAGGCTTAGTAAGACTCTTTCCTACTCACTAAAACCATTCGTCATTCATTCATAATCATATGAAACATAATCATCATTTAGTCTTAAACATGAAGCATAAACATAAACCTACTTAAACTTTACATGGCATGATACATGGCATAACCATAAACATAACTAAACATTCCTATCATGGCATAAAGCATAAACATAAGCATAAACATAATTAAACATTTTTATCATGGCATAAAGCATAAACATAAACATAGACATAATTAACATTCTTATCATGGCCTAAAGCATAAACATAAGTATAGACATAATTAACATTCTTATCATGGCATGAAGCATGGTATAAACATAATCATCATTAGACATTCTTAACATGGCATGGAACATGGTATAAACATAAACATCATTAGACATTCTTAACATGACATGGAACATGGTATAAACATAAACATAAGGTATAGACCAACCTATCTAGCATATCATGGGCATATTTTCCATTATAGCTTATGGGCATCTTCTTAACATAATCATGGCATAAATCATTTACTATCATACCCATTTCTTAACATGAATCATAAGCATAAGACATCATCATCATAGCATAATGCATAACATGAATGAATGCGTGGGTGGAATGCATATGTATATATATATATATATATATATATGCCTAACTTTTTTAAAAACATACTTTTAAATACTTAAACATAATCATCACATTGTTGGGGTCCCCGGCTTGTACCACATACATACATCATGGCGCGCATCCCTAAGTAAATACAAGGTAGCTAGCCTCGACCTACTAGGGTAAGGACAGCATAGTCGGTAGTCCTCGAACCGGGGCGTTCTTAAGGTGCCCATCCCTGTTGCACAGCTTCGGTAGTGCCAGAACCGTGGACTGCTTCGGTAGTCCAGAACCGGGGCGTTCTTAAGGTGCCCATCCCTTGGACCCATACTTCGGTCCGGTACAAGCCCCATTCATAAAGTAAAATACTTTACATGCTTCATCATTCATAAGACATTCATGGCATATTCAAACATGGCATAACTTGTTACATGAAGCATGACTTAAAACATGCTTGTCCATCATGATGCCCGGAAGGTATGAGCATTATCTTTCTTCATAAACATGGCATGCATCATTATTCATAACATGGCATGCATCATTATTCATAACATGGCATGCATCATTATTTATTAACATGGCATACATCTTCATATATAAAACATGGCATGCATCATTCTTATCATAAACATAACATGGTTCTTAACATAACCTGAGCATATAACATAGTAGGGTTCTTAACATAACATAAGCATATAACATAACATGGTTCTTAACATAACATAAGCATATATAGGTAGGACCTTCATAAACATGTTACCTACTATCCAAGTGCATGACATGGAACATAAGACATTCATAAATAACCCTATTAAGCATGACATCCAATCATAAGCATACAAACATAAACATGGTGCTTAAAGTTAGGGTTATAGGTAACTTAAATTTCTACCACATGCTTGAACCTACATATATACTTCCTAATAAGCATAAACCATCATTCTTTGAACTTTAACTCCACCAAACCCTATTTACATGGCCTTGGCCGAAACCTACATGGAAGGTTCCCATCATTTCCATAAGCATATAAGATAGCATAAGGTAAAGGAACATACATACATTACCTATATGACCATAGGAAGCCCTTAGGCCTCATGATTAGGGTTAACCCTAACCCTTAACCCTCCTTCCTAGGGCTGGCCGAATCTTGTTAGGGCATGGGTGCATGGAAAAATTCCATTAAAATCCCCAATCAACCATTAACATCAACCATACCATACTATAAGAGCCATTAGAGCCCTTACTTGGGGAAAGGCCTAACTTTTGCCCTACCATCAAACCTTGGCCGAAACTTGTGGGTCACAAAGCCTTGTAAAAGGTCTCATAAGTCACCCTCAATCTCCCTTATATCATGATAATACACAACACATATGCTTGGGGGTTTGGATTTAACCCTACCCATGAGTCCATGGGTTGGCCGAAAACCCTAGGGGACCCTAGGGTACCCCAAAAATTGCTAAAAATTATATTTAAATCTCTAAACATCATGAGAGCATATTAGAAAACATAACTAGGATTTATAGCATCATTATGGACCTAAAAGTCCTAGGGACGAAACCCCCCTTAGGCTAGGATTCTTGGTTTCTTTCTTTTCCAACTTAAAATCTCAAACCAACCTTTATAATATGCTAAAAATCATAGAAAATCATAAAGAACTAATATACCACAAGTGAGGGAGTCTTACTTGAGGTTTCTTAATTTTTAGACCTTAAAAGAGAAAGAACTTGTAGAGCTCTTGACCCTTGATCCCTCCTTGCCCTTTAGCCTTGGAAGGAACCTAGATCTTGGAGATGTGGAGTTTTTCCAAGGGAAAACCCCTTCTTGGTGTTTGGCTAGAATGAAGAAGGAGGAGGGGAGAAGGTGACTTGATAGAAGAAGAGAAGTAACCCCCCAAACCCTCTCTTTATAGCCCCTTTAAGGAGGCAAATGAAGAGTCTCTTCATGACCCCTCATCTTCCCTTAAGCCTTAGCCAAACTCTATTTCATTTCCCAATAGAAATCCCTTGCTAGGTGAGTTGGTTAAAGCATGCATGGTTGTCCAAGAGGTCCAATGTTTAATCCTTGGCTCATGCACCTTTATTTTTATTTCATTTATCTTATTATTTTATTGTTCCTAAATTCTGAAAATCCCCCTAAAATCACCCATAATTATGCTAATATTCCTAAATAAAATCCTTTTATATTTATATTAATTTTACCTAATTAATACCCATTTTTGGGCCCATTTAAAGCTCATTAGTACCTAATTTCTCGATTTAAATAGGAACATTAGGCTAAGACTTACCCATAATCGTGCTAATATGCCTAATTAAATCATATTTATATTTATACTAATTTTTACCTAAAATCTACCTATAATCGTGGTACTAGAAAGCCCATATCAGGCCCATTAGTACTTAGTTTTTCTCAATTTAAATGAGAAAACATGGATTTTCTAGGCCAAAGTTCGTATTAATACCTCTAGGTCCTTCGGAAAATTATCTAGACATGCTCAATATTTTCAGAAAATATTAAGAGAATTTTCTGGGTCGTTACAAAGGATGTGTTCCTAATATATGGAGAAGGAGATATGGTAATACGTGGGTATACAGATGCCAGTTTCCAGACAGATAAGGATGACTCCAAATCTCAGTCTGGATACGTATTTACTTTGAATGGAGGTGCAATAAGTTGGAAGAGTTCCAAGCAAGACACTGTAGCGGATTCTACCACGGAAGCGGAATATATTGCGGCTTCAGAAGCAGCAAAAGAAGCAGTCTGGATCAAGAAGTTTGTCTCGGAACTTGGTGTGGTTCCAACCATTGATGAAGCAATACCGGTTTACTGCGACTACAATGGAGCTATTGCACAAGCAAAGGAACCAAGGTCTCATCAGCGATCCAAACACGTGTTTCGCCGCTATCATCTGATCAGAGAGATTATAAGTAGGAATGATATACAAATTGAGAAAATTCCCACTGAAAGGAATTTAGCGGATCCTTTAACTAAGGCCTTACCTCAAAGCAAGTTTGAGGGTCATGTTAGAGCCTGTGGTATTGGATACCGTAGCGATTGGCATTAGGCCAAGTGGGAGTTTGTTAGTAATATGAGAGAAGTGTCCTAAGGCAATCGCCTTATGATTGTAATCATTTACTTTAATAAATGAATATTCACTATTTGAGTATACATGTTCGTGTATTTGATTGAGATCTTAAACTCATTTACTGAATGTCCGCAATATAATTCACAGCATGAGAGAATTTGTGATGAATTCACAACTAGTGATTATCTCTACATGTGCAATTGTGAAGTATTGAAATTGTCCCTAGTCGATGAATTGATAAATATGGACACTATAAATTCTGTTGAGACTAGCATGGGTTATTCTCTAATCAGCTGATTCTCACTGGCTGGTGACATTGGGATGTACGGAGATAAACATGAATGCTAGTTAAGGGAACTAGTTCATTGGAGTGACTGGCTATAAAACTTCATATGGTAGTCTACATATAGACATGTCAGTGAAGTTCTTACTGCAGCATAAGTGCGATGTTCCTTTGACTTGCGGTGTTCCAATCATCTTGGTCATGGAGACTTATACTTTAACATCTTAAGCAAGCATCTCCAAGGAGGTGTGGACCCAGGATGGTTGGGTATAAGCCGAAGTGCCCTAAGATGTTTGAACAGCCTACAAAGGATTCACCACTCCTTGCGAGGAGATGTATACCCAAGGCCTATCGTCGGATTGTTACTCGAAGCCTCTGGCCAGAGCATGACATGTTCAGAGTATGAATCTCTTAAAGACATGAGAGTAATTAGAATCCGTTGGACGAGAAAAACATTACTTGGGCTAGGTGTGACGTAGTCAGCCTAGTGGGGACTGACACACATAGACCATGACCTGAACCAAGTGGGTATAAGATGGTGAAGGGAATGAGGCACGACTCATTATAGCTGCTGAAGCGTTTCAGAATTATTTCTGAGGTCAACTGTTGATCTTTCGATTAATTGGGGGTCATGATGTACTACTAGGTGCCACTTATGATCGTTCTATAATTGGTTGATTATAGACGGCCAACATAAATCGAAAGCCTATTTAGTCACACGCACTACGAGTAATCCGAGGGATTTAAAACGAGTTGAAAATTAGATTTTCCGATCAAGAGAGATAAGTCGAATCTGAATTTATCAGAGACGCATCGGAAGCTTAAAATGGCTAAGTCTTTTGAAGGCTTATTGGACGAATTAAATGAGTTTAATTCGTAAGGTGACGGCTTGGATTTGGCTGGCCAAAGAGGGTTGGTTTGGCCGGCCACAATAAAAAGGGGAAACCAAATTGTTTGGTTCAAATTATAAAATAAACCGAGCGCGGTTTGTTTTATAAAATTATGGATAAAGAAATTTATATAAAGAAATTTATATATAGAGATTTATTTTCATGGAAATTAAAATAAACCTTGGATTGGTTTATTTTATTTTATAAAATTAATAATGGATTAATTTACCATGATAAAGAAATTTATATAAAGAAATTTATATAAAGAGATTTATTTTCATGGGAATTAAAATAAACCTTGGATTGGTTTATTTTATTTTATAAAATCAATAATGGATTGATTTACCATGATAAAGAAATTTATATAAAGAAATTTATATAAAGAAATTTCTTTCCATAATAAAAGGGGAGACATGGTTGTTTTTATTATAAATTAAGTTATAATAAAAACTTGGCTTAACGGAATAATTCATAGAAAAAATTTATAAGATAAATTTCTTATGAAAATTTATTCCGTTAAGAGGAGACTTGGCGATTAAGAGGCTACTATATAAAGGCACCAAGGCAAGGCTTGGAAATCAATTCAAGAGATCAAGGACTCTTGCCTAGCCTCTCTTCCTCTCCTTCTCTCCCTCTCCCTCTTCTAGGGCCGGCTACCTTCTCCCTCTTCTAGGGCCGGCTGCCCTCACCTCCTTTGCCGTGAGCCACCTCCACCAAGAAGGTGCCAAAGAAGAAGAATAAGCGGGGCACGACTCCTTCCTTCCTCCCGGAATCTTGATTTCGTTTTTCATTTGGTGGTTAGTTTTCCATCTCTCTCTCTTGATATTCTTGTCGTGCCTTTGGAGAATCTAGTAGTTCTTGTCAGCACGAAACTCGTGGCTTTCCGAAGTCATCTCGAAGAGAACTCGGCGTGGACGCAAATAGAGGCGGAGCTTCCAAGGGATGCTACGGTTGGATCTCGTCCCTTTCTACGAGTTACGCGAGGTATTAAGTAAATTAATTTACTTTCTGCAAAATTTTAAATCTATGATCATGTCTCCACAACATAAGGTTGCATGCTAGATACGTGGTTAAAATAATTTGAGAAATTATTTATGCAAAACCTTCCGCTGCACGTAATTAAATTTTAAAATTACGAACCCGTATCCATGTCATCATGCACCCGGTCCCAACACAAGGGAGCCAGTGAATGTCAGCATGCAAAATGGTGTCAGGAATATGATTGATGACCCATCATCATCCATACAGGGAGCCAGTGATCATTAGTGTACAACCATGTAGGGATGGTGCATGATACTTATGCACTTGGCACCAACTAGATCAATATCCATGCAACTAAAGGATTATACACCAGGTACAACCATAAAACTCAAATTAGACCAACCTCCATTCAACAATATGATACACGCAAGTTCAACAAATACCATGATATAACAGTTATGTAACCAGGTATGTAGGTAAAGAAACAACTAGGTATCCACGATATACTATGTATAACCTAATGATCACTCCTATATACACGCTATACGCGTGTGTATTCTACAAAGTAGGAATATCAATGTTAAGACTGTATAGACATTAAATAGATTATTTCAAAGAGTAAGCACACAAGGATAATGCAGTGCAATAAAATAGAACAGAGTCAAGGTAAATCAACCAACAACATATAATGACAGGCATGCATTAAGGTCAATAATCTATAGAAACATATAAGAAGTACCTGCCTTAAATATAGTAGTGTCAAAATAGATCCCACATCTAGAGTCTCATATCAAAATTAGCGTCTTGTACCAAAATATATTATTTAGCTAACTATAATATTCAACAAGTAGCTAAAATAAAGCACAAAACCAACTAAGATGAACCCCAAATCGCTTTGATCATGAATTATTTTCAATTAATGATTATGTCTAATTAATCCCAATTCTTTAATAAACATAGGATTAGCTATAGAATCAACCTAATCAATTCAACCTCCTAATCAACCCAAATCTGTATCAAACTCATCCCAAGATTTTTTGAACTAATTAACCATCCCAAGATTAGATTATGTTTAACCCCAAATTCTTTATTAATCAATCAAATACATTAATCTCATGATTAATCAGATTAATCAACTAATTAATCAATTCACTCAATTAACATATTGTTTTAATTCTCCATTTGTATCTCACGCATGAGCACCACAAGATCAAAAGAACTATCAATAACCTTAACCCAAACAAAACTTCTATAATGATCTATGTTGGTGCAAGTGCATCAGTTATGCAGAGTCAACCTTGAGTGTTTTGATGTTTGACAATATAAAGTGTAGTTAAAGTGATCAAGGGTTAAACCAAACAGGACCTTATGTTTGGTAGGGTAAACCCAGATTTGATCAGTTTGACATTGGGTTAAGCCAAACAGGATCTGATGTTTGGTAGAATGAATAGAACCCAAGGTTGGTTAGTTTGACCAAGGGATTAAACTGAACGAGACTTGAGGTTTGGTATATTTACCTGAAAGTTCGAGGAAGTCTAGTCAGGATTAAGATGACTAGAAAAGAAGTGGAAGAAATACTAGTGAGTGAAGCTAGGTTGATAGAAACCCTGGTGAGTGAAGCTGGGTCCTAGCAAGGGAAGCTAGGTGGAAGAAATCCTAGTGAGTGAAGCTAGGTGGACTAAATCCTAGAGAGTGAAGTTGGGTCCTAGTGAGTGATGCTAGGTCGACTAAGTCCTGGTGGGCGAAACTAGGCACGAAGTCTTGGCCCAAGGAATGAGCACTAAGTCTTGGTCGGGGATCGGGCAACAGAGTCTTAGCCGAGCGAGGATTACGGACAGAAGTAGAGATGGGTCTGTTGGATCGAGAGAAACTATAGAGGGTGGGGGGTGAATATCATTAAAACTTTTTCTTCGGATTAATCAAAGAGTAAATGTAGCAGAAACAAATCTATCACACAGAAACACAAGTATTTTACTTGGTTCAGAGTCGTGGTCGGCTCCTACTCCAAGGCCCACGGTCCTTGACCGTTTACTTTGGACAATACTATAATCGCGTAAAAATAGTTTACAATTTTAGTACAAAAATATTGCAGTAAATGAAACTAATTACACTTTTCGTTACCGACGTCCGATGTGGATCGTATTTCGGAGCAGAGGGGCGTCGTCGGCATTGGAATCTCGAAATCGGAGTTTGCCGGGGCGTAACGCTTGAACGAAAAGCTTTGGAGCGTGTGAAAACTGTTGTACTGAAGCCTTGGGGTTGAGCCCCTTTTATAGTGCTCCTGGGGGCGCCTGACACATGCCTTCATCTGCGAAAAACTCAATCCGCAGCTCGGTCAGCGCTTATCCCCTTCGACTCAGCCTTTGGAGTTGACTGGGGCGCCCAAGACCTCCTGGGTGCCTAGCTTGACTTGGTCTGCTGGCTTTGTGGCTAATTTGCTTCGATTACCTCTTTGGCTTTGACCTTGGGCGCCCGGGACCTCCAGGGTGCCTAGCCCAGTGTGATTTCGAAGCGTTCTTGCTTCTTTGCTGTTTTGGCTTTGACCATGGCCGCCCGGGACCTCCCGGGCGCCTAACCCAGTTTCCTACCCCCTTCCTTTGGGGCGTTCTGAGCTGCAGAAACTCACTCCTTCGGTCCCTGCATCCAAGGTTCATTCCAAACCAAACAAAGAAAGAAAGTTAGTCAATATTTATAGCCGTAGCTGTCTTGGTTCTGACTTCAGATCTCCCAAATGGAATGCTAGGTCAAACCGATGCCTACTGTTCCCACGACGGGGAACGCGTCCTCACCTACTCCTCTCAAGAGAGTTTACCTTTTGCCAACCGGCTCCTCCGGTTGGACTTTTGCCCAATCCACCTAACCAGGTATTCGTGCCCAACTTCCGGTCAGGTCTTCGGTGCCTAGCCCCTTGCCAGGACTTCGTGCCCAGCCCTCGACCAGGACTTCTTTGCCCGACTTCCGGTCAGGTCTTCTTGCCCAGTCCTTGACCAGGACTTCTTTGCCCAACCCTTTGCCAGGACATCTTGCCCAGTCCTTGACCAGGACTTCTTTGCCTAGTGTACCTAGGTCTTCTTCCTGCACACTTAGTAAGCACATTAGAACACAATAACATCTTAACTTTTGAACCCTTTGCCATTATCAAACCCAGGTTCAACTTAGGTGTTGCATACACCAACAATCTCCTCCTTTTTGATTTATGGCAACCCGATTCAAAAAGTTATGTTAAACAACAGAACGATAGGTAAAGTATCAGTTTTAATTTCCTCCCCCAGGAAGAAATCTCCCCTGAGTGTTTCAAAAATTCATGGGGTTTTTGAAAAAGTTTCTGAGTCTAAAATTGAAACGTTTTTTCAGGTTTTCAATACATAGAAAAGTTTCAAGAAAAAGTTAGAGAACATTTTCCAAAAAATATTTTGATTTGGGCACTTGGAAAATTTTTAGGAGAATTTTGAAATTTACACTTTGATAATTTTCCACCAAAGATTCAGAGTAAATAATTTTTCGAAAGCAATTTTTGAGTTAAGTACTTCAAATAATTTCGAGAGCAATTACTTAACATAATTTCCAAAACACTTACTTTAGAAAATTTTCTAAACTGATTTTAAAGTTTTAACACTTAGACAATTTTCAGGCAGTGTTAATACTAAACTAAGTTAAGTACTTCAAATAATTTTGAGAGCAATTACTTAACATAATTTCCAAAACACTTACTTTAGAAAATTTTCTAAACTGATTTTGAAGTTTTAACACATAGACAATTTTTAGGCAGTGTTAATGCTTAGAAATTTTCCAACAGTTTTAATATTTAAAAAAATTTCAAGCAGAGTTATAACACTTAGAAAATTTTTCAGCAGTTTTAAATTACTTTACTTTTTGAAAAAGGAGATAAAAGTTTTGAAAACAAAATTTAATTTGACAAAAAATTAAATTTTAAAACCTTCTTTTCTCTCCTTTCCAATCTCTCCCCCTTTGCCATATATCAACAAATATAGAAAAATATAGCAAAAAAACTGAGTAAGAGTAAGGTGTTGTACTGAACCAATTCTAAATATAAACTGGACCAAATTAATTCAAATTTTCTCTTTCGGGTCCTGTTTAACCCAATTAGCTACTTACTAACTGTTATAGCTTTCGCTAGGGTTAGTCAAGTTAAGTGATCTGATCAAGTTAGATTTTCTAAACTTGACACTTAACCTGATTACTATTAATTGGTATTTATTGCCCCAATTACTGCAGATGCACTGACTGAAAGTATCTTGAATCAAGGCATAGACCTAAGCATCTCAACCCACTCTAGGTTATCAATCAAAAGTACCCTAAGGTGCTTGTGAGATGCTAGCTTCTAGATCAATAGGTGCATGCAGTTCTAGGGTTACGGCCTAGGCTAAGTCCATTTGTGAAAAAGCTCTAGTTTTGAAGGGGATAAGTTTTGAAAAAAACTAAGTCTGAAAAATCAATTTAAATAAATACAGAAAATGATTTTATAGAAAATAAAATAGTTTTTTAAAAAAATATAATTAGAGCAGTCATATTCTAGTAAGCATAACCCTAACTGCCTTCTTAGTGAGCTGAACTCAGACACAGGAAAGGGTTTGGTGAAGATATCAGCTAAGTTAGATTTTGAGTCTACATGCTTAAGGACTATCTCACCCCTGGCTACATGATCTCTTACGAAGTGGTGTTTGACTTCTATGTGATTAGTTTTAGAGTATTGGATTGGGTTCTTAGTTAGATTAAAAGAACTTATATTATCAATGTAGACTTGGGTTTGGGTGTAGTCAAGCTGGAAGTCTTTAAGAGTGTGCATCATCCATAAGAGTTGTGCTACACACTCTCCTAAAGCAACATACTCAGCTTCAGTTGTGGATAGAGCTACACAGTATTGCTTTCTGTTGCACCAACTCACTAGACTGTTTCCTAAAAGTTGGCAGCTTCCACTTGTACTCTTTTTATCTAGTTTGCAACCAGCATAGTCAGAATCCGAGTATCCTGATAGGTCAAAAGTTGAGGTCCTAGGATACCAAATCCCTACATTTAGGGTGCCCTTGATGTATCTAAGTATTCTTTTTAGGGCTGCTAAGTGTGTTTCCTTAGCACAGGTTTGGTATCTAGCGCACATTCCTACAGCGAAAAGGATATCAGGTCTGCTGGCTGTAAGGTAAAATAGACTACCAATCATACTACGATATAGTTTAAGGTCTACAGGTTTACCATCAGGGTCACTATCTATTTTTACATTTGTGGCCATAGGGGTACTTATGCTTTTGGAGTTATCCATTTTAAATTTCTTTATTAACTCCTTAGCATATTTGGATTGATGGACATAATTTCCACCCCTAGTTTGCTTAATTTGTAATCCTAAAAAGAAGTTGAGCTCACCAACTAAGCTCATTTCGAATTCATTTTCCATTATTTTTACAAATTCTTTTAAGAAATTTGAGTTGGTGGATCCAAACAATATATCGTCAACATAGATTTGGGCAATAAAGATGTCTTTTTCTAAGGTCTTAATAAACAGAGTTGAGTCAATTTGTCCTTGTTTAAATTCCTTAGAAATGAGGTAGGTTGATAGGCGTTCATACCATGCCCTAGGTACTTGTTTTAGTTCATACAGTGCCTTATTGAGCTTGTAAACATGGTCAGGTTTTTCTAAGTCCTCAAAACTGGGGGGTTGTCCTACATAGACTTCTTCTCTAATAAACCCATTCAGAAAAGCTGACTTCACATCCATTTGGTAGTGTTTAAATCCTTTATGGGCTGCAAAGGCTAGCAACATTCTAATGGACTCAAGTCTGGCTACTAGGGCATAGGTTTCGTCATAGTCTAACCCTTCGACTTGACTGAACCCTTTAACTACTAAGCGAGCTTTATTTCTAACTATTTCCCCTTGGTCATTTAGCTTATTCCTAAACCCCCACTTAGTGTCAATAATGGATTTGCAATCAGGTTTAGGTACTAGTTCCCAGACTTGGTTCTTTTCAAATTGGGCTATCTCCTCTTGCATTGCTATGATCCAATCAGGATCAGGTAGAGCTTCCTCTATAGTCTTAGGTTCAATTTTTGAAATCAGTGCAATCTGACTCCTAAGGTTGGATCACCCATAATTTGATCAGTTGGGTGACTGAGTTTGGGTTTCTTGGTTCTTTTAGAACTTGGTTCAGCCTCAGGTCTGGCTGGACGGTTCGGTTCAGTATTTGGTTCAACTACTTGGGTTGGTTCAACTATTGGTTCAATTGACTCAGTAGTTGGTTCAATAGTTAGTTCATTTAGAGGTTCAACTAGTGGTTCAATAATTTGTTCATTATCTTCATGATCAATATTTGCTGGATTTAAATCTAGATTATCAAATTTTGAATTAGTTTCCTCATCAAAATTAGATTTGTTGTTTCTTCAATTTTGTTAGTTTGTTTATTGTAAACCCTATAGGTCCTACTTGTTGTTGAATATCCTAAGAAGACCCCTGGGGTTGACTTAGACTGGAATTTACCTAGAAAATCCTTGGTATTTAGGATATGGACTTTGCACCCAAAGACCCTTAGGTAATGTGGGGTTGGAAGTCTATGGTAGTATAATTCATAGGGAGTTTTATTATGTCGTTTGTTAATTAGGACCCTATTTTGGATATAGCAAGCCGTACTAATTGCTTCTGCCCAAAATTGGTTAGCTAGGTTGAATTCATTGAGCATAGTCTTAGCGGCTTCCTGTAGGGTTCTATTTTTCCGTTATACTATCCCATTTTGCTGGGGGGGTTCTAGGACATGAGAATTCGTGAATGTGTCCGTTTATTCTACAAAATTCCTCGAACCGTTGATTCTCAAACTCTCCCCCATGATCACTCCTAAGTCTTTTGATTTTAGTATCTTTTTGATTTTCAATTAACTTACAAAAATCAATAAATAGGTTTAGGGTTTCATCTTTAGTTTTTAGGAACCTAACCCAAGTAAACCTAGAGTAATTATCGATAATTACTAGGCAGTATCGGTTTCCGCTTTATGACTTGGTTCCATGTGAATCAAATAGGTCAAGGTGCAGGAGTTCAAGTGTGGTTTGAGTTAGATCTGATAGAATTTGTTTGTGATTAGACCTGGTTTGTTTACCTTGGTTGCATGATTCACTATCATGTTTTCATGGTTCTTGATTTTAGGTATTCCTTTAATTAGGTCAAGTTGGGTGATTTTTGAAATTAATCTTAGATTAGTGTGACCTAATTGTTGGGAACGAGATGGCTATAGAGGAGGGGGGTGAATATAGACAATCGCTTGCCCCTTGAAAACTAATCACGATTTCTGCAACTCAAATATCAGTAGCACAGCGGAAAGAATGGAAAAACAGAGTATGCAGAAAACAAATGATTGCAAAGCACACACAACTAGCAAGATCGCTAACAAGGAAGGTTTACAAGGTTCGGGGATAACTTGCCCCTACTCCTTGGCGTGCCCTTGAGGTGGGCGATCCCTTGATCGTCGGCAGATCAAGCCCCGGTTAACACCGGATATGAAGCAACCTCCTTCTCGGTGGAGAAACCTCTCCACAGTGTGTTTCAAACAATGATATATAATGAGCACAATGAAACAACAACAAGAAAGATCTTACTCAAACACTTAGCAAGGATTAAACACAGCCAGCTTCCCGAGCTCCACCCAGTGGCGATCTCACGCAGACCCCGTCTGCTTCGTGTCTTCCCACTGTCGGACTCCAAGCTTCTTGTTTTCTCCTTCAAGCGCTCAAGTATGATGTATGCTTCTCAATAGCTTGCTTAGAATGGATGAAGAACTCAAGAGCAGCAAGCTTCTCGCAGCAGAACGCAAGAACACACAGGTTTTCAAAAACTGAATCTCTTCTCCTTTTTGAAACTCAACTCTCGCGTTCTTTTTGTTTCTCCGCCAAGCGACGGGTGACACCATCTCTGTAGCTCCCAGCTACTCCTCTGCCAATGCTAGCCTCTACTGAGCTATCTCTGGACTCACTGAGCTCCTCAGTCGAGCTCCAGTCTTAGCTCCAGTCCGCAGCTCGCCGTTGCAACCTGAGATGGGAAAAGGGACAAACCTGCTCCAAGGAAAGCACTTTCTGACTTCTCCTTGAGTGTTTGAATCCTCCCCTGTCACCTGAAACTCAATCAGAGCATTAGAGCAGAAGATCACAAAGCATATCACATACATCAGCAAATCGGATACGATCAGACGCTCTGACGACGTCTGACAGTGAAATTTGAATTAAAGTGATCGGTCACCGGACCGATCCAGGGTGCGTGGATCGATCACCAGACCGATCCACTGCTCTGCTGGGATTCCCAGCTCTCACATCAATACACGCCTGATCGGTCACCAGACCGATCAGGGTTGATCCTGATCGGTCACCAGACCGATCAGATTGGATCCTGATCGGTCACTCAGACCGATCAGAGCAGATGAACAGTAACTTTTTAATCAAACCCAAGGTTCCTGATCGGTCACCGGACCGATCCAAGGCTCTGATCAGCACGGGAACTCACTCACTGTTTGCTCCCTGATCGGTCACCAGACCGATCAGGAGCAAGACAGCAAGGAAGCAGCCTGCTCCCTGATCGGTCTCCGGATCGATCAGGAGCCACACAGTAGATTCCCAATCTCACTGTGCGCTCCCTGATCGGTCACCAGTCCGATCAGACATAGCTGGATCGGTCACCAGACCGATCCACTAAGGAGCAGCGTGCCAACAGTCCCTGATCGGTCACCAGACCGATCCAGTGACTCTACCCAGCCCTCCAAGCTAGGGATTCATCCACCTTAGCCCTCCAAGCTAAGGATTTTTCCATCTAACTCTCCAAGTTGGGAATTTGCACCTAACCCTCCAAGTTAGGACTTTTCACCTAGCCCTCCAAGCTAGGACTTTTCACCTAGCCCTCCAAGCTAGGACTTTTCACCCAACTCTTCCGAGTTAGAACATCATCCAACCTAGCCCTCCAAGCTAGGTACCTGACCCTCCAAGCCAGGACTTTTTCACCTAATTCTCCAGGATGGGAATTTGCACCTAACCCTCCAAGTTAGGACTTTTCACCTAGCCCTCCAAGCTAGGACTTTTCACCCAACCCTTCCGAATTAGGACTTTTCCAACACCTAACCTCCCAGGTTAGGATTTTCAACACCTAGCCCTCCAAGCTAGGATTTTCCACACCTAACCTCCCAGGTTAGGATTTTCCAACATCATGCCTAATCCTCGATTAGGACTTAATCATAATCATCACAATCATCACACCTAACCTCCCAGGTTAGGGTTTTCCATATCATGCCTAATCCTCGATCAGGACTTAATCATAATCCACCTAACCTCCCAGATTAGGATTTTCCATATCATAATCATTCTCTTAAACTAAAATCGTTGTCAACACCAAAACAGCAATCAGGGCCAGACTGCATCAACAATCTCCCCCTTTTTGTTGTTTGACAACCCGATTTTAAGTTTAGGGATTCTCAATCAATTTTCCAACATTATGAATCATAGGGGAATCCAGATCCTCCCCCTACAACATGGTCATTCTGAACTTAACCAATCACACTCTCTCCCCCTTTGTCGAACACCGAAAAGGGGTAAGAGGGACTGTTAAGATAAACTCCCCCTCAAACCTAGAGGGTCCCAACTCAAAAATGTGATAATTTGTGGATTAATCATACGAACACATATGAAAAGATTAAGGTAAGACAAAGCAGTCACATGTATCATATGAGTATGAAATATAGACTCCCAAAGCAGGCCATAATATCCATAAGGATCAACTAGACATGGCAATGTAAGCATAAATATGACAATCGAATAATCATGCAGATAATAGATATACAATCAGCATGGCATCAACAATAGTAGAGTAAGCATGACAGATAAAATATATGGGTCAAAGCATGAAAGCATCCAAACACGTAGCAAAATATGTGTGACTCAAGGTCACAACAACAAAGTCAGAGGGCATATAGCCCACAAAGTCATACAGCACAGATCATGATAAAACAACGACTATCCGAGGTCAAGTGTCAGTAGGAGGGTCGTCATCGCGCATAGGTCGTCCATCGTAGCATCGGTAGGAGCATAGGACCCTGGTGCAGAACTCCAGAAGGTGCACCTCCAGGAAATGTGTGGGTGCGCCACTCGTCATACCATGTCTGCTGGAGAGTGCGGGTCCCTGAGAGGTCTGTCTCGATCCTGGTCAGTCGGGAATCGAAAGAGCGAAAACCCGAACGAAATTCCTCACGATCTGCCGCCCCCAGCTGAATAAGCTCCTGAACAGTCTGATCTAGCTCTGCGATCTGCCAGCGCAGATCAGGCTCAGGCTCGTCGTAGTCATCATCATCAACAGCAGCGGCTGGCGCCTGACCCTGTGGAACTCCCCGTGGTAACTCCCCAAGAACCCTACCATCATTCCAGATCAACATCCGATCGGGCCCCCGAATAATGATGCCAGACTTGGCGAAGGCACGCCGGCCAAGTCTGCAATCCTGTCGTACCATGGGCACCGTCCGACCCTTGGAAACATCAACACCTACTGACATGAGCCAGTCGGTGATGACGTGACCAAAAGGCATGTAGACAGTGCGGCGGGTGGACTCCTCTCGATAAGACAAAATGGACTGGAAGATGCTCTCCATAATATCGAAATCTGAACGGCTGTGCATGCCGTAAAGCATCAAGCAGTGATAGGGTCGGATCTCAGCTAAGGGTTTTGAGGTGATTGGAAGAATACAATTGGTAATGATCTTGAATAGTATATAACTAGAGGGAGACAGACGTAGTGCAGCAAATGTAGGAAAGTCAGGTCCAAGCTCATCAAGACCGTCTGGACGCGGATAACCAAAGAAATACTGATGAATGGAATCAGGGGTAACGTCTGCAAAGGGTGCTAGCAGAGGCTTAGGAAGGTCAGGATAAAGGGAATAAAGATTCGGTGATCGTCGACCACCCAAGTACTCAGCCAAAATCTCATATGAAAAGTCGAGATTCATCTTCCCGACCCGAGTGGTGAACTCGAAACCCCCTTTAGAGCTTGGTTGTAGGTTGTTGTAAAATTCGGAGACGAGATCGTAATTTATGGTTCTTTCCAAAGAAAGAAGAAACCCCAGATTGTAATAAGTAACAATCTCCATAATAGAAGGGCAGTATTCAGTTAAGAAAGGAATGTCTATGGATCTGCAGGGTAAAAGTTTGAATGTCCTAGATTGAAAAGCCTGCTCACAGGCCGCATTTGGGAACCTGGAGCTAGAGGAGGGCTGTGGCCTTCTGGAAGAGGAGGAAGGAGTCTTCCCCCTTGGATTTCCCTCTGCTACCTCCTTTCCTTTAGATGATTTTCTAAGGAGATTTGAGTTGATCATGACACATAGAGTGAATCATACAAGAGTTGATCATAGGATGAGACCCAATCAAAAGATAGATAAGAAATTTTTGGTCATAAGATGAGGAAGAGGGTCACGGCAAAAATAGGTCACGGCACAGACACACGGAACGAGAGATCACAGCAAGAACAAGAACAAAAATACGATTAGCTTCACAAATATATATTTCATGATCTCTTGGAAACGGGAAATGAAGCCAAACACTTACTTTGGTGCCATTGATACTCGTTTAGAAGACTTCGACAGAGAGAACGCGCGTGAAGGAAGAGACTTCAAGATGGAGAAAATCGCCCGCAGGGGAGATCGCGCGAGCGTGAAGGAGGACGCAGAGACTTCTCTCGCTCACTCAAGGTTGCACAGACGGGGTGGTTTCGGCGCTAGGGTTCGGGAAAACGCCGACTTGGAGAGTTAATGGGTTGGTGGATCGGTCCACCAACCAAAATTTAATGCGGTTGATCGGATCACCGTTCGATCAGATCGCGTCCAAAACGATCAGATGCGATCCTGATCGGACTGGCGTGGTCTTGATCGGTCTGATGACCGATCAGACTCTCTCCTGATCGGTCGGGTGACCGATCAGGATTTGATCAGTAGGGTCCGAAGAGAAACCTCTGAGCTCCCTGATCGGTCTGTGGACCGATCCCCATAGGGTGCCAGATCGGTCTGGAGACCGATCCAGGCTAGCTCAGACACTTAGTCAAATTTCGGGAGATTCGACACAGGAAGGAGTCAGATCGGTCTAGGGACTGATCAGTCCTATGCCTGATCGGTCCGGTGATCGATCAGGGTTCCTGATACGACCTGGAATGTTCAGTTTCAGAATTTCTGAAATTTCCAAACGATCTTTGATGGATTTTGTCTAGTTTGGACAGGTCCTTATGACTAAACTTGATTCTTGAACAAGAATCTAAAGTCCTTATAGGTTCATCACACACTTTGACCCATCTCAATGGAGTCAAACTCAATCATCAATCAATCAAGCAACTTCAAACAAGTTTTTTACTCCAACTTCAAGTGTCCAATCAAGTTGCCTTGATTGGAATGTCCAAGTATGATCATGGAGCCATATACACATGTGTTATGCAATGGTTTTTCCCATACTTGGTCACCACCGTGATTATTATCTCGTCAACTTAATTTCTCAATTGATGCAATGACATTTCTAGAAATTAAGTTGAACCTAGCATCTCACCCCATATCTAGCAAATAAAAATATTTTGGTAACCCTTATAGTTTGTGTGAGATGTTCCCAAAGTTACTCAATTGTTCACGACAACTTGAAATAATCATGAAGGGTTTTGACCACAATTTGAACATCATGAAGCGCGACACATTCCCAATTCCCGTCTAAGGAAACTAAATTCACTCTCGGGAAGTGGTTTAGTGAAAATGTCAGCTAGGTTTGACTTTGACTCTACATGTGAGAGTATGATGTTCCCCCTAGCTACATGATCCCTAATGAAGTGATGTCTTACTTCAATATGTTTTGTCCTAGAGTGATGGACCGGATTCTTGGTTAAGTTAATTGTGCTAATGTTATCACATAACACTTGCACACCCTTATAACCCAATCCATAGTCCTCTAAGGTGTGGATCATCCACAACAATTGTGATATACACTCTCCCATGGCGATATATTCTGCCTCGGTAGTGGAAAGAGCAACACAATGTTGCTTCCGACTCGACCAACTTACTAGAGACGATCCTAGGAATTGGCAGCCCCCACTCGTGCTTTTCCGGTCCAACTTACATCCAGCGTAGTCGGAATCCGTATAGCCCATCAAATCAAAAGATTCGGTACGGGGATACCAAAGACCTACACCAATTGTGCCCTTGAGATATCTCAAAATTCGCTTAACAGCAATTAGGTGAGATTCCTTGGCACAGACTTGATACCTAGCGCACATACCTACAGCAAATAGTATATCTGGTCGACTAGCTGTGAGGTATAGCAAGCTACCTATCATGCTTCGATACTGAGTTAGATCAACGGGTTTACCACTCTCATCATTGTCCAATCTTGTGTTTGTAGCCATGGGAGTGGTTACCTCTTTTGAATCACTCATATTGAATTTTCGAAGCATTTCATGTGTGTACTTTGATTGGTGCACATGGATACCATCGCGAGTTTGCTTGATTTCAAGTCCGAGGAAGAAAGTCAACTCCCCCACTAGACTCATTTCAAACTCACTCTCCATGTGTCCGATAAATTCACGTAAATAGCCCTTGTTGTTTGAGCCACAAATTATGTCATCGACATATACTTGGGCTACAAATATATTGTCACCATCTCTTCGTAGAAATAGTGTAGGGTCTATTTGACCTCTAATGAAACCTTTTTCAATCAAGAATGTCGACAACCGCTCATACCAAGCCCGGGGTGCTTGTTTAAGACCATAGAGTGCCTTCTTGAGCTTGTACACGTGGTTTGGATGTTCGGTACTCTCAAACCCTGGAGGTTGTTCGACATAGACTTCTTCCCTAATTAAACCATTTAGGAATGCCGATTTGACGTCCATTTGAAATAGTTTGAAGCCTCGATGTGCTGCAAATGCAAGCATCAATCGGATGGACTCTAATCGTGCCACGGGAGCATAAGTCTCATCATAATCAAGACCTTCAACTTGACTGTAGCCCTTGGCTACCAAGCGTGCCTTGTTTCTAATGATTTCTCCCTTGTGGTTTAATTTGTTCTTGAAGACCCATTTAGTTCCAATAATAGTGGTCTTCTTGGGTCTAGGGACTAAGTCCCAAACCTGACTCCTCTCGAACTGTCCTAGTTCATCTTGCATTGCGATAATCCAATCGGGATCATTTAATGCTTCATCAATTTTTCTAGGTTCAATTTCGGAAATTAGAGCAACTTCATTAGCCTCATTCCTGAAGAATGATCTAGTCCTAACCCCTTGATGAATGTCTCCAACGATTTGATCTTGGGGATGACTAGAGGCTAATCTCGTTTGTCTTGGTGTTGGTGGTGCTTCTTGAACGAGTTCACTAGACACAAGTTCAGCCTCAGGATCAGGCTGATCAATGAGTTGTCTAGGCTCATCGTCATCAGACTCATCACCATCAACAATACTCGGATTTTCATTCAAACTAAGTCTCCTTAGTTCGATCTGAACTCCTTCTACATTATCTGACTGGTCAATTGGTTTTGGAACTTCCTCAAAAACCACATCAGAAGACTCCTCAACTAGTTTAGTTCTCTTGTTGTAGACTCGGTAAGCTTTACTAACGAGGGAGTACCCGACTAATATCCCTTCATCAGCTTTTGCCGTGAACTTTCCAAGGTGATCCTTGGTGTTTAGGATGAACACCTTACAACCAAACACCCTAAGATGTTTAACCGTAGGTGGTTTCCCAAACCAAAGTTCATGGGGAGTCTTTTCTAAAAACCTATGGATGAGAACTCGGTTTTGCACATAGCAAGCTGTATTAACAGCTTCAGCCCATAAGTAACTCGGGAGTGAGTACTCATTAAGCATGCTTCGTGCAGCCTCTTGAAGTGCACGGTTCTTCCTCTCTACAACACCATTTTGTTGTGGTGTTCTAGGAGTAGAAACTCATGTCTATAACCCTTATCTTGACAAAACTCTAGAAACCTTTGGTTTTGAAATTCACCTCCATGATCACTTCTTATTGTCTTAATTGTTGATGATTTCTCATTTTCAACCCTTCTACAAAAAGAAATGAAAATATCTAAGGTTTGATCCTTATGTTTTAAAAAGAAAGTCCAAGTATATCTAGTGAAGTCATCAATGATAACAAAGCAGTATCTACTTCCATTCAATGATATGATAGTGCTACAATCAAATAGATCCATGTGAAGTAAATCTAAAGCATTGGAAGTACTTACAGTGCTTTTACCTTTATGTGCAGATTTTGCTTGCTTACCCATTTGACACGCATCACATAATTTATCTTTTCCATACTTGATGCTCGGTAAGCCTCGAACTAGTCCCTTGTTGGCCAACTTCCGGATGTTCTTCATGTTCACATGTGCTAGCCTCCGGTGCCAAAGAGTGGACTCTTCTTGTTTTGACATGAAACACTTAGCAAGAACATTAGTAGCACTTTTAAATGAAACTTGATAAATATTGTCTACTCTTGCTCCTACTAGTACCGTGTCCAAGGTGTCATTTTGTCTAACTAGACATTGACTTGGTTGGAAGTCAATTGTGTAACCCGTGTCACACAATTGACTGACACTTAGGAGATTAAATTTCATCCCCTTGACTAGAAGGACATTTGAGATTCTAAGACATCCGGATATTTGAATGTCTCCTATTCCTATGACCTTAAGGCTACCATTGTTACCAAATGATACATTACCTCTACTCTTCTTGTGAAATGTGGTAAACAATGATCTATCCCCGGTAGCACCATGCCTGACTTTCTTTTGGTCTTGGGTTTAGTTTTCATGTCATCTGACATGAGAGATACAAAGGTTCTTCGGTACATACGCCCTATTGTAACCGCTTTTGGCATTTATATATATCTAAGGTCTTAGAGCTTTTGAGAATTTCCCATATTCTTGAGTTCTCTTCACTCTTCAAGATTGTTCTCCTCTATACCCATTATCATGATATCATTTTCCTCACCTTAGGATTTCAGGCTCACAATCTCTGTTTCAAAGTTTTTTCATCTTTGTATTCACATGCAGTCTCATGTTATCATCCTAGAAGCTTTCATTGAGCATTCTAATTGCATGCTTTTTTTTTTATTTCTTGCATACTAGTTAACATGCTTTCTATAACATTTTCATCGGAATTCTTCATCATCCGAAGATGATGAAGCCGTGTTTGCGGAGCTTGAAGTTCTTCACTGCTCTCCACTCCAAGAGCCATGAGAGCCACTTGCCTTGTACTCTTCTCCTCCTTCTCGTCATCGGATGAACTAGAAGATGACTCATCCCAAGAGGCCTTCAACGCCTTCTTCTTCCTCTTGGAATTCTCTTCTTTTCTTTTGGATTTTTCCTCCTTCTTCTTGAGCTTCGGACACTCATTCTTGAAGTGTCCTCTCCTACCACACTCAAAACAGGATGCATTATTCTTATCAAGTTTGGATTCACTAGTATTACCTCTCCTCTTGAAACGTCGATCTCTTCGCATCATCCTTCGCACGAAGTTCGCCATTTCGGATGAGGAGGAGCCACTGCCTTCTTCCTCTGAGTTTGACTCGGATTCGGAGGAGGATGAAGATGATGAGATCTCTTTCTCCTTCTTCTTCTCCTTCTTCTTTTTGTTGATCCGGTCCCCTGCAACTAAGGCAATCCCCTTCTCCTTGGGGCCTTTGTTAGCCATTTCATGCAATTCCATCTCACAAAATAGGTCATCTAATTTTACAATAGATAAATCCTTGGATACTTTGTAGGCATCCACCATGGATGACCACAAGGCATTCCTTGGAAATGCTTTCAAAACATACCTCACAAGGTCGCGATTTTCGACCTTTTCATCAATTGAATGAAGTCCATTGAGAACTTCCTTGAACCGGCTATGAAGCTCACTTACCGACTCATTCTCCTTCATGGAGAGATTTTGAAGTTGGTTGAGGAACAAATCCCTCTTTGCAATCCTTGAGTCCCGGGTGCCTTCATGGAGCTCTATGAGTTTGTTCCACAAGTCTTTTGCACTCGTGAAGGGACCAACCTTGATGAGTTGGTCTTTGTTCATGCCACATTGTAGAGTGACAACTGCCTTAGCGTCGGCTTCACTCTTCCTTGTTTGTTCGGCAGTCCACCGAGATGATTCGAGTTCCTTGCCTTCATCATCCTTAGGAGGGATGAATCCTTCCTTCACCGCGAACCATGTATGGATATCCATCTTCAAATAATATTCCATCTTTGATCTCCAATATTGGAAGTCAGCGCCATCAAAGAATGGAGGTCGGGTGGTGGAGAAACCTTCTCTCAAAGCCATCTTGTTGAGAACTCTCGGTTGTTAAGCCGTAAACAGAGAACCTTGCTCTGATACCACTTGTTGGGAACGAGATGGCTATAGAGGGGGGGGGTGAATATAGACAATCGCTTGCCCCTTGAAAACTAATCACGATTTCTGCAACTCAAATATCAGTAGCACAGCGGAAAGAATGGAAAAACAGAGTATGCAGAAAACAAATGATTGCAAAGCACACACAACTAGCAAGATCGCTAACAAGGAAGGTTTACAAGGTTCGGGGATAACTTGCCCCTACTCCTTGGCGTGCCCTTGAGGTGGGCGATCCCTTGATCGTCGGCAGATCAAGCCCCGGTTAACACCGGATATGAAGCAACCTCCTTCTCGGTGGAGAAACCTCTCCACAGTGTGTTTCAAACAATGATATATAATGAGCACAATGAAACAACAACAAGAAAGATCTTACTCAAACACTTAGCAAGGATTAAACACAGCCAGCTTCCCGAGCTCCACCCAGTGGCGATCTCACGCAGACCCCGTCTGCTTCGTGTCTTCCCACTGTCGGACTCCAAGCTTCTTGTTTTCTCCTTCAAGCGCTCAAGTATGATGTATGCTTCTCAATAGCTTGCTTAGAATGGATGAAGAACTCAAGAGCAGCAAGCTTCTCGCAGCAGAACGCAAGAACACACAGGTTTTCAAAAACTGAATCTCTTCTTTGAACTCAACTCTCGCGTTCTTTTTGTTTCTCCGCCAAGCGACGGGTGACACCATCTCTGTAGCTCCCAGCTACTCCTCTGCCAACGCCAGCCTCTACTGAGCTATCTCTGGACTCACTGAGCTCCTCAGTCGAGCTCCAGTCTTAGCTCCAGTCCGCAGCTCGCCGTTGCAACCTGAGATGGGAAAAGGGACAAACCTGCTCCAAGGAAAGCACTTTCTGACTTCTCCTTGAGTGTTTGAATCCTCCCCTGTCACCTGAAACTCAATCAGAGCATTAGAGCAGAAGATCACAAAGCATATCACATACATCAGCAAATCGGATACGATCAGACGCTCTGACGACGTCTGACAGTGAAATTTGAATTAAAGTGATCGGTCACCGGACCGATCCAGGGTGCGTGGATCGATCACCAGACCGATCCACTGCTCTGCTGGGATTCCCAGCTCTCACAGCAATACACGCCTGATCGGTCACCAGACCGATCAGGGTTGATCCTGATCGGTCACCAGACCGATCAGATTGGATCCTGATCGGTCACTCAGACCGATCAAAGCAGATGAACAGTAACTTTTTAATCAAACCCAAGGTTCCTGATCGGTCACCGGACCGATCCAAGGCTCTGATCAGCACGGGAACTCACTCACTGTTTGCTCCCTGATCGGTCACCAGACCGATCAGGAGCAAGACAGCAAGGAAGCAGCCTGCTCCCTGATCGGTCTCCGGATCGATCAGGAGCCACACAGTAGATTCCCAATCTCACTGTGCGCTCCCTGATCGGTCACCAGTCCGATCAGACATAGCTGGATCGGTCACCAGACCGATCCACTAAGGAGCAGCGTGCCAACAGTCCCTGATCGGTCACCAGACCGATCCAGTGACTCTACCCAGCCCTCCAAGCTAGGGATTCATCCACCTTAGCCCTCCAAGCTAAGGATTTTTCCATCTAACTCTCCAAGTTGGGAATTTGCACCTAACCCTCCAAGTTAGGACTTTTCACCTAGCCCTCCAAGCTAGGACTTTTCACCTAGCCCTCCAAGCTAGGACTTTTCACCCAACTCTTCCGAGTTAGAACATCATCCAACCTAGCCCTCCAAGCTAGGTACCTGACCCTCCAAGCCCGGACTTTTTCACCTAATTCTCCAGGATGGGAATTTGCACCTAACCCTCCAAGTTAGGACTTTTCACCTAGCCCTCCAAGCTAGGACTTTTCACCTAGCCCTCCAAGCTAGGACTTTTCACCCAACCCTTCCAAATTAGGACTTTTCCAACACCTAACCTCCCAGGTTAGGATTTTCAACACCTAGCCCTCCAAGCTAGGATTTTCCACACCTAACCTCCCAGGTTAGGATTTTCCAACATCATGCCTAATCCTCGATTAGGACTTAATCATAATCATCACAATCATCACACCTAACCTCCCAGGTTAGGGTTTTCCATATCATGCCTAATCCTCGATCAGGACTTAATCATAATCCACCTAACCTCCCAGATTAGGATTTTCCATATCATAATCTTTCTCTTAAACTAAAATCGTTGTCAACACCAAAACAACAATCAGGCCAGACTGCATCAACACTAATCTCCTATGCCAGAGGTTTGATTCTTCTAACTGAGTTAATAAGCATTTAGGTATTAAGGGTAGGTTTATAGTGTAAACATTATTTTTTCTAGTGCCCTTAAGTATTACTTCTGAGTCTTGCAAGTTTCTAATCAGGCAGTTAGAGTTGGTAAAGGTAACTACATAGCCAGTATCACACAATTGACTTATACTAAGCAAGTTAAATTTAAAGTTCTCAACCAAGAGTATCTTTTTAATTACAAAATCAGATTTGAGTTCAATATTACCTGACCTAATGACTTTGAGTGTAGCATTGTTGCCAAATGCTACTGAGCCTAGGTTCTTGAACTTGAGTTTGGTGAATTTCAATTTATCCCCAGTCATGTGTCTGGGGCACCCACTATCCAACATCCATTGGTCCAAATCTTTATGTTCCTACACATAAAGAGTTTTGTTGATTTGGATCCAATTAGAATTAAGGATAGTTTAAATTGATTTTCACAGCCTAGTCTGTCTCACTCAATCTAGAGTTATCAGTCATGTTAACCTTATGGGTTTTTGTAAGACAGGTTTTAATAGAAGTAAAGATTTTATTTTGAAAAACCATGATTAGTTTTGAAAGGTTAAATTAATTTTGAAAAACCAATTAATTATGCTTTAAGTTTATTTTGAAAAAAAAATGGTTGAATATAACATTAATTGAAATCTGTGTTAGATTCAAATCTGACAATAGTAAAGTGAATTTGGTTTTCAATAATCGGCTTCCAGGTCTTGGTGGCCGTGGCCTTATTGGATCATCAACCCTTTCCTTGACAAAGCCTTTTATTGAAAATCCATCTTCAAGTTACTTCTTGAAAGATTTTGGTCTAACTAGTTTGGGTCTTGGATCGGTAGCTTCGGCTAGTTCCACCAAAATGGCTTTGCTAATGTACTATCATCTCACCTCCACCTAATACTATGTTGTTCAAATTTCAGTTAATTGGTTTAGTCCTTAGTCTAACCAGTCCTAGGTCTAAGCATAGTAAATTGCAGAAAATAAATAAACAAGCAAGCATGCAATTTTACAATAAGAAAAAGAATTTATTTAACTATAAAAATGGTTTCTAAGTTGGCTCCCCCTGGACTAAAGCCACGGTAGTGATTAGGCAAGATATGAATCTTGTCCTTGGGGATCCAATACTGGTTTGGTCCAGCTTAGTTGTTCAGGCAAAGTTTGGGTACCCATGCCCGAACTTTGGGCCTAGATTGGTTCAATATAGCATAATATGACCTTTGTCTAGCCTTGGTTCGATATCCTAACCCGGATCGATTTAGAATGGGCTTCTGTTTTCCAAGGATCATGTCAAGACCCTTGGAACCCGAAGTGAATCGTTCCAATGCTGCTCTAAGGTCCTTGACTTGAGTTTTCAAGGAGGAGTTCTCTTTCTCAAGCTTTTCAACTTGAGTAGAGGTTCCTTCTTGAACCTTCTCAATCAATGATCTAGAGTCAGCGCCCTCTTTCAGGAGTTTTACTTCCTGTCAGAGAGAGTCGACTCGAATTTTGGCTTTCGCCAAGTTACTAGATAGGTAAGCAATTAATTCTGCTAATTCAGCTTTAGAATAACCACTTACAGTTATTTTGCCGTCTTTCAAAATGGTGAGCTTTCCGTCGTCTGGTTCCGATTCTGATCCGGTGTCGGTTTCTTCCGAAGCAGTCAGGGTGAGCAGGTTCATTGTGGGGCCTCTTCTTCTTCTTCGGAGGAAGACTTGTCCCACGTAGCTTGAAGGGCCTTCTTCCTTCTTGTCTTCTTGGCTTCTTTCAGATTAGGGCACTCCGATTTGTAGTGTCCCTTCTTGTTGCATTCGTAGCACGTTATGTTGGATTTGGTCTTGGATGGTTTGGTTGGATCTTCCTTCTTTCAGCTGGCTTTTCATCTGTTGGTCTAATGCTTCAATTCCTTGTAGTAGTCCCGGGCTAGCCGAACCAGCTTGGGTCGATCCCCTTCGTTGTCTTCTGAGTCTGAGTCTGAGTCAGACTCGGGTGCAGGTTGAGGCTTCTTCTTGACCACCTTTCCTGTTTTGCCTGCAACAAAAGCAATGCCTTTCTCGGCTAAGGTGTAGTTAGTCTGCTCATGTAATTCAAGTTCAGAAAATAATTCGTCTAATTTAATTTTGGAAAGGTCCCTTGAAACATTGTATGCATCTACCATAGATGCCCACAAAGTATTTCTCGGGAAGATATTTAGGGTATACCTGATAAGGTCACGGTTTTCTACCTTGTGACCTATTGTATGTAGACCATTCATCAGCTCCTGGATTCTGGCGTGAAGCTCGGGTGCTGACTCGCCGTCGTTCATTTTGATTGTGTATAACTTGTTCAGCAGTAGGTCCCTCTTGCGGATTCGGGTGTCGGAGGTTCCTTCGTGCAGTTCGATCAACTTACACCAGAGTTCCTTTGCACTGTTGAAGGGTCCCACCCGGTTCAACTCTTCTTTGGTTAAACCGCATTGGAGTGTCTGGGTCGCCTTTGCATCAGCCTCGATCTTCTTTTTCAGCGAGACATCCCATTCTGGGTAAGGCTGTGCCACTCCTTCAACATTTTTCGGGTTTTCCAGACTAGATTGGATTATGATCCACATGTCCACCTGAGTTTTCAGGTGGACTTCCATCCAACTCTTCCAGTAGGAGAAGTCTTCTCCACTGAAGAGTGGTGATCTGGTTGTACTGAAACCCTCTTGCATAACCATTTAGATTTTCTGAAATAATAACAAAAAAAATTGTCCCAAGACTTGGTCTTGGATTAGTAGTGCAGGAATAAGATATTTAAAAGAAACGATCGAGTGGTGTTGCACCAACCTCGATTAACGAGAAAAATTCGATCGAAAAAGAAATTAAAAATTTCGTAAAAATCCGAAAAACTTCTAAATTGGTGGTTGCACCAAATTTGAGCTATCCCGCTCTGATACCACTTGTTGGATCGAGAGAAACGATAAAGGGGGGGTGAATATCGTTAAAACTTTTTCTTCGGACTAAGGAAAGAGTAAATGCAGCGGAAACAAAACTATCACACAGAAACACAAGTATTTTACTTGGTTCGGAGTCGCGGTCGGCTCCTACTCCAAGGCCCACGGTCCTTGACCGTTTACTTTGGGCAATACTATAATCGCGCAAAAACAGTTTACAATTTTAGTACAGAAATATTACAGTAAATGAAACTAATTACACTTTTCATTACCGACGTCCGATATGGATCATATTTCAGAGCAGAGGGGCATCGTCGGCACTGGAATCTCGAAATCGGAGTTTATCGGGGCGTAGCACTTGAACGAAAAGCTTTGGAGCGTGTGAAAACTGTTGTACTGAAGCCTTGGGGTCGAGCCCCTTTTATAGTGCTCCTGGGGGCGCCTGGGACATCGGGGGCGCCTGACACGTGCCTTCATCTGCGGGAAACTTAATCCGCAGCTCGGTTAGTGCTTATCCCTTTCGACTCGGCCTCTGGAGGTGACTAGGGCGCCCGGGACCTCCTGGGCACCTAGCTTGACTTGGTCTGCTGGCTTCGTGGCTAATTTGCTTCGATTACCTCTTTGGCATTGACCTTGGGCGCCTGGGACCTCCAGGGCGCCTAGCCCAGTGTGATTTCGAAGCGTTCTTGCTTCTTTGCTGTTTTGGCTTTGACCTTGGGCGCCCGGGACCTCCCGGGCGCCTAACCCAGTTTCCTACCGTCTTCCTTTGGGGTGTTCTGAGCTGCAGAAACTCACTCCTTCGGTCCCTGCAACCAAGGTTAGTTCCAAACCAAACAAAGCAAGAATGTTAGTCAATATTTACAGTTGTAGCTGTCTTGGTTCTGATTTCGGGTCTCCCAAATGGAACCGTAGGTCGAAACGACGCCTACTATTCCCTCGACGGGGAACGCGTCCTCACCTACTCTTCTCAGGAGAGTTTACCTTTTGCCAACCAGCTCCTCCGGTTAGACTTTTCCCCAATACACCTGACTAGGTCTTCGTGCCCAACTTTTGGTCAGGTCTTTGGTGCCCAGCCCCTTGCCAGGACTTCGTGCCCAGTCCTCGACCAGGACTTCTTTGCCCGACTTCCAGTCAGGTCTTCTTGCCCAGTCCTTGACCATGACTTCTTTGCCCTGCCCTTTGCCAGGACTTCTTGCCCAGTCCTCGACCAGGACTTCTTTGCCTAGTGTAACTAGGTCTTCTTCCTGCACACTTAGTAAGCGCATTAGAACACAATAATATTTTAACTTTTGAACCCTTTGCCATTATCAAAACCCAGGTTCGAATTAGGTGTTGCCTGCACCAACAAGGTCGAGGTCAGATTTCTCATGATCCGAGTTCTCAGAGGTCGAGCAAAAGTCCAGCCTGAAGTCCCGGTTGGAAAAATCTTTAGTCGAGCGGGAATCGCGAATAGAAGTAGAGACGGGTCGAGGTCGGGTGTCTCGAGATCCGGGTTCTCAGAGGCTTAGCAAAAGTTCAATCGAGGGTCCCAGTTGGCAAAGGTAATTTCTCCACGGTGGAGTAGGTGAGGACGCGTTCCCCGAGAAATGGAACATTAGGCGTCGGTTCGACCTAGGGTTTTGGGTGAAATCCAAAGTCAAAACCAATAAAATAAGGCTAAGATTATTTGTGTTTTTGTCTTGTGTTTGTTGTCTTAAAGGTACTTGGAGTTGGACGCATGATAGGAGAGCAAACGTAGGAAAAATGCGACATGGGAAATGGCTTCCTGGGCGTCTGACTTGAATCAGGCATCCAATAAAAGCTTTCCCAGGCACCTAGGAATTGTTGGTTTATTCGTACGCGTGTTTCGCTAGTACGAATGAACTTTGACCACACATGGCAGCGCCCAAGAGCCCTTAGGCGCCCAAGAACTGAGTATATAAAGGGGTTCGTCCCCTCACTTCAGAACATCAATTTCTACATCCGATAAAGTACTCTGTGTGAAGCAAAAGTGCTCAAGGCGAAGCTCTGTGGCCAAGGAGGCTCTAGGAGGAAGTGCGCTACACTTCGGACATCTGGATTGGCTTGATCTTCACTTTTCCGTTGGTTTGCTTTTTCATTTACAAGATGGATTTAATTTTATTCTTTTGTACTTGTAATTTAAACTGTAAGACAGGTATTCTTCTCCTCCATAAATTTCGGAAAGGAGACCATTAGTGGACTCACGCCGAGTACATAGGCCTTAGACGTACTGACCCTGGGGGGTCAGGAACCATGTAAATAAATCTTGCGTGTACTGTTGTCTTTGTTTTTCTTTATTATTATTTTCGATGAGTACTAACTCTGATAGAATGACGAATGGCGAAATTTTTTGAAGAAAATTATGAGTCGATATTCACTCCCCCCTCTATCGACCGACACCAATCCTACAATCTATCCCTCTAAACTGGGAGTCAATTTAACAATAGTGGAGAAGAACCACAGTTCAACACAATATGATCAACTATCAACCAAATCGGAACCAATCCACAACAAAAAATAATCCATCTGATCAATTCGAAAATTCATCTACACCAATCTAAACAACCCAAAACCAATCCATCCAAAATCCACACTAATCGAATAAACCTTACCTGAGATGGAAACTCCCCTTAATCGACACTATGAACAAGGTGTATCGACCAGTATAGAAAACCCACCAACCTGCCATGAGCTACTCTTGGAGCTCAGGAAAGGACTTCTTTGTCGAAGATCAGGGGAGGGCTGCAACCATGGTCAATTAGGGCATCTTGAATGAGGATGATTGTTTTGTGGCCATCAGGAAGAAAAGGCAACAAATAAAGGTAGCAATGGCTTACCTAGTCATGGCCAGAGATAGGAGGTGCTTTGGTGGCAATCGTGATTGCTCAGTGATGAGGAAGACACCCTATTAGTTTGGGTAAGCTGTAACGCCCGTCTTTTCCCCCACCTTACGGTGTGGCGAGAGACGACGTTACGCTTAACATACATAAGCATGAAAACATCGTAATGCAGCGGAAACATTTAAAACTTATACATACATGCACCTAACTCTTGAATCATGAATACGTGTCTTAACTATCCTTCCTAACATGGGGACATGGGATCTTAGCATATTAACATCATACATAGTATCATGACATAAAATTCATATAAGTCATCCATCAGGCAACATAAGTAGCAAGTGTATAATCTTCCTTGAACAAAACCATCCTAATTATAGCATGAGACTTGCAAAAATATAGAGCATGTGACAAGTATAATATTAAAACTTTTCTTTCTGCCATGTCACTGCCACACACACACTATTGCCCCTCCTGCTGCTCCACTTAATAACCTCTTGCTTAATCTGCGGTATAAGAGAAATAAGACTATAAGCACATAGGCTTAGTAAGACCCTTTCCTACTCACTAAAATCATGCGTCACTTAAACATAAACATATAAAGCATTTGACATAACATAATTCTGTACATAAAACATAAGCATAGTCTTAGCGTACATCATAAGCATATGAACATCTAACATAGCATGATTCTTAACATAAACATAAACATAAAACATACTTATCATGGCATAGTTCTTAACATAACATGAGCATGAAACGTACTTATCATGGCATATTTCTTAACATGGACATAAGCATATTCTTAACATAAACATAAGCATAAAACATATTTATCATGGCATAATGCATAACATGAATGAATGCATTAGTCAAATGCATATACATAAGGATGCTTAATTTAAAATCATACTTTTAATTACTTAAACATAATCATAACATCATTGGGGTCCCCGGCTTGTACCACATACATATATCATAAGCGCGCATCCCTAAGTAAATACGAGGTAGCTAGCCTCGACCTACTAGGGTATGAACAGCTATGGTAGTTTCAAAAACCGAGGTGTTCTTAAGGTGCCCATCCCTGTTGGATAGCTACGGTAGTCCCAGAACCGTGGACAGCTACGGTAGTCCAGAACCGAGGTGTTCTTAAGGTGCCCATCCCTTGGACCCTTACTTCGGTCTGGTACAAGCCCAATCATAAAGTAAAATAACTTTGCATGCTTCATCATTCATACTTAACATATCTTAGGACATAAACATAATCTTGTTACATGAAGCATGACATAAACATGCTTGGCATTTCATCATTCATACTTAATTCATAACATCATTATGCCTTCATCATTCATACTTATCATTCATACTTATCATTCGTACGTAAGGCATAAACATCATCTTCATTCATAAAACATGACATACATACATAATCATGCCTCCAGGCATAATCATTATCTTGGTTCATAAAGCTTGCATGATTATGGTACATAAGATAAACATGCATTTCATACATGGTACATTTCATCTAGCATACATAATCCTAGTATCCATCATAGAGCATGCATGGGTAAGATACATATGAACATGATGCATACTACTTAGGTTCATGGCATTCATCATAGAACATGCATAGACCTTCATACACATATATCTATTATAGGAATTTAACCTCCTACATGCATTATTCTATTTAACATACCCCTACATCAATTACATATGTTCATGGTATATGGTCTAAATATTCATAAGTAAAACATAACATAGAACCTAAACATACGAAGTCATGTTACATAACACATAAAGCTAGGGTTTTAGTAACATAAAGATCCTTACATCATGCTTAACCATATACTTACATCATAGTAACCTATAAACAAGTATCCTTGAGACCTTAACCCAATCAAACCCTAGATTAGGGTCTTGGCCGAAACCCTAAAGGACTATGAGTCCATAGAAAATTCACATAGGCCATGATTAACATCCAATACAATACATACCATGCCATAGAAAACCATTTGAACCCTTGATTGGATTTAACCCTAAGTCCTAGCCCTAAATCATGCATTGGACGAAACCCTAGAAGGGTAATAAGTCCATAGGAAAATTCATATAAGTCACCATTATTACCCATTATACCATAGAAAACATACTAACCATGCTTGAAGGGTTGAATTTTAAACTTAACCATGGTACCTTAATAGTGGCCTAAACCCTAAAGGGGTTTTAGGGTGCTACAAAATTTCCAAAATCATACTTTTATGCTTAACTTATCATGAGTAAACATTAGGAAACATAAGAGGGGTTTTTAACATTATTTTAGCCCCAAAAACTTGCTTGGCCGAAACCTTCAAAAGCCCTAACCATAGATTTCTCAACATGGTGTGCCAACAAAAACTTATATCATGACAAACAACTTGGAAGCTATCATACCATAGGTGAGGGGGTCTTACTTTTCCTTATCTTGGATATAATCCTTGAATATAAATAAAAAGAAACCTTCTTGACCCTAAACTTCTCCTTAGCCCTTGCAGCCTTGTCGAAAGCCTTGGATCTTCAAGATGGAGTCCTTTGTGAAGCTTTTCTAAGGAAAAGAAACCCTTGTGGGTTTCAGCTAGAAGAAGAAAGAAGAAGGAGAGGAATGGCTTTGGTGGGAGAAGAGAAGAAAAAGAGTAACTCCTATGTCTCTTCCCCTCTCATCTACTCTTTTAATTATACTACATGAAGGGGGGCAAGTGAAGGGTCATGGTGCCTCTTCTCTTGATGACTCTTCACTTCCCTAAGCCTTAACCAAAATCCTCTTCATTCTCTACTAGCACTCCCTTGCTAGGTGAATTGGTTAGTACATGCATGGTGTTAGACTAGGTCCAAGGTTCAATCCTTGGTGCATGCACTTTATTTTTATTTTTATTTTATTTTATTTTATTTTTTTTTCTTTTAATTTTGGTAATGCCCCCTAAGGCCTACCAATAGCCATGCTAATACTCCTAATTTAAACTCATTTCAATTTATATTAAATTCTACCTAAAATCCACTAATAACCATGGTACTAGAAAAACCCATGTAAGGCCCATTAGTACTTAGCTTCTTATTCTATATCGAAAATCATGGATCATCATGCTAAGGTTTATACTAGTGTCCCTATGTTCCTCGAGAATCCATCTAGGCCTGGTCAATATTTTTAAAGAAAATATTGAGAAAATTTTCCAGGTCGTTACATAAGCTAAAATAGGCTTTACCTTTTTACCCGTTTATCCCTAGAAACTCCAAAGATGCTATTTCTACAAGGTTAATTCATGATTTAGCCCTTAAAATTTAATTATTGAATCTTACAATTTCTTTATGAAAATTTTTAGAGAGATTGATTGACTATTTCTACACTTTGAGAAATATTTTAAGAATTTTTTATTAATAGATAATTTTCTATGAATTAGTTTTTGAAAAAAAGTTTTTAAATATTATTTTTTATGATTTTTTTTATGAATATAATTTTTCGGGAACTCTATGTTAGATTCTGTTGGTGCAAAGAGAATCAGTCATGAACAGTCAACATCTAGTGTTTCGATGTTTGACAATATACTAAGGTCTAGTCAATGTGATCAAGGGTTAAGCCAAACAGGACCTAATGTTTGGTAAGATAAATCCAGGTTTGATCAGTTTAACAAAGAGTTAGCCAAACAGGATCTGATGTTTGGCAGTGACAATATACTAAGGTCTAGTCAAAGTGATCAAGGGTTAAGCCAAACAGGACCTGATGTTTGGTAGGGTAAACCCAGGTTTGATCAGTTTGATAAAGGGTTAGCCAACCAGGACCTGATGTTTAGCAGTGACAATATACTAAGGTCTAGTCAAAGTGATCAAGGATTAAACCAAACAGGATCTGATGTTTGGTAGGGTAAACACAGGTTTGATCAGTTTGATAATGGCTTAAGCAAAACAAGATCTGATGTTTGACAGAGTGAATAAAAATGAGGGATAGTCAGTTTGACCAAGGGATAAGCCAAACTGGAATTGAGGATTGGGATTATACTTACCTGAATCTTGGAAGAAGTCTAGTCAGGATTAAGATGACTAGCAAAGAAATCCTGGTGAGTGAAGCTTGATCCTAGTGAGTGAAGCTAGGTGGAAGAAATCCTAGTGAGTGAAGCGAGGTGGAAGAAATCTTAGAGAGTCAAGTTGGGTCCTAGTGAGTGAAGCTAGGTGGAAGAAATCCTGGTGAGTGAAGCTAGGTCCTATTGGACGAAGTCCTGGTGAGTGAAGCTGGGCAAGAAGTCTTGACTTGTAGGGTTGAGCACGTAGTCCTGGTCCAGGATCAGGCAATGGAGTCTTTGCCGAGTGAGGACTACGGACAGAAGTATAGATGGTTCGCCGATCAGACGTCTCGAGATCCATGAGTCTCGGAGGTTGAGCACAAAGTCTTGGTTCGGGGGACCGAGCAAAAGACATAGCTGAGCGAGGATCACGGTCAGAAGTAGAGATGGGTCGAGGTCGGACGTCTCGAGATCTGGGTTCTCAGAGGCTGAGCAAAAGTCCAAGAGGTCCCGGTTGGCAAAGGTAACTTCTCCAGGGTGGAGTAGGTGAGGATGCATTCCTTGGGAAAGGGAACAGTAGAGGTTGGTTCGACCTAGGATTTGTTAGTGCCGGAAGCACCAAAGTCAAACCTGTGTTTTGATAATGGCAAAGAGTTCAAAAGTTAACGTTTTGTTGTGATCTAACAATGCTGGTTAAGTGTGCAGGGAAAGTCCTAGGTACACTAGGCACTAAGTCCTGGTTCTATGAATTGGGCACTAAGTCCTAGCCGCGACCTGGGCAACTAAGTCCTGACATAAGGTTGGGCAATAAGACCTGGTCGCGGATTGGGCACCGAAAACCTGGTGAGTAAAGCTGGGCACTAAGTCCTGGCCGAGGGCTGGGCACTGATGACCTGGGGAGTAAAGATGGGCACTAAGACTTGGTCGAGGACTGGGCACCGAAGACCTGGTGAGTAAAGTTGGGCAAAAGTCCAATCGGAGAAGCCGATTTGCAAAAAGGTAAATTCTCCCGAGAGGAGTAGGTGAGGACGCGTTCCCCATAGGAGGGAACATTACGCGTCGGTTAACCTAGGGTCCCATTTGGGAGACCCGAAGTCAGAACCAAGACAACTTAGGATGTAAACAATGATTAATATATCAGGCATATTTGCTTCTTGTGTTTGGAACTAACCCTGGTTGCAGGAAACGAAAGAACTGTGTTTCTGTAGCTCAGGCGCCACATTGGAAGGAGGTGCCTCACTGAGCTAGGCACCTGTGTGGATACATGCGCCCTAGTGCAAGGCAAAACCAAGCCATCGAAGCAAACTGCCAAGAAAGCCTTTGGACCAAGTCAAGCTAGGCGCCTGTGTTAACACACGCCCCAGTCAGCTCAGGCACCCCAGTTGAAGGGTTAAGCGCTGACCGAGTCTGCAAATACGAGTTCTCGCAGAAGAGGCCACTTGTAGGCACCCCCTTCAACACAGGTGCCCTGGCGACCAGTATAAATAGGGGTTCACCCCCAAGGCTTCAGAACAACTTGCAAATCTCGCTCTCAACACTTTCGCTCAAGTGCTACGCTTTGACATGCTCCGCACTAGCGATTCAAGCGCCGACGACGACCCGCTGCTCCGAAATTCCATCCACTCCGGTCGTCGGTAACAACTTAAATTTATTAAGTGTTGTAACTCTTTTTAATTCTATATTTGTACTTCAAATTGTAAACATTCTTCGAATATAGAATTACCCATCGTAAACGGTCAATGACCATGGGCCTTGGAGTAGGAGCCGACCGCGACTCCGAACTAAGTAAAACAAACCGTGTTAGCGACTTTGCTTTATTCTTTCCGCTGCGTAATTTCTCTTAATTATCTGAAATTTTCCGATCAATATTCACCCCCCCTCTATCGATTTACTCCGATCCAACAAGTGATATTAGAGCAGGGTTACTCAAACTTGGTGCAACCACCAGTTGAGTATTTTTTTCGGATTTTTCATTTTTTATTTCAAATAAATAATATTTGTGCATTGGTTTAAAATATTCTTACGTCTTTTTCAATTTTGAATTCTTATTTTTTTCACCATAAGTCAGAATCGATATAACGATCAATTTTTAAAAACTTGTAATAATTTTTTTAAATATTTTTCATGAAATTCGTGCTACCTTAATTCGAGAAATTTTTTTCAGCATTGAATTCTTTTTTTTTCATTAATCAGAATTGATAAAGCCAACATTTTGAAAAAAAAATATCATAAATTTTTTTATTATTTTACCTCAAAATTCGTGTAATACCTTTTAAGCTAGTTTCTTTTCTCTCTCCTAAACTACTAATCCAAGACCAAGTCTTGGTATATTTTTGTTATTTCTTTTGTGTACGAGGTTTAAACTAAATGGCCAATCAAGAGTGGAACAGTGCTTGTCCACTGCTATTCTCCGGCGAGAACTTCAATTTTTAGAGAAGTCAAATGGAATTCCATCTAAAGGCCCATATGGACATATGGATGATCATTTAAACGGGGTTCTCCTTTCCTACAGAAGATGGACTATCAATCGCCTAGGACAAAATGGAAGAACCAACTCTGAGGAAGATCGAGACTGATGCTAAGACAACAATAATCTTACAGTGCGGCACCCGACTTCAATTTTATGAGATTTGACTAAAGAAGAATTGAAGTGGGTCGGATCCTTCAACTGTGCCAAAGAGATGTGGGAGAAGCTAATTAACCTACATCAAAACAACTCAGATGAGAAAGATCAGGTATGTTATGTTGCATTTTCAACTCAAGCTCAAATAACAGAGCCAGATTCGGCACCCGACTTCGACTCCGGATCAGAAGATGAGTTAGAATCTGTACTTGACTACAAATTCGAGATAGAGTTAGAGGACGAATTGACTGAGACGGTAATCAATTTTGAATCCTTTTCAAAATTACAATTAACTAATCAAACTGATACTGTAATGGTCGAGGAAGGGATAGTTTCTATTGCAGAGAAAAATCCAGGAGAACCACCCAAGGAGAAGCTTCAACCAGCACCCAAGTCCGACTCAGACTCGGAATCTGATGAAGAAGGGGATCGTCGAAAACTGGTCCGGTTGGCTCGCGACCACTACAAAATGCTAAAAAAACAATCAAGCAAATGAAAGATGGCTAAAATCAAGGGGGAGACCTCCAAAAAGAAATCAAAGGGTAACATTGTAGATTTAAAATCTAACAGTCATATAGTATGTTATAAATGCAGGGAAAGAGGGCATTACCAAGACCAGTGTCCCACTCATAAGAGTGGGCCTTCACCGTCTACAATAAAAAGAGCTCCCAAGAATGTCCGACAAACAATCGACAAAGGTAAATTTATAGTATTTGAAAATCCAGTATTTACCTTGAATAATATGATTGATTCATATAAATTAGTTAAGGCAAATCTAGAAAATTGAAACAAGAAAATGAAACCCTGAAACATAAGGTCAATATGATAAAAAATTTAATTCATAATCCTGCTGATTTCGAAAATCTGGAGTATTACTCTAATTGTGACCTTACATAGATAATTGTTTGCTTTAATTGTGTGTTGCTTTTTATTTTTTTATTTTTATGCTTAGAATTAGGATTGATTAGTTTAAGGACTAAAGAGTTACTTAAAACTTGAACAACCTAGTATTAGGTGGAGGTGAGATGATAGTACGTTAGGGAAGCCTTTCTAATAAGGTCAAGTGGGGTAAGACGTATCCTACTCGGTCTATTTAGTCTGGTGGAACTAGCCGAAGCTACTGATCCGAAACCTAAATTAGTTAGACCAAAATTTTTCAAGAAGTAATTTGAAAATGAATTTTCGGTAAAAGGCTTTGTCAAGGAAAGGGTTGTTGCTCAATAAGGCTACGACCAATGAAGGCCTCTATGCCTCACCAAGACCTGGAAGCCAATTATCGAAACTCAAAGTCAATTTACTATTTGATAAATTTGAATCTAACACGAGTTTTGATTAAATCTTAGATTTAACACTAATTCGAAGATAAAGATAAAACATCTCACAAAACAGATAAGATAACCTGTTTTGTCTCTTAGAAATAGGTGAGATGCTTAGGACCTAAAAGTTTAGTCCAAACCAAGCAACCTTACAAACTAAATCAATTTCATCTTTAATTTATTAAACCAAATTCAAAATTATTATTTTTTAACATAATTAATCTTCAAAAAGTTCAAAATTTTCAAATCATTATACTTAAACTTAACTATTAAATACTTTAGGTTTCTTGTTGCTCACTTACCTGAAAACCATTTAATGTTTGTAAACATTTCTTTCAGACAATCAATTTATTCTTGAAAAATAAGTGTTGCAAAAGTCACCTTGGGTATTATTTAGAATATTTTTTAAGGAAAATATCTGCAGTCCGTACTCTGATATTTATATATTTTTTGGACGTAAGTTTTTTTGTACAAAAACCTTCTGCTTTTCTCTTGAAAATTATTTTAAATATAGAATTTCTTCTTTTCAGTTCTTTATATTAACTATTTCAAAAGGAAAGAGAAAAAGAAGAATTTGTTTTTCAAATCATTAAAATAAAATAGTCTTCAAAAGTTATTTTAAACTTAGTCCTTTTTCTTTTTGTTTGAATAAAACCCTAAGACTCAGAGGAGAACTAACTTGTGGTCAACAAGCCTCCTAGGACTGTGTTAGATTTAGGGGGAGTTCAAATTAAAAGAAGTATTGGAAGTTTCAAAAGTACTAATAGTTTTCAAAGTATAAATATTTTTCAATGTATAAATGTTTTTCAAAGCACAAATATTTCTCAAAGTAAAAATATTTCTCAAAGTGCCAATATTTGTTAAGTAGAAAATATTTTTCAAAGTACAAATTGTTATTTTTAATACTAAGTACATTATTTTTTTTTAAAACAATTATGTGTTAAGTGCAAGATTTTTCATAGAACAATTGTTTCTAATATTTTTCAAAGTACAAATATTTCTAAAAGTGCATAATTTTTGGTGAAAGTCCTTTTCTAAATGAATTTTTTTTGGCAATATTAAGTTCAAAATATTTTTTCTAAAAAGTTTCCAAGTGCACAATACATTTCAAAGTATAATTTTTTGGGTGCAATTTAAGTACTTAATTCTTTTCTAATATTTAGTCCTTTTTCAAAAAGAAAGATTTTTGAAATTATTTTGTCAAAATGATATGTTTTTCAAAAATTATACTAAGTACTTTGCAAAGGAAAGAAGTTTTGTTGGGGAGATTCACAGATCAAATTCAATTCAGTAGGATCTTTCACTTACAATTTTTTTTTCATCAATAACACTTTATGAAACCTTTTGACCCCCGAATTTGAAAAGTCTAGATTTAATTTGGTTTGGTTTATTTTTCCTGCTTGAACTCATTAGGGTTGGTTCAATATAGAATTACAAATTATTTGACTAGCTCTAATTTACTTACATTAAGTGTTATCTTTTTTTTGATATATGGCAAAGGGGGAGAGAAACAAAAGGAAGAGGGAAATTTTTTTTCCAAAATTTTCAAAATATCCATCTCTTTTCAAAAAGTAAAGTAAAGAGTTCTAAGTACTCAGTTTCTTAGTACTTTAAATTTCTTTTAAAGATTTTTTTAAGTACTTAAAATGTTTTCAAATTTTTCTATGCTCAAGAAGCAAAAGGAAGAGGGAAAATTTTTTTTTCCAAAATTTTCAAAATTCCATTTCTTTTCAAAAGTAAAGTAAAGAGTTCTAAGTGCTCAGTTTCTCAGTACTTTAAATGTTTTTAAAAGATTTTTTTAAGTACTTAAAATGTTTTCAAATTATCTTTAAGTGCTTTCAAAATACTTCGAAAAGGATTCAAAAATTTCTAAGTGTGTTTTGAAAAACACTTTCTAAAGAAAATTTCTCTTTGTAAACAAAATTTGCCTGAGCTAATTTCCTTTCTCTAAAAACTTTTTGGCAAATAGTGCTAAGTAAATTTTTTTCTTAGTAAACAAATTTTGTTTAATAATGGTTAAAGATCTCATGGCGAAGATGTGTTAAGCAAATTCTTTCTAAGGTTGGAAAATTCTTCCCAAGCTCTCAAAATTGAAACTTTTTAAGGGAAATCAGTTTTCAAAATTTGTTTTGCCTAAGTAAACTTTTTAAAGGTGTTGAAACAAAAATTAGGCATACAAAACATTTTCAAAATTGTCTACTGCTGAAAGCTCTTAAGTTTTTTTTTTAGTCAAAAACCTAAAAGCTTTTCGCTAAATTTCGAAAAACACTTAGCACATAGAAAGTTTACAAAACCCGCATGACATTGAAAAATTTCAGGGGGACATAAATTTCTATTGTTAGATTATTATTGTTGTTAGATTGTTCTTAACTTAATTTTTTGAACCATGTTGCCATAAATCAAAAAGGGGGAGATTGTTGGTGCCGGAAGCACCAAAATCAAACCTGTGTTTTGATAATGGCAAAGGGTTCAGAAGTTAAGGTTTTGTTGTGATCTAACAATGTTGGTTAAGTGTGCATGGAAAGTCCTAGGTACACTAGGCACTAAGTCCTGGTTCTATGAATTGGGCACCATGTCCTAGCCGCGGCCTGGGTAACTAAGTCTTGACACGGACTGGTCACCGAAGACCTGATGAGTAAAGCTGGGCACTAAGTCCTAGCCGAGGGCTGGGCACCGAAGTCCTGGTGAGTAAAGCTGGGCACTAAGACCTGGTCGAGGACTGGGCACTGAAGACCTGGTGAGTAAAGCTGGGTAAAAGTCCAACCGGAGGAGCCGATTTGCAAAAAGGTAAATTCTCCTGAGAGAAGTTGGTGAGGACGTGTTCCCCATAGGAGGGAACATTAGGAGTCGGTTCGACCTAGGGTCCCATTTGGGAGACCCGAAGTCAGAACCAAGACAGCTTTGGCTGTAAACAATGTTTAATATATCATGCATATTTGCTTCTTGTGTTTGGAACTAACCCTGGTTGCAGAAAACAAAGGAACTATGTTTCTGCAGCTCAGGCGCCTCATTGGAAGGAGGCTCCTCACTGAGCTAGGCGCCTGTGTGGATACAGGCGCCCCAGTGCAAGGTAAAACCAAGCCATCGAAGCAAATTGCCCGAAAGCCTTTGGACCAAGTCAAGTTAGGCGCATGTGTTAACACAGGCGCCCCAGTCAACTTAGGCGCCCCAGTTAGCTCAGGAACCCCAGTTGAAGGGATAAGCACTGGCGGAGTCTGCGGATAGGAGTTCTCGCAGAAGAGGCCACATGTAGGCGCCCCCTTCAACACAGATGCCCTGGCGACCAGTATAAATAGGGGTTCACCCCTAAGGCTTCAGAACAACTTGCAAATCTCGCTCTCAACACTTTCTCTCAAGCGCTACGCTTTGACACGCTCTGTACTCATGATTCAAGCGCCGATGACGACCCGCTGCTCCGAAATTCCATCCACTCCGATCGTCGGTAGCAGCTTAAATTTATTAAGTGTTGTAACTCTTTTTAATTCTTTATCTGTACTTCAAATTGTAAACATTCTTCGAATATAGAATTGTCCATCGTAAATGGTCAAGGACTGTGGGCCTTGGAGTAGGAGCCGATCGCGACTCCGAACCAAGTAAAACAAACTGTGTTTGCGACTTTGCTTTATTCTTTCCGCTGCATAATTTCTCTTAATTGTCCAAAATTTTTCGATCGATATTCACCTTCCTCCGATCCAACAGGATTTCAGTTGAAATCCAAAGTCAAAACCAATCAATTAAGGCTTAAGATTATTTATTTTGTTGTGTGTTTTGTTGTCTTGCAGGTACCTGGAGTTGGTGGTAAGATTGGAGAGCAAAACGTAAAAACCTGGGAAAAGGGGTTCCCAAACGCCTGAATGGATTCAGGCGCCTAGTAACCTAGGCACCTGAGGCTTAACAGGCGCCTGACTGCTATTAGATGCCTAAGAAGGGGACTTATCTCCTGCGCCGAGTTCGCAGATATGGATCAACTTTTGACCGTTATGAGGCACCCCAGAAGCTTATCAGGCACCCGTGAACCTAGATAGAAAGGGGTTCGACCCCTCACTTCAAAACATCAGGTTTTCCATCTGCTCATTAATTTTGTGCAATGCAAAAATGCTCAGACGAAGCTCTGCGACCGAGGAGGCTCCAGGAGGAAGTATGTGATGCTTTGGAGTCCTAGATTGGTCGAGATCGTCAACTTGTTGGTTTGCTTTTAATATTACAAGTTGGTTTTCTATTTATCATTCTGTAATTGTAAATCCAAACTGTAAGACGAGTTTTCTCCGCCTCTGAAAATTCTAGAAAGGAGACCACTAGTGGACTCACGCCAAGTACATAGGCCTTGGACAAACTGACCATGGGGGTTGGGAACCAAGTAAATAAATCCCGCATGTCTACTATCTATTGTGTTTATTTATTATTCCGCTGCGTACTAACATTCTGATAGAAAGACGATTGATCGAATGACAAGTTTTATGAAAAAGTTTGAGTCGATATTCACCCCTCCCCCTCTATCGATGCCACTGATCCTACAGATTCCACATATGTAAAAAATAAAAATAGCAACTCTTTTTTCTAGAGAAATATATTTTTTTATGATTTAATTTTTTTATTTTTTTTAAGATAAACTATTTTTTCTAAGTAAAGTTATTTTTGAAATATGAAATTAAGTTGAAAAATCTTTTCGAAAATAAATTTTTGCTATTTTTTTAACCTTGTTTTTTTATGTGATCAATGACGCCAGAAGAAATATGACGGTAAACTTAATGGGAGGTTAAATTTAATTGCAATATTTCTTTTAATCAATTGCATATTTAGTTTTATTGTTTTTATAAACAATGCTTATTTCTTGTTTGATTTACTCTAACTTAAATCGGGTTAATGTACATCAAAATGAGAGAGATTTTAAGTACCTGGGGATTAGTTTTGATGTGGTCAATTGAGTCACGATAGGTCCTGTGGTATTTGATTTTTGTATCTAAGTGCGCAGGAGCTTAGGAGTATAAGAATTCAGTGGAAGACACAGTGAGCGAGAAGGATGACATGGGAAGAGAGTCGATGGACCCGGTGCATTCAAGGGACGAGAAGTTGCGAAAGAGTACATCAGTGGACAAGAAGGATGTGCTTGACGTCCGATAGACGAGAAGCCAAGGAGGAAGCCGGTTCGAGGAGAAGGTCTAAGTGGGGTTCGAGTGAGCTATATTTTGGACAGCCAAAGCATCACCCAAGCAAGCAGAGTCCAAAAAGGTCAACCCAAAGGCTTACCTTAAAGACTTGAGGCATCTCAATTATTATCGATGTTGACTCGGTTGTGATGCTTGGAGCTGCCGCAGAAAGGTGCGAGGGTGCCTTAGTTTGGACTGAGGGCACCCTGGTTTGTAGTTGAGGCAATCTCGGTCGGAACCAGAATGCCCTATGTGAACAGAAGATGTTAAGGCTACCAATGGCTGCATGGATTAAACTTCATCCATTTAGAGCACCCTGAGTCACAACTAAGGCACCCCAAATATCATGTCAGCAAACGGTCACTTTGACTATTTGACTATAAATAGCTCCTAGAGCTAGGAGTTAAAGACAATAATTATAATATATTTTTTCTAATTTTTTCTAAGCTGCCAAAAATTATAAGAGGCTTCTCCGCATTCAATGAAGGAGAGCTTTAGTGAGATTTCCAATTACTTAGATTAGCAACCTCGTTGGTTGCAACCAAGTAAATCTCCTAGTCATTTACTTCTATTTTATGTTGTTATTTTTAACTGCTTAACTAATGTATTATTCTTTCTGAGTTCAAAAGCAAGAGAGATTGAAATTTTATGTCATGCCCCGGAGGTTCACATGTATGACAAAAATCGTACAATGTCTCCCCTGTATGGACAACATATGGATCCTTTATACATTCCACATAGCTACTCACAATCTACCACATAGCTAGAAATAGAAAGAAAAACATACATCACACAACTACTGTTGGTGTCGGAAGCACCAGATCGAACCTGGTTTTGATAATGACAAAGGGTTCAAAGTTATGTTTATATTATGATCTAATGAATTTACCAAGTGTGCAGGAAAGTCCTAGTTCACCTAGGCTTGAAGTCTTGACCTGCAGGGTTGAGCAAGAAGTCTTGGTCGAGGACTGGTCAAGATAACCTGACCAAGGGTTGGACACCAAAGTCCTGATCCAAAAGATCAGGCAGGAGTCTTAGCCGAGCGAGGATTGCGAACAAAAGTAGAGGCAGGTCGAGGTACGGACATCTCGAGATCCGACAGTCTCGGAGGCCAACCAAAAGTCTAACCAGAGGAGCCGGTTGGTAAAAGGTAACTTCTCCTGAGAGGAGTAGGTGAGGACGCGTTCCCCAGAAGAGGAAACAGTAGGCATTGGTTTAACCTAGGATTTCATTTTGAAATCCAAGGTTAGAACCAAGATAGCTCCGGTTGTTATTTATACATTTATTATTAATATTATAATGTTCTTGGACTAACCTTGGTTACAGGAGTAAAAGGGAGTAACTCATGCATCCCAAGCTCCTGAAATGGGTCAGGTGCCCGAGAGTCCAAGCACTTGATAGGTAACAAGTGTAGGGTATGGCTTGGCGGGTTTTCTCAGCGAATACCTGGTCGATCCGAGAGACCTCTCCATGTCTACGGATTAAAATTTAATCTGAATGAAAACCCGTCTCCCATCGACCATCTCGTGCCGTATCGAACGATCCAAATTACAACATAGCCAATTACCAAAATCGGCCTTGTAATTTGCTCGACCGTTCGATCGTGGAAAAAGCGAAGAGTTGACCGCCGACTTTTGTGTTTATGGTCAAGGTCCAGTTAATAAATTATTTATCATGATTCGGAATCAAAATAATAAATTAACAAACATAAAATGACGAAGCATACATAACATGGCACATAATTGAACAAGGAGCTTGGGAAAGAGTTATACCTTCCTGATCACCTCGCGGCCTTCTACATTATGTCCCTCCCTTCTCGGGCGTCGTGTGGGTGATGGTCTACCGAGAAACGAGATCACCAAGGTAACCAATTAATCACATCTTCTTCCACCTTCCATGTCAACTAAACCCTAGACACTAGGGTTTTCGGCCAACTCTCTCTTTTGTGACCACCAAACCCTAGACACTAGGGTTTCGACCAACTCATCTTCTTCTCCAAGCGAGTGCCACCGACAAGTGGAGAAGCTCCTCCCTGGGCTGCCGTCGGTGATGGAAAGGAACCTCCCATCAGCTACTGTTGGTCATGAGAAGGACTCATCCAAGGGTTGCCGCCGGCAGTGGAAGAACAATATCCACCAGCTGCTATCGGCCATGGATTGCTCTTCTCCAAGTTCTGCCGTCGTGGACTATCTCCAGCCAAGGCATCCTTGGCCTGACACCGAACCATGCCTCCTTGGGCGGCCGCCAGCCATAGAGTAATCTTTTCCAAGATCTGTCGGTGACCAAGGAAGACCGGCGCCTCCCAATCTGCTGTCGACCAAGACGACCTTGGGTTGTCGCCGGCCATGGAGAGTACTTCTCCATGATCTGCCGAAGATGACTTCTACAGCCATCTTCTCCTTGATCTGCCGCCGGCCATGGATAGAAGTGAATCCATGATCCGCCACCGGCCAAGGAGAAACTCCCACCTACTGCCGCCGCCGATGCAAGAGGATGCCCCATGGGTTGCCAGCGGCCATAGAGATGGAGACCTCCATGTTCTACCACCGGCCAAGGGAAAACTCCATCAAGCTTCCATCGGCCATGTGGGTGGAAGGGTTTTTGCCCTAGGAGAGAAGAATAGAGAGGGAGTGAGATAGGTGGGGAGAGGAAAAATTAATCAATTAAGCCCTGGTTTCATAATTCTCTAGGGTATATATAGGGCTAAGGTAGGGACCAAGAGGAGGAGTTGGACTTGGCCCAACAATGGATCTAAACCCGATCTATTAATTAAGATTCATTGCACTAAAGGATCTTAATTGAACTTCCTCATCAACCCTCATATTTTCATATGGGCTCCACATATTACGAGTCATCCATCCCCCCCCCCCCCATATTATGATATCGAATGCCTGTTAATTAATTTAAATTACTAACAATTCAAATTAATTAACCTCTGAGTCCTTGACTAGTACCACTCGACCTCATCATCATGCCAGATCAAATCCACCTGTAGGGTTTAGCATGATGAACCTTTCGAGCTCATCAAGCGGGCATCATCAACCCGACTCACCAGGACACAGATCCCGTCAATAATCAACGATACATCATATTATTAATATTATCTCCCAACTTACCGGGCCTTTCGATCTAACAGAATAGATCTTGCCCATTGGTAAATCAAAGAAATAATAGTTAATAATAATGCCCGTTATTATATTGAGATTAAGGGATCATACTCAATAATATAAACTCAGGTCCTATCCAATTATTGAGTCAGTACAAATTGGATAACCTCGGGTTTTGGCCCTACTCAATGTACTCAAAGCACACTAGTGTAATTCTATGGTCAAGACCAACCACACCTAATTACACTACAACCATCCCAATGGGTTATCCAATTCCATCTCAGTTGTGAGCCTTTATTTATACAAAGCAAGGAACTGATAATATGATCTTCCGTGTAACACTACACACCATGTTATCTACAATGCAAAGTAATTGGACTTCATGCATGTACTAATATACACAGACACCTAGTGTAGTTGTGATTCTCTTTTCAAAAAGAAGATGTTCATATAAAAAAATTCATGTTTTTCAGTATACACATCTTACAATCTCCCACTTATACTTAAAGACATTGTTGTTCTCAAAATGCCATAGATCTGACTCCTGATCCTCCACATGCCTAAAGCTCTCGCTATCAAGATCTCAGTGAAAAGATCTCCTAGGTTGTCCCCTGATGTAATCTAGGCAACAACAGCTATTCCTCTCCTGGGTGATACTTGTGCTCTATGTGTTTACTCGCCCTATGGGCTCGTGATTCCTTCGAGTTTGCAACTGCACCATTTGTTTATCACAACAAAATGTGATAGCTTTGAGCAAACCAGGATTCACATCGAAGTTTATCTTGAGGTTCCTGAACTATGTAGCTTTCCTGGCTACCTTAGAGACTGCCATCCATTCAGCTTTCATGGTGAAGTCCATCACGCAGTCGCTGCGCAACACTCCTCCAATCTATGGTTCCACCTCCTAAAGTAAACATAAAACCCCGAGGAATACTTACGTTTGCCCCTATCTGACTGGAAGTCTGTATCCGTGTAACCCAAAGGGAATTGGTCTGCCCCGGTAAACTAGCTTATAATCCTTAGTCCTTCTTATGCACTAATATAAGCTTTTACTGCAATCCAATTTCCTTGATCTGGGTTACTCTGATATCTGCTAACCATGCACACGACAAAGCAGATATTCGGTCTCGATTTTAGCATACATGAGGCTTCTTATAGCCGACGCTAAAGGAACCGCCATTACCTAATCTATCTCCTTTGATAATCTAAACATATCTCCTTAGATAGAGTAGCTCCACTTCTGAAAAGTACAAAACTTTTCTTGGAGGTTTCCATGCTAAAACGAGTTAAGACAGTGTCTTGTATGAAGCTTCGGATAAGCACAACATCCTTCTCTGGTGATCCCTTAGAAATTTGATCGCCAAGGATGTGCCCTGCTTCTCCTAAGTCCTTCATATCAACAGTTTGGACAAGCATACCCTTACGCCTAATAATACTTTGTCATTGTTGCCAACCAACAAAATATTATCTATGTATAATACAAGAATACCACTACGTTTCCGTCACATTTCTTACATACACAAATCTCATCCGTCCTTTGAACAAATCCATATGATTGGATTATGTCTTCAAAGCGGATGTTCCTCGTCATAGGTCTAGGGATCTTGATTCATGGTCGCCAGGGACCGAGTCCGAAGACTCTACCAAGAACATGAATCTTTCAGGTTGACTAACAACCCTCCCACTACGACGAGGTACCACCTGTGTATCTTCTATGACACGCGGTGCAGTGACTTGTGGTGCATCCTCTTGTACAGTTGGTACTAAGGTCAGAACATCCCCTCTTAATTCTTTCAAGAACTAGTCTACTCATAGGCTTATGGTTCATCACATAGTCTTCTTCTAAGAATCAGGTATTCGTCCCAACGATTACCCTCTGATCCTTAGGACTATAGAACCACCTTTCGTTCCTCTAGGATAGCCTACGAACAAGCGCACGAGATTCCAATCTTATTAGTATCCCCTCTCAGCACATATGCTGAGCTATCCCATGTCCAAAGATGTTATAGACTTGGCTTTCGCCTAGTCCACACTTCTACGGGAGTAGGAGGCACTGACCTAGACGGTATTAAGTATATACATTGCAGTTTCTAGAGCATATCCCCAGAACGAATCTGGCAACTCAGAGCAGCTCATCATTGTCCTAACCATCCCCATAAGAGCCCTTTTCCTTCGCTCTACTGCACCGTTCTATTGGGGCGAACCGGGTACAGTCAATTAGGATTGAATCCCAGCCTCTAATAAGTAAGTCCTAAACTATCCCAAGAGGTACCCACCACCACGATTCGATCGTAGTGTCTTGATACCTTTATCTTGATGTTTCTCTACAACCGTCTTGAATTCTTTGAACCAATCAAAGATTCAAACTTGCGGCCATCAAGTAAACGAATCCATAACTTTAAATATTCGTCTCATGAAGTATTCAAAACTACCTCTATTCTGGATAGGCATAGGACCACATAAATCAGAATGAACTGAATCTAACATATCTTTGGCTCTATACCCCTCGGCCTTGAAAGGCCTCTTGGTCGTCTTACCTTCCAAGTAAGATTCAAAGGTTGGGAAGTCTCCCACCACCAATGAACCCGAGGGCCCATCGGCTATCGACCTTTGAATCCTACTAAAGTTAATAAGACCAAACCATAGATGCTAAAGGTATGTTTGGTTCATCTCGGAAGGAACCTTTCTCTTACTTTGGTTAGATGATGAGTTATTAGCTACTATTTGCATCATGGGAGACTTTGGTTTTAATGTCTACCAATTGCCTATCAATGTACCTGAATAGATAATCATTCTATTCCACTTTTCATAAAAAGCAATAGAATATCTTTTATTTCAGAAACTAAACCAAAGATCTTTCTGAAAAATTAGGTACATAAAAGTAATCTTTAAAACCAAAACTTTATTTTCCTATCTAAAGAAAAATAAATAACTCTCACTGCAATAGTCGCACCTCCGTAACATATCCCTTGTAGACAGTAATCTCTTCCTTAGCTAATCGTTGGGCTTCTTGGAACCCCTGCAAAGAATTGCAAACATGTTTAGTAGCATCCATATCTACCCACTAGGTACCAGTAGATAACACCGCTAAACATGTTACAATGACAAAAGAAAAGATATACCTTTCTCTAGACAACGGGGACAGTTCGCCTTCCAATGTCCAGTCTGCTGGCTCGTGAAGCACTTACCTTTCGGCTTCTTCACACCAGCCTGAGGTCCCTGCGATTCTGCTACCTTCTTGGACTCACCTTGTTTCTTCTTCTTCCTGCCTTTCGGCACAGAAGTAGAAACCTTCTGAGTGACCAAGGCCTGCGAACCTTTATGAAAGAACCCCTCTGCCCCTTGGAGTTCTCCCAGGAGTTCCCTCAATGTATACTCATGCTTATTCATGTTATAGTTGAGCCGGAACTACTCAAAACTCCTAGGCAGAGATTGGAGTATTATATCGACCTGGGTTTCCCCGTCGATTTGTCCTCCAAGAACCTCAATCTCATTGAGATGAGCCATCATCTTCAGGACATTGCTCGAAGAGCACATATTTGCACTCTTCAACAGTAAAGACAATGTCTAGGTTTCTTTTCCAATCAATGTAATTGGGGCCACTAAGTTTGTTTTCCTTAAGTATTGTAGCTAGTGGGTTAAAGACTATTTTGAAAATTCTAAGAATCATAACATACACTACTTTAGAAATCAAAAATAAATTGATTCCTCAAAATAATTAATTTTCGAAATCAACCAACACCCCTATACACCGAGAAATTCGCATGCCACGATGGTGTGGACGTATACGAATTCCTTCATTCGCAAGAGGAGGTTTTAGCCATTAATCTTACTATCTTGTCAACCTAACTTTTTGACAAGTAAGATCAACAGTTGGTCTACTTCGGCTCTGCAAAATAATAGTAGTGACTCCGATGGGGAGGATACTATTATACGCATCTAAGTGTGCACCATTACACGACACTAAGAATATTATTCCCGATTATGTGCCTTCCGATGGGGAAGTACACATGCTCTTTAATAATTTTCTATAGTCTTTTTCGACCCAGTGATCCGCAGAACAAGTCCATCTGATACGAAGGAAGGCACTCAGAGCCGACGCGCAGACTTGTCTGCATCACTTATCAAATTGTAATGGAAGTCGTAGGACCCTTAGGGTCCCTCTCCCACTTAGTAATTTATCTCGAGGAATTTTCTAGCACTACGGCACAACCAAGCACATAACCAATAACATGAAAATAAAATAAAGAAAATCCTAGATTTTCCAACTTTCATGGCCCTTGGTCTCTAATGCACCTCCAGTCGTGTCGTCACTTCGTCTACTCCTCCTTTCCTTCTGTGCAAGCTACCTTGAGGGATATCTGAGCCGAAATGACTAGCTAATTATTTACGTCATTGATCCTATACTCCACGAAGGAGTGTACATGAAATCTAGACCGAAAGTAAAATAAAAAGCTCGGCTAAACATGTGCTGTATTTAATTACAAAAATTAAATACCTAGCCTCGTCAACTCCGAGGATTATTTAATTACAAATATTTGCATAACCATCACACAACAAATATTTTGGCCATGAAGTTGGAATCTCATGCATGCAACACAAAGTTAGCCTACGCACATCCACACATCGTCCAGCAAAATAAAATGTATGAAAATGCAAAAATTAACCATCCTAAACACACAAAGCCAAAAAACTTGGCTCTGATACCAATTGTAGGGTATGACTTGGCGGGTTTCCTCAGCGAATACCTGGTCGATCCGAGAGACCTCTCCATGTCTACGGATTAAAATTTAATTCGAATGAAGACCCATCTCCCATCGACCGTCTCGTGCCGTATCGAACGATCCAAAGTATAACTTAGCCAATTACCAAAATCGACCTTATAATTTGCTCGGTCGTTCGACCATGAATAAGGCGACGAGTTGACCGTCGGCTTTTGTGTTTATGGTCAGGGTCCAGTTAATAAATTATTTATCATGATTCGGAATCAAAATAATAAATTAACAAACACAAAATGTAACACCCGCTTTTTTTTCCTAAAGCGGCGTTACGCTAACATACGTAGGGGCATGTGAACATCGTAATGCAGCGGAATAAGTTAAACTTACACATATATGCACCTAGCTATCCTTCCTAACATAGTGACATGGGAACTTAGCATTATTAACATCGTACTTATCATCATGTCATGAAGTCACATAAGCCATCCATTAGGCACATAAGTAGCAAACGTAAAGTTTTAGCATAAGACTTGTAAATATATCTTTTTTCTTGGCCAAGTCACTACCACACACCCATTCCTGCCCCTCCTGCTGCTTCCTCATCGTCCTCCTGCTTGATCTGCGGTACAAGGGAAATAAGACTATAAGCACATAGGCTTAGTAAGACTCTTTCCTACTCACTAAAACCATTCATCAAATTAATCATAAACATACGAAACATGAACATAACTTGTTGCTTTACATAGGACATAAGCATCTAAAATCACTTAGCATGACATAGTTCTTGCATAGCACATGAACGTAAAATACATTTAACATGGCATGAGACATGGCATAAACATGAATATAAGTATACTTAACATGGCATGACACATGACATAAACATAAATATAAATATACTTAACATGGCATGATACATAGCATAAACATGAATATAAGTATACTTAACATGGCATGATACATGACATAAACATGAATATAAGTATACTTCACATGGCATAAACATAAATATAAATATACTTAACATGGCATGATACATGGCATAAACATGAATATAAGTATACTTAACATGGCATGATACATGGCATAAACATGAACATAAATGTACATAACATGGCATGATTTCTGACATAGCATATGGTCATCTTCTTATCATAAACATAAACATAAGACGTTTACTATCATGCATAATTCTTAACATGAAACATAAGCATAAAACATTACTATCCTGGTATAATGCATAACATGAATGAATGCATGAGTCAAATGCATATACATAAGGATGCTTAACTTTTAAAATCATACTTTTAAATACTTAAACATAATCATCACATCATTGGGGTCCCCGGCTTGTACCACATACATACATCATGTGAGCGCATCCCTAAGTAAATACGAGATAGCTAATCTCGACCTACTAGGGTAAGGACAGCTACGGTAGTCCCAGAACCGTGGACAGCATAGTCGGTAGTCCAGAACCGTGGCGTTCTTAAGGTGCCCATCCCTGTTGGACAGCTTCGGTAGTCCCAGAACCGTGGACAACATAGTCGGTAGTCCAGAACCGGGGCGTTCTTAAGGTGCCCATCCCATGGACCCATACTTCGGTCCGGTACAAGCTCATTCATAAAGTAAAATAACTTTACATGCTTCATCATTCATAAGACATTCATAGCATACTTAGACATAACATAGCTTTGTTACATGAAGCATGACATAAATCATACTTGACCTTTCATTGTTCATACATGATGCATAGCATCATTATGCCTTAAAGGCATAAGCATTATCTTCATTCATAAAACATGGCATGCTAACATAAAACATCATTCTTGTTCATAGTGCTTGCATTAACTTCATTCATAAAACATTGCATGCTTACATAAAACATCATTCTTGTTCATAGCGCTTGCATGATCATGGCATATAAGGTAAGCATTGCATTATATTCATAGAACATGACATGTGTACATAGACCATCATCCTATTCCATAGAGCTTGCATGATCATGATACATAAGGTAAGCATTGCATTTCGTACATAAGCATAGTATCTATCACAAGCATGCATAGGTAGGACTTCTATAAATATGCTACAGACTATCTAAGTGCATGGCATAGAACATAAGACACTCATGAATAAACCCTATTATGCATGACATCTAACATAAACAGACCAACATGAAACATAGTACTTAAGGATAGGGTTATAGGTAACATAATTTCTACCACATGCTTGAACCTTTATATATACATCATAATAAGCCATAAACCATCATTCTTATAACCCTAACTCCACCTAAACCCCATTTACATGGCTTGGCCGAAACTTGTAAGGGAGGAGTTTCATCATTCAAATGACATGTAAGGTAGCATAAGGAAAAGGAACAACCATACATTACCTATAAGGCCCATTAGGGCTCATGATTAGGGGTAGCCCTAACTTTTAGCCCTATTTCTTAGGGTTGGCCGAAACTTGCAAGGCCATGGGCACATGAAAAAATTTCATAAAATTTCCAATTAAACATTAAACACCAACCATACCATACCATAGGGGCCTTTGGAACCCACACTTGAAGTAAACCCTAACTTTTAGCCCTACTTCTCATCTTGGCCGAAACTTGTAAGGTTGCAAGGCCTTGTGAAAAATTCACATAAATCACCTTCAACCTCCCCTTGTATCATGAGGATTCCCAAGGTACATACTTGAAGGGTTAGGTCCAATCCTAACAATGGAATCATGGTGAAGGTCCCAAACCCTAAAGGGTCTTAGGGTACTCCAAAAATTCCCCAAAATTATATTTATTCTATATTCATCATGATAACACATTAGAAAGCATGAGTGAGGTTTTTAACATCACCTTGGACCCAAAACCTATGGTGGCCGAAAGTTTAGGATTAGGGTTCATGGTTTCTTTTCAACATTAACTCCCAAACAAAACTTTATATCATGATAAACTTCAAGGAGAACTATTATATCACAGGTGAGGGAGTCTTACCTTAGACTATCTTGGTTATAGACCTTAGATTTGGGAGAAGGAGACCTTGTTGCCTTTTGACCACCTCTAGCCTTTGTAACCTTGAACAAAAACCTTGGATCTTGAAGGAGAGGCCTTCTTGGGAACTTTTCCCAAGGGAAAACCCTCCTATGGGGTTCGGCTAGAAGGATGAAGAAGAAGAAGGGGAGAGGCTTGGTGGATGAAGAGAAGAGAAATAACTCTTAAGTGTTAAGTTATCTCTCATTTATACACAATGAAGAGGGGCAAGTGAAGAGACATGGTGCCTCCTCTCATGGTGACTCTTCACTTCCGTTAGCCTTAACAAAAATCCACTTCATTCCCTCATAGCACTCCCTTGCTAGGTGAATTGGTTAGTGCATGCATGGTGGTACAAGAGGTCCAAGGTTCAATCCTTGATGCATGCACTATATTTTTATTTTATTATTATTTTTATTATTTTTTTTATTTCGAAAATTCCCTTAAAACTCAGCCATAATCATGCTAATATTCCTCATTAAAACCCATTTATATTTATATTAAATTTTACCTAAAATTTACCAATAACCATGGTACTAAAAAGCTCATATAAGGCCCATTAGTACTTAGTTTCTCAATTTAAATGAGAAAAATCATGGATTTCTAGGCTAAGGTTCGTACTAATATCTCTAGGTCCCTCGGAAAATTATCTAGACATGATCAATATTTTAAAGAAAATATTAAGAAAATTTTCTGGGTCGTTACACAAATGACGAAGCATACATAACATGGCACATAATTGAACAAGGAGCTTGGGAAAGAGTTATACCTTCCCGATCACCTTGCAACCTTCTACCTTATGTCCCTCCCTTCTCAGACGTCGTGTGGGCGATGGTCTACCGAGAACGAGATTACCAAGGCAACCAATTAATCACATCTTCATCCACCTTCCATGTCAACTAAACCCTAGACAATAGGGTTTTCGGCCAACTCTCTCTTCCGTGACCACCAAACCCTAGACACTAGGGTTTCGGCCAACTCATCTTCTTCTCCAAGAGAGTGCCACCGACATGTGGAGAAGCTCCTCCCTGGGCTACCGCCGACAATGGAAAGGAACATCCCATCAGCTGCCATCGGCAATGAGAAGGACTTATCCAAGGCCTGCCGCCGGCAGTGGAAGAACAATTTCCACCAGCTCCGCCAGCGGTGGATTGCTCTTCTCCAAGCTTTGCCATCGTGGACTATCTCCAGCCAATCCATCCTTGGCCCAACGCTGAACCGTGCCTCTTGGCCGGCCGCCGACCATGGAGTAATCTTCTCCAAGATCTACCCGTGACCAAGGAAGACCGGCGAATCCCAATCTGCTGTCGACCAAGACGCCCTTGGGATGTCGCTGGCCATGGAGAGTACTTCTCCAAGATCTGCCGGAGATGACTTCTACAACCATCTTCTCCTTGATCTGCCGTCTGCCATGGATAGAAGTGAATCCATGATCCACCGCCGGCCAAGGAGAAACTCCCACCTACTGCCGTCGCCGGTGCAAGAGGATGCCCCTTGGGCTGCCGACGGCCAAGGGGAAACTCCATCAAGCTTCCATCGACCATGAGGGTGGAAGGGTTTTTGCCCTAGGAGAGAAGAATAGAGAGGGAGTGAGATAGGTGGGGACAGAAAAAATTAATCGATTAAGCCCTGGTTTCATAATTTTCTAGGGTATATATAGGGCTAAGGTAGGGACCAAGAGGAAGAGTTGGATCTTGGACCACAAATGGATCTAAACCCGATCCATTAATTAAGATCCATTCCACTAAAGGATCTCAATTGAACTTCCTCACCAACCCCTATATTACGAGTCATCCATCCCCCCCCCCCCCCGGTGTTTAAGATATCGAATGACCGTTAATTAATTTAAATTACTAACAATTCAAATTAATTAACCTCTGAGTCCTTGACTAGTACCACTCGACCTCATCATCATGCCGGATCAAATCCACCTGTAGGGTTTAGCATGATGAACCTTTCGAGCTAATCAAGGAGGCATCATCAACCCGACTCACCAGGACACGGATCCGATCAATAATCAACGGCACTTCATATTATTAATATTATCTCCCAACTTACCGGGCCTTTCGATCTAACAGTATAGATCTCGCCCATTGATAAATCAAAGAAATAATTGTTAATAATATATGTCTGTTATTATATCGGGATTAAGGGATCGTACTCTAAAATATAAACTGAGGTCCTATCCAATTATCGAGTCAGTACAAATTGGATAACCTCGGGTTTTGGTCCTACTCAATGTATTCAAAGCACACTAGTGTAATTCTATGGTCAAGACCAACCACACCTAATTACACTACAACCATCCCGATGGGTTGTCCAATTCCATCTCGGTTGTGAGCCTCTATTTATACTAAGCAAGGAACTGATAACATGATCTTCCGTGTGACACTACACATCATGTTATCTACAATGCAAAGTAATTGGACTTCATGCATGTACTTGTTAGTGAGAGCCCTAGAGCCAATCATATGATGATTACTTTTTGGACTCATTGTATCATATTCTTGTATATATATTTCTTATATATAAAGGCATTTCTTATGGTTATTGTACTTATGTGTATTGGTGCCAAATAACTTAGTATAATAACGTCCTTGAGTAGAAGGTTCTTATCTATATCAATCGATTAGTTAAATCGATAGTGAGATGATATAGAGAACACTACTCTTAATTATTCCTAGTCAAGTATTAACATTCAAGGACAATGTTAATGCATAGAGACTAGCATGTAGGTCAACATGATGACTTGATCTCACAAGTCATGGATATGAGATATCAAGTTGACACATGGGTATACATTAGAGAATGTATACTGAATGGCCCGCCATGAGAAAGTATCATGGATCGTTATATGAGTGTCATATACTTTCTCATGTGACTATTAGTATGACTATAGTCCTAGACCTGAAGTTACCATAGTTCCCTACATAAGGAGTTACGTACTTTGGCTTCGTCAAACGTCACCCGTAACTGGGTGGACTATAAAGGCGATTACTGGGTTTGTAACAAATTATGCGGAGGGATGTGAGTAACATAGATGGGATCTATCCCTCCTATATGACGGGAGTGATATCTTCGTTCTTGATAGAGTAAGACCACTAAGTGCATGGCCATGCCCAAATAAGACAATATTAGATATTGAGCTTATTTGATTATAGTGAGTCTACTTGGAGATCAAGACATATAGATTGATTTGAGGATGACACGGTCTATGCCTCATGAAAGATCAATCTAGATATCGAGGATAGAAGGACGTTGTCACATATTGTGATGGTCACAATTATTAGTCACAGTGGTGATGTTGGATCTCGACATTCTTGTAACTTGGGTAGCAATGATGTGTTGCTAGATACCTCTCATTGCTTATGTCCTTAAATAGGTTTAAGGGCATTGCCAACGTTACAAGAACCTATAGGGTCACACACATAGAGCAATAGATGGAGAATAAGTCCATATGATGGACCGAGAGTAATGAAGTCAAAGTTTGACTTTGGCTAAATATGGAAAGTCCATAAAAGGCAAGTTTGACTTGACTCAAATTAGACAACTTGAGTTGGACTCGAGTTTGATCCAAGTGTTGGATGAATCTAATCATGAGAGAGTAATGAAGTCAAAGTTTGACTTTGGCTAAATATGGAAAGTCCATAAGAGGCAAGTTTGACTTGACTCAAGCCACATCACCTTGACTTGACCAAGTGATGACTTGGCATCATCATCAAGGCTAAGTAACCTCCCCATTTGAATTTTGAATTCAAAAAGGGGGTTACCAAAGGTGGTGGCTGGCCACTTAATGGCCAATAATGGCCATTAAATGGCCGGCCATTAAAACACACAAAAGGTGTTTTAATTTTGGTGTGGTGATTCATTCTTCTCCTTACTTGGTTTTGGTTTGGTTTTGCTCTCCCTCTCCTCTCATCTTGCCGAGACCCCAAGTAGTGCTAGCACACTTTTGGGCTCTCCTCTCCACTCTCTTGCTTGTGTGGATACTTCTAGAGGGTTGCTACTTTGCATCCTTGAGATCCGACACCAACCGAGGAGCGAGCGGGAATTGCGGGGCACGCATCGAAGGTAGTTTTTCTCTTCTCTAATAGATCTAGGTTGTAGATCAGTTTTGAAGCATGTAAACGAGCACTCGTAAATTTTTGAAATGGTTTTCTTCGCTCGGATCCTTTCTATTGGGGCTTTCGGGGTTTCCGCGACGCGAAAAAGCGGTTTTCGCGGCCCGAAAAATCCTACAGTGGTATCAGAGCCACGAGCGAAGCTTGTGCTCGTTTTGTTTTTATTTTTTTGTATTAGATACAAAATTTAGATAATTTTATGCTTCTGTAATTTTTCTAAATTTTAGGATTTTTGAGTATTTTTCCTCGTAGAGGCAAAGCGACGAGTGCGAAGCACTTGTAGACTTTGCCACCGAGAAAAACTTCTCCGAAACGGCAAGTTTCGCCCAAATGGATTTTGGGACAGCGGGTAAAGGCGCTGTATAATCGCAAGAAGACACTCGTGAAGGTTATTTCACGAGTAGGGGCGCTGCCCCTAACCCCGCAAGGGGCCTTGTCTCGCGATCACGCCCGAAACCCGCTTACCGGGACCGCCGCGGAGTTGTGACTCGAAAAATTCTAAAAATCAGTAGAAAAATTATATAAAATCTGTAAAATTACATAATTTTGAATTATGTACAGTAGTGTGATGGTCATGGCCCAAAACCCAATTTTTAATAAGATTAAAATTGTGTTGTAATTCATAATACGGCCTGCGCGCCGTTTTTGTACATGTACGTGTTGTATTGTGTTTGCGACCTGCGTGTCGGCTTTTAATTCTGTTGTATTTCATATTTAGACTCGAATGTAACTCGAGTATAAAAATTTGTAATGTACAAAAGTGAAGACGACGGAAATTCCGGAGAACTTGGACTCGGGAGAACTAGCCGACAACACCAAGACGGTCAAGAGGAAGCGCTTGGAGAAGCCGCTAGACCTAGGTTGACCATCGGATCCTCTCATTGGCTTGAGAGGGTCTTAGTAGGGCCATGACCAAGTCACTTATGTTTATTTTTATTATTTCTATGCTTGTGATGTATATGATGCATGATAATGTAGAATAGTAAAAATAAACTTAAGTGTATGAGATGCACAAGTAATGTGGGAACCACATTTTGATGTGCACTTAATACACATTTAGGATTAAATTAGATTTCATAAATGCCTAGATGTGATGCACATCCTCGATTAGATTAGATCTAAAATCCAATCAACTCGTAAACGCCTACCGGATCCTGATACCCATCACTACCTCGATCATATGCGCTTGTCGATTCTGCCAAAGAAGAGCAACGCATTTAATCTTGGTAGGATGCGGAGAGACAACCTTGGTCCCGCCTATCACGGCTCGGGTTAGATCGAGCTCAATCAGATTGAGTAACTAGTTAACTCAATTGGATCGAGTAAAGCTATAGGTGTATTCCAATAGTTGGAAAGGGTAGGACAAAATTACCGTTTTAAATAGTCTTGAGCGATTTAGCCAAAGCTAACTCAAGATTATTCGTAAACGTTAAATCTTGATCCTATAAATAAGAGTTGCATAGAGATGTAATTGATAAATTAGTTATCTACCGATCATACTAAGTCTTGGGCGATTTAGCCAAAGCTAACTCAAGGCATAGTATGATGTGGATCTTGTCCCACATAAATTATAGTAAATTGGTACGGATCTAGTAGTGTGGTTTGACCACTCCAATGACTTGATTCCACCAAAATTCCTATAATTTAGTGGGAGCATCATTTAATTAAAGGCCTAATTAGATGATTACTAGAATATGATATTTATTCTCTGCATTTATCTGTTGTAGATTGCCATGTCTTCAAACGCGAATACTCTCTCTCTGCGATCTGTCCTTGAGAAGGACAAGCTCACTGGAGCTAATTTCCTGGACTGGTACAGGAACTTGAGGATAGTCCTCAAACAGGAATGTAAGCTGTACGTTCTAGAGCAAGCAGTTCCTGAAGCACCACCACCCTCAGCCATCCGTAGCGTTAGAGATGCTCATCAGAAGCATCAAGACGACGCGTTAGACGTGTCGTGCCTAATGCTATGCTGCATGTCCTCTGAGCTTCAGAAGCAACACGAGAACATGAATGCTTACGATATGATTGGCCACCTCAAGCAATTATATCAAGGGCAGGCAAGGCATGAGCGGTTCGAAGTGACTCAGGCCCTCTTTTCATGCAAGATGAAAGAGGGAACCCCAGTAGGAACTCACGTACTCAAGATGATTGGGTACGTCGAGAACCTCGATAGACTAGGGTTTCCCTTGGGCCAAGAGCTGGCTACCGACCTGATTCTGCAATCGTTGCTGCCAGGTTACCGTCAATTCGTCATGAATTACAACATGAACGAATTAGACAAACCACTTCCCGAGATACTCAACATGTTAAGAACTGCTGAGCCTAATCTCACCAAGCCTAGTACCGTCCTGATGGTACAGAAGGGCAAAGGCAAGGGTAAGTGGAAGCCCAAAGGTAAGGGTAAGACCCAAACCAAGGGCAAAGCCAGCTCTGCAGCACTTAAACCCAAGGGTGGGGTGCAGAAGGATGCCACCTGTTTCCATTGCGGTGAGAAAGGGCATTGGAAAAGAAACTGCAAGATCTACCTGGAGGATCTTAAGAAGAAGAGAAGCGAGCCTTCTACTTCAGGTATATATGTTATAGAAGTCAACCTTTCTATTTCTACATCATGGGTATTAGATACTGGATGTGCTTCTCACATTTGTACCAATGTGCAGGGGCTGAGAAATAGCAGGGCATTGGCAAAGGGCGAGGTGGACCTACGAGTAGGCAATGGAGCACGAGTTGCTGCTGTTGCTGTAGGAACTTATTTTCTATCTCTGCCCTCTGGGCTTGTACTGGAACTAGATGATTGTTGTTATGTACCTGCACTTACTAAGAACATAATTTCTGTTTCTTGTCTAGACAAGAAAGGCTTCTCATTTATAATTAAGAACAAATGTTGTTCAGTCTATTTAAATGAAATGTTCTATTGTAGTGCAGATCTTATCAACGGACTCTACATTCTAGACTTAGAACGCCCTATCTATAATGTAAGTACCAAGAGGTTGAGATCAAATGAGTTGAACCCAACCTATCTCTGGCACTGTCGCTTAGGCCACATAAATGAGAGTCGCTTGTCCCAGCTCCATAAGGATGGATTGCTGGATTCATTTGATTTTGAATCATATGAGACATGCGAGTCATGCCTTCTAGGCAAGATGACTAAGACTCCCTTTAGTGGACATAGCGAGAGGGCAACAGATTTGTTAGGACTCATACATTCTGATGTATGTGGCCCTTTCAATGTTGCTGCTCGAGGTGGTTATAGATACTTCATCACATTTACTGATGATTTCAGTAGATATGGTTATGTGTACTTGATGACACATAAGTCCGAGTCCTTTGAAAAGTTCAAAGAATTCAGAAATGAAGTACAAAACCAACTCGGCAAGAGTATTAAAATACTTCGATCAGATCGAGGTGGAGAATACTTGAGCCATGAGTTTCGTGACTATTTAGCTGAGTGTGGGATTCTATCTCAACTCACTCCTCCTGGGACACCACAGTGGAATGGTGTATCCGAAAGGAGGAATCGTACCTTATTAGATATGGTACGATCTATGATGAGTCACGCAGATCTTCCTATATCCTTTTGGGGATATGCTCTAGACACGGCAGCGTTCACACTTAACCGTGTTCCATCAAAGGCGGTCATGAAGACACCATATACGATATGGACTGGGAGGAGTCCCAAGATGTCTTTCATGAGGGTTTGGGGTTGTGAGGCTTACGTTAGACGTCAAGTCTCAGACAAACTGGGACCCAAGTCCGATAAGTGCTATTTCGTGGGATATCCCAAGGAAACTAAGGGATATTACTTCTACATTCCCAGTCAACACAAAGTGTTTGTTGCTAAGACTGGGGTCATTCTAGAAAGGGACTTTATTTCTAGAAAGACTAGTGGGAGTTCGTTTGATCTTGAAGAAGTTCAAGACAACGACCATAGCACTGAGCCCTTGATGGATACTGAACAGGAACCACAAGAAGTTGTGGAACAACAACCTGTTCAGGTAGACCTACCTCTTCGCAGGTCTGATAGGGTACGTCGTCAGCCTGAGAGATATTCATTTCTCTTGCCTGACCATGATGACGTTATGATCATTGAGAATGAGCCTACCACCTATCAGGAAGCTGTGATGAGCCCAGATTCTGAGTCATGGCTGGAAGCCATGAGATCCGAAATGGAATCCATGTACACTAACCAAGTTTGGACCTTGGTTGATCCACCTGAAGGGGTCAAACCCATTGGGTGTAAGTGGGTCTTTAAGAGAAAGCCTAACATGGATGGACTTACTCATACCTATAAGGGTAGACTGGTAGCTAAAGGTTTCAAGCAAATTCATGGTATTGACTATGATGAAACTTTTTCTCCAGTAGCGATGTTTAAGTCCATTCGGATCATGCTTGCTATTGCAGCCTACCACGATTATGAGATCTGGCAGATGGATGTCAAGACAGCGTTTCTGAATGGAAACCTCCTCGAGGATGTGTACATGACACAGCCTGAGGGTTTTGTAGATCCATAGCATACTGGCAGAGTATGCAAGCTGCATAGGGCATTTATGGTCTAAAGCAAGCTTCTCGGAGCTGGAATCTTCGATTCGATGATGCGATCAAACAGTTTGGTTTCATCAAGAACGAAGATGAACCTTGTGTCTACAAGATGGTTAGTGGGAGCACAGTAGTCTTCCTAGTCTTGTATGTGGATGACATACTACTCATTGGGAACAACATCCCTTCGCTACAGTCTGTGAAGACTTGGTTGGGGACTTGTTTCGCAATGAAA